>JARKIC010000175.1:0-396860 GCA_029378375.1 Mycena olivaceomarginata | reverse complement strand
ACCGGCCTGAATTGTGAGTCCAGCCACCAGGAGAGAAGCGACGAGCAACATCGTGGCATCGGAAGCAAGTATGCGACCCCCCATCACCGTTCAAGGCCACCTTTTAAACCGCTCACGGTCTTCCATCACACATCAGGGCCGCTTACCACTGCCGCTGAGATCTTCCCGGCCAATTACCCACGATCTCTTGCCTTTTCGGAGCACAATTGAATTGAAGGGCTGTACGTATGCCGGTCCGGATGTACATTCAATCGGCCGCAAGATGTATCGGTGATTTCAGACCTTCCGCAATAAGAGACATTTTGACGCCTTCCGCAAGATACGTACAGGCAAAGACTTCCGCAACTTTTGTGGTCACCCAAAACTTTTGTCCACAATTCTCTAAAGTAAATTTAAGGAAGTTTCATGAGTGCTGAGCAACTACTGAATTGAGTGTAAGTAATACGAAAAGCGCAACAATATGTGAATTGGTGGTGACTTGAAGTCTATCCACTCCCCTAATAATGTGCCGACATTCCACAGTGACTACGAGGCTTATTATCTATATAGTGAGGTACAAGCGTTGATATAGGGTGTCTAGCTAGGAGAGACTAAGCTTATGATAAGCTTTCTCCAGCGTATCAGAATTTCATGCAGGTCTGACGGCGGTTCACAATGCTCGCGGTCTGAGGGAGGAGGCAATGTATTTTTCACATCTCGTTGAACACCACCGTGCTCACAATCATCTCCAAGTTGGCGAAGCAGCCGAACAATGCATTCTGCGGGCCTCGAGATTCGCCTGTAAATACAGACAGTCAATTGTAAGCCATCTAGTCAGTGATTTGATGATATCTACCTTGCCCTTCCCGAGCGAATACTGAATTATTTCATTCAAATCGACAATCACGCGTCACGGACCCCTCTGTAGAATATTGGTCGATGTCACGCATCATGAAGGCTTTTGTCGAACCTCCAACAAGCCGTCACAAGTATCCTCCTCCCCCCTAGAGCGCAAAATTTCCATAAGATTGTCGAAATTTTGGAGGGCATCACGCAAAAATTCGGCCGTTGTCGAAATGTCGAATAGCTAAATCCGGTCACGTGTCACCCCCCCTGTCGATTTGAATGAAATAATTCAGTACCTTGCACGCAACTCTGACTAGACCCATTGTGCTTCGATCCCGATTCCCCTGGTAATTGCGCTTCCCGGCTCTTGGAAAGATTACGATTATCGATGTTGTTCGTTGTATTTCCCACTTCCTTCCCTTCCCCTCTCCCTTTTTGGGTCCACCATCTTTCCTGCCCTGTCTGGTGATCCCTTGGTTACTGTTTCTGTCCGTGTATTCTCCTTCCTGACTCGACGGGGCAAGCGCAAAGGAGAATCCCATTCTACGACCGAGCAATGGTCAACTGTGCTCTCCTTCCTTTCGCCTCCCCAGTGGTAGATCCGATTTTCGGTCGAGAATCGATCAAGAATCGATGTTCTAAGAATCGACACAGAATCGCAGTTCCTCCTCCAGAGGAGCGGGCCTCAAGCACACCGTAGCAACCCGTACCGTGAACGGGTCTACCCGGAAATACCCGTACCGTACCCGTTTACGGGTACGGGTCTAGGGGTCGCAGCCCTAAGCAGCGAAGCTAGCAGCGATCCCTTGGACTTCGACCATGGTAATCGGCCGATGTATCCGATCCACGGTGACGATGAAGTCCTTGCTTCTGACCCATACACTTGTACACCGGAGTAATCCGTGGGACCGGTGTTCCTGAGTGGACCGTGCCGAGTGAACCTTGAGTGAACCCACTCACTTGCCGAAGGCGTGGGAACGTTCGTAACATTCCCACCTTGTTACTGCGGCCATCGGCCGGCATCCCTCGGCCGTGGGTCGGTGTTGTTTTCGTTTTCGTTTTTGGGTATATACCCCTCTGGGTCTCAGTACCTTAGCAACACAAAATGGCTCTTGCCAACGCTCGGAGCGACTTTGACCCTGCTTTACCGATGACACAGGAACTCCGCTGTTTTCTGCGGCTGACCTAGGCCTTGCCAAGTTGCCGGGATACACAGACCCGTCGCCACCCTTTAGTTAACCTCACCAATTGCGCTCCACGAGAAGCCCTCCGCTGGACGTCTGTCCTTCCTGAATACGAGGGTCCGCGCAGACACCTCCGGCACGGCGTGCCATCAGGCGGGCAAGCGAGAAGGTTCGCCCCGGTGCGGCCTTCGCGAGCTTGATCCAGTTTCTGATCGCCGTTCTCTTTGCTTGACGCTCTACTTACTTCTATCCAGGTTGTCTTTCGGCGTCATCGCCGGCGACTGGGACTGCAGGCTGTTTCATGAGTCTCCGAGACGCGCCGTCCGTCCTTCAATGTAATTATCGAAAACTGCCGATGCCAATGTGCTCGACCTGCTTTGGGTACCCCCGCACGTTCCGCTTGGTTGAAAATTAGGTATCCAACTCTCGCCTTGAACATCGTCTCTCTTCCGTACGCCGCGTTTATATTTTCATTTCGTTATTCGAGGGGCTGACTGAGTTGAGCTCCTTCACAGGTCCAGACCAGTGTGCGTACGATATTCACCGAATTCTGGGCCCCACATTCCGACGAGATACGCACATGTCGGGATGGAGCAGCTACGCGCATGTCTATCCGTCCTCGCGAAGCAGAACTCATCGCACCTGCAAAGCCCCGCCGTACCTCCGCGTTAAATGGTTATGAAATTTCCGTGTATCATATTTCCACCAAGATCGGAATGCGCGGAACATTCACTGCGGTGAGTCTTATTCTACTTTTTTCTTTCTCTTGCAGTGTGTTGACCTGTATGGCCTCTCGCAAGGAAGGAGGTGCCAATATCATTCCAGTCATAAGCTCAAGACGCGTCTTGCCGAATTTCGAGGCGGGAAGAACACCACTGGACCCCGCGGCAACTGATGAGGTAATTAAATTGCCTTTGGCACCCCTCTTCGTTCACGCAGTATTCACTATAGTGAAGCACGACCTTACGGCACCAACTTACCACAGTTATTCTCATTTCATTCACCTAGGCGACTCTTTGTGCAAACAATTATCATGGCGGTATTATTTAATAATAATTTCTGTCGCCTTGCAGCGTACAGGATTCATTCAATCCGCAAGTCACGCCGTGTCATACTTCCATTTCTCGAGTCCGCAAAAGGAAACAGCGAGCGCCTTCGCTTGACGAGTTACGCGACAAAGATCCCCCATCCACGGGAGTTGCTTTTGATTATCAGCACTTCCGCACCTTATGCGCCTCTTTGCCTTTCGAACGCAGCTTCGTTCGCCTAGCGCACCACCTTTTCTCGAGCGATTCTGGAACGCAATGTACGTGTGATTGCGCTGCTTTAACGCGAAATACTGTAGAATTTCATTCAATTCGGCGGTCACGCGTCACGCACCCCCTGTGCCGCGATGAATTTTGGTCTCGGTCCACGGGTCACGGCGCCCAGTGCCGAATGTAAAATGCGTTGACACTGGGGCCCAATCTCCCTTGGAGGTGCAAAAAAGGCAGATTTTTCGTAATTTTTCGTCTTGAATGCCGAATTTTTGGAGGTGTCACGCCAAAATTTGTTGGTTGCCGAAGTGCCGAATTGGTATTTTGGGTCACGGGTCCAAACCCGTGCCGAATTGAATGAAATTCAACAGTACCTGGCCCGAAGCCGGCGTATTGAGCGAGTTGCCGGGCCTTCTTCACGAGGGCGATTATCCTTATTGCGTGAATATCCGGCTCGCGCGGTGCTCCGCGTACGTTGTGGGCGTGGGCAGAGCCCGCGTACCCCGCGTCCCTGATGGCGCCTGAGCATGAACATGAGCATGGGTACGTCGTCGAGAGCGAGGGCGCAGGGGAGTGGACACCCACGTCTGATTCGCACTCAGAAGTAGATGTTTTTCGTCCATTCGTTCTTTTAAAGCCCCACCAAACATGCTTGGAAAGGCCTGGTGGTGCTGGCTACTTGCTTCTGTTCAACTGCTTCCCCGTTCAATCCGGGTGCGAGCCACAGTGTATAATCTCATGCGAATATTTTAGCGTTTTTTTTTTCGTCTTCCAATCTTCTTCCAGTACGAAGCGAGTCCGAGTGTGCGACAGGACGAGGAAGGCTCGGTGGTGTTCGTCCCCTGCTTCTTTGTTCACTTTCGTTGGACTGAGACACAATGGAGGCCCGTTTAACTCGGGCACGAGCCCTGGCCCCTGGTTAGGGGACAGTGGATAATTTTCGTGCATTCATTGCTTTTGGACCCAAGTATATTGAAGACAGAAGGGCTCGGCGGTGATGAGAACTTAGACCCACCCGCAGTGTTTGGGAACGAGCCATAGGAAAGCTTGTATTTCTCCTGCTTGAATTTCTCTTTCCTCCTGTGCAGTTCCCGGACCGCCGATGGGACTGCGCGCACGCTTGGACAGAGAAGCCTCCCAAAGCTGGACTGAGTTTCATTGTGTCTAATTTTGAACCGTACTAGATTAAGGACAGAGGCAGGCTTCCGACGCGCCGGACCGGAGACAGGCTTGCTCCGAACCTATCATCTTCCTCGCCACCAACTGCCGCCCCCCTCCTTGCCGCCGTCCCCCTCCTTCTCGGCGGTGGCGCTCGCCTGGTCGCTGCCCAGAATAAAGACAATGACTGCGACAATCGGCCCGGGCACACCTCCGCCGTGAATCGGCCTTGTCTCGTGTGCGATCACTCTTCTTTTTCTTTTTCTTCTGGAGTTCTCAACTTCCTAACAGCAATTATCTTCCTCCTCCTCACCTGCTGCGGCATCCAGCGGCGGCGCCTCCTCCAAGCCGCCCGGCCCTACCCTGCCGCAGCCGCCGCCGGCCCAGGGCCACGCCCGCCTCTCCTCCGGCTTTCGTCCTCCGCGCGCTTCCTGCATGGAATGCAATACGGCCAATACAACGGTGGGACAGGCACAATCCCGTACGCACCCCCCCCGGGCCCCGCGCCGCCCGGGAGCGAGTACCCGCCCGCGGCCGCGGCGGACTGGGCGCCGCTGCCGTATCTGAAGGAGGCGGACGGCGAGGCGGTGAAGTATCCGCCGGTGCGTGTTTCGTCTCTCTTATTCCTTCCTATGGATGTGTACTGATGAATGTGCGGCAGCTCCCCGGGCCCCGCCACTTGGCTTTGACGCAACGTATGCGCCGGTGCGTCTTTCCTACTCTCTCTGCCCTACTCAATCTCAATCGACTCACTCGTGTGTGCAGCCCCCCGGCCCCCCGCCCGCCGTGCACATCTCTGTGCGTCCTTTTTTCTCCCTTCCTGTTCATTTTGCCTGTGTCGTTCTCATCAGTCGCAATATCTAGTCCAACTCCGCCGACTTCGGCGGCGGCTTCCGCCCCCCGCCCGCGTCATAACGACTCCGCGGGTTGGTGCCTGCCTGCCTATCCACGACTTGGCTGGCTACGCCACGTCCTACGTGATATCGATCTCATTTCATTTCATCTCGCTCGGACTCATGCCTCATGCACGCATGCATGCTTCTCCTGTATCTGTATCTCTACCTGTAGCGTTCCCCGGGCTGCCCCTGGTGCTGTTATCTTTTTCCTTCGGGCTACTATGTCGTTGTCGGACGCGGACACGAATCTATTATCTGCTCTGGGCCCTGGTACTCTGGACTAGAAGCAATTACTTGAATCTGCCATTGCGGTGCAACAACCCCCATACGACTCGATGGAGCGCCACTCGTCGTCTGTCTTCCCAACCACAGCATAGGGAGAGCAGTGTGGGGAGAAGAATGTCCGTTCGACGCGGGCATGAGCCATCCGCAACTCGAGTTGAGCATTTTTTGGCCCTTCTTCTTCGCGCTTTCTTTGTTTCGGTTCGTTTTTGACTCGGGACTGATGGGCGTGTGTGACTGACCTAGGATGAGGGGAAGGACGGCTTCATGTTGACGGTTCTTCGATGTTTTTTTTTCTGCACTCGTTTCATTGGCGGGGATGGGGGTGTGGCCAGGATTTGGGAAGGGGAGAGGCTCGGTGGCGCGTCAGCGACATCCCCAGCACGGCTCGCTGGGACACTCTCCCCCCTGGGAAGAGGGAAGAGGAAGAGGGCCCGTTCGATCCGGTGTGAGCCATGCACGGTTATTAAGCTTTTTGACCTTTTTTCTTTTCTCTAAGAAACAGCTTTTTCTTTTTCGCACACGAGTTCATTCTTTCAGAGCCCCGCGAAACTGAGGACAGAAGAAGGCTGGGAGGCTCGGTGGTGCCTCACCCTTTCCGTGTTCAGCACGAGAATCTGAATGTGTCCCCGTTCGACTTGGGAACGAGCCGTAGCTCGGAGGTCGATAATGATTTTGTTCACGCACTCGTTCTTTCAGAGCCCCACCACATCGAGCGCAGGAGGGGCTTGGAAAGGCTTGGTGGTGCCGGCTCTCCTGTGTTCAGGTAGGGAGGGAGGGAAGGGTGCCCGTTCGACTCGGGTGGGAGCCATCGCTTGGGAGCAAGCCTTTTTTTTCTCCACCCATTTTTTTCTTTTTTTTGAAACCTACTAGATTGGGAACACGACTCAGAAGGCTCGGTGGTGCTTGCCACCTGCTTCTATGTTCAATTTCGCTGAACTGAGACCCACCCGTTCGGCTCGGGTGCAATTTGCTTCTTCGCACATGCATTGAAGCCACTACGTCGAGGTCGGAAAAGACTGAGGAAGGCTCGGTGGTGCTTGCCACTTGCAACTTGCTTCGGTGGTCAATTCCGCTGAGCTGCAGTGACCCGTTTTTTTGGCCTTCCTTGATTCTGTTCTCGCAATTAATTCCCGTCGCGATTATTCTTTTAGAACTCCGCTAGATTGAGGACAGCGGAGGCTTAGGAAGGCTTGGTGGTCGTACTGTTCATCTGATGTGAATGTGAGCAGGGAGGGCCAGAGCGTCCGTTCGACGCGGGTGCGAGCTCTAAGTTTCGGAGCAAAGCGATTTTTTCTTGTCGCGCAGTCGTTCTTTTTGGACCCCAGTAAATTGAGGATGGAATAGGCCTTAGAAGGCTCAGTGGTGCTGCGTGCTTGTGTTCAGCATGGAGGAGAATGAGTGTCTGTTCGACTCGGGTGCGGGCCATTGACGTTCTTGCAGAAGTGTTTGGTTCAGGTTTTTCTTCTTTTTACTGAAGACAAGCTAGCTTGACTATGCCAAAAGGCGAGGAAGGTTCGGTGGTACTCGCCACTTGCTTCGGTGTTCAATTTCGTTGAGCTAAGACTCACCCGTCGACGCAGGCACGAGCCATGGTTCTTCCTAAACAAGATTTTGATCTGGGTTTTGCTCCTTCTTATTCGAGTTCTTCCCTTTGTGCCCGACACTGGCTTGGGTGTGTGACAGGGCGAGGAAGGCTCAGTGGCACTCGTCACTTTTTCCTGTGTTCACTGTCGCTGACTGAGACCCACCCGTTCGATGCGCGTGCGAGCCATCACAAGGCGCACTTGGCGATTTTTTGAAGGTTGTGTTTGCTCGCAATTCTTTTCGTTTTGACTCGGCGGGCTCAATCTTGCAGAGAGTGTGTGATTGGCATCGGATGGGGGCAAGGAAGGCTCACTGGACCGCATATCACCTTTCTCGAGCAACATCAGAAGCCGAAAGAGAGAGCAGTGGGGAGGAGCCAGTCTCCTACCCAGCCTCGTGTTCCGGGGTTGGGAGTCAGTAGCTGTACGGCTGAGTAAATAATCAGCTGAAATATCCTGCCGTAAAAAATGATCACATCATATCTGTCAAAATTAAAACATCCGAACTTCAAGGCCCAACCCCTCCACAGAGGCTGGCCTTTAACAAATGTAAACAACATAGCCACAATTTGACGAAATGTTCATTCTCAATCCCAACCCCCTCTAAAAACGTGGGGGGAGGCCTAAAGTGCCTTCCCCTGGGCCCAGGGCCTCAGCTGCAATTTTTTGGACAGGCAGGCCAGCAGCAGGAAAGGTTCAGTAAAACGAACCAAGCGGGTGGCTATGTTGTTTACGCTCGCTAAAGGCCAGCCTCTGTGGAGGGGTTGGGCCTTGAAGTTCGGAAGCAGTATAGAATCTAGAACGATCAGTTTGATGGGCTATTGAGATTTGTCTTGGTGCATGACTACTCTGAATCCACTATTAAATATCGCCACTGTGACTCCCAACCCCGGAACACGAGGCTGGGTAGGAGACTGGGGAGGAGCGCCCATTCGACTCGGGCACGAGCCATGACCAGCTCTAGATTTTTTTGTTGGGACAGCTCGGTGGGGCTCGGCACTCGCTGCTGGGTAGTATACAAACTCATCAGTCATAGGTACATAAGGCCCGCAGACACTCCATTGGAACTCCGACTGCGATAGAGTAAATCAACGGCCCAAAAGACCCCCTATCTCCAGCCGTAAATAGAGTAAATCAGCGCAAAGAGGGCCGATGTCCGGTACATATAGAGTAAATTCGAAGTAAATCGGGCAGAGCGCAATTTTTTTGGGTACAATCAGCTCCGACGTCAGCAGAAAAGTGCTCCGAAGTCGGCAGAAAAGTTGAGATCAACCAATTAATTCACAGACCTCTGTTGTGTTGCTGAAGGTGAAATTAAGTGTGGCCGTGACTCCAAACCAAAAAATGTGTAGCAGAGAAAATTTGCATTTTTAAGGCTATGTCCGACCGAAATAGAGTAAAACAGCTGGCTGGGCGCAAATTTCGTAGAGTAAAACAGGGTCAAAATCAGGCCAAAAGCGGTCGGAGTTCCAAGGGAGTGTCCGCGGGCCTGTTACATACCTACCTTCGTCAGTTTGATGGTAATTTTCGTCAGTTTGATGGCGATCTTTGTCAGTCCTGGATAGCCGAGCTTTTTTCCTTCAACATAAGGCCGGGCAGGTTTTTTTAAATATGATACCGTACCTAACACTAGCCACTAACCAGCTAACCTCTAACCTCTAACCTCTAACTCCTAACCACCTAACCGCTAACCACCTAACCGCTAACCAACTAACCACCTAACCCAAGCCCACGTCTTGTCAACTGAGCTGATTGCCGCCAACATGTTGACAGAATGACGAAGATCGCCATCAAACTGACGAAGGTAAGTACGTAACTATGACTTCGCTGCTGGGTTCACTTGTTGGACTGAGATTCACCCGTTCGACTCAGGTGCAAGCCATTGGCTTCGAGACTGAGACTAATGATTTTTGTTTCCTTGTGCATGCACACTTTCGGACCCCACTAGATTGAGGACAGAGGCTTGGGAAGGCTCGGTGGTCGTACTGTTCACCTGAACGTGAAAGTGAGCAGGGAGGGCCAGGGTGTCCATTCAACTCAGGTGCAAGCTCCAAGTCTTGGAGTAAAGTCATTTTTTCTAGGCGTGTATTTGTTCCTTTGAAACCCGCTAGATTGAGGACAGAATAGGTTTGGGAAGGCTCGGTGGTGCTGAGTGCTTGTGTTCAGCTGAGCAAGCGGGAAAAAGTGTCTGTTCAGCTCAGGTGTGAGCCATGGCTGTGGAACTGAAGGGATTTTTGTTTCGGGTTTTTCTTCCTCGTCTTCGTTGTATGCACAAAACAAGCCCGAGTGTGTGACAGGGTGAGGAAGGCTCGGTCGTGCTTGCCATTTGATTCAGGTGTTCAATTTCGCTGACCCACCTGTTCGATTCGGGGCGAGGCTAGTGCAATTGAAATTTTTATACTCACCGAGAGCTGCACCGCTGCGCTCAAATCCGTGGGAAAGATAGCCTTGAAGCCTTAATATGGAGGCCTTAACGGTAAGGCTTGGGCCTTACTAACCCTTGGAACTTTTCAAACCTGCTGTTAAGGCCTTGTGGAACATCACTGCTGGGAACGACCTGGTTCAGCTCCGAGCGAATTTTTGACCGACAACGGTTGAATTCAATGACAGATATTACAGCAAGTTCTCACAGGTACCCTGGATGCTGTCCTAGTTCCCTTCAGCAGCCCATGCCCTAATATTCATCGCAAGCCAACGCAAGCCGCATCCCCGCCAATTTGATGGCATCAGCCAAAACGGCTTGTGATGGTTTGAGATATCTTCATCTTTGACCTTCAAACACAGCCAATCTTCCTGAAATTGTGGCCGTACAACACAAGAGGGTCAATCATGTAGGAAACATATGTGTAGCCCTCGAAACTCCGAATTTCATTACCTTCAGGTCATAAGCCACACTCAAATGCCGAAGATACTTGTGAATTGTTTTGCCCAGGACCGTTGCAGAACCAAAATACGTGGGTTGCACAAGCCGCTGTGATTTTTTTTGGTTGATGTTCAGTCGACAAATGGGCTTGGCCGAGGGTTCACACAAAAATCCAAGCCATAAGCCCATGCAAGCCGCTTGGCACGGCTGCAAGCCGTTTTTGCAAGCCAGACACATCAATCTCCAAATCTGGTTGATCAAGAATAATAAATTAACCTACCATTCATATGGCGCTGCTGACAGTCTGAGTAAATAAATAAACACAATTCGAACATATCTAGGTTATATAAATATATAAAAGAGGCATATGATGGAGGGATTTGGCGTGGCATTGAAACAGAGACAACACTTTCTTCGGCAAAATACACACTTTCAATTCCTTGAATTTCGAATGGTTCTCTGTTCAACAACTGATCGGGCGCATATAGAGTGGTGAGTTCCATCAAGGCTTTCTGATGCACCTTTTCAGCAGCTGAGAGCCTCACATCAATTTGAACTAAATCTTTGGACTGTAGTGACTGCTCAAACAGTGACTGGGCTGTGTTCCAGAATAAATTTGCCTTTGAGCTATGTCCTTGTTCATTTGCAAGATCTCCAAAACGAATCATGCACTGCCCCTGATTGCAATGTATGTCCATACAATTAAATCCCTCTAGTCCCACTTTATAGAGATTATGTGCTGGCTGTTGATCATTGTTGGTAATGAACACATCTTCTAGATTTCTCTTTCGATTTGCAAGCATACCCTAAGTATGTTACTGGCCATCTGAATTGCCATTCAGAAGTTGGCCAGGCCCTAACATCGGCAAGCCTCTCTCACTGGTTGGGAGATTCAAGATTTTCAGCACAATTTATAGTGAAAAATGTTGTTTGTTTTTCAGACATTTTTCACTGAAAAAAGTGGTGAAAAATTCAAATCTTTTTTCACCTCTTTTGAGCTTCCTTTTGAATTTTTCACCTCGAACTCACAAAATGGTGAAAATGTTTTGAGTTTTTCACTACCTTTTTCAGTGAAAAATGTCTGAAAAACAAACAACATTTTTCACCATAAATTGTGCTGAAAAACTTGAATCTCCCAACCAGTGTCTGAGCAAAATGATTCAACCTCAATATCAATGTTGACATTCTTGGAATTTGACCCTTGCCGAGGCGAACTTCTGTACTCTGAGGTCGATATTAGCCTCGACCATACTACAGTATACAATCTCTTCCAGAGAAATAGAGGTGCAGCAGACATTTTGTGCTCTGTTTAACATGTAGTATACATCCCCTGTATCCCCACACATTGTGTCAATGCATGCAATATTGAGGAGTGACTGTGCATAGGCAAGGGCATTTTGATCAGAAGAATTGGTTTCAATGATTTGACTGTAGATGCCTCTGGCTTGAGTGTATTCTGATTTCAGAAGATGGGCCTCCCCCTGGGCCAGTACAATTTGCTGGTATAGAGCCCTCCAACCGGGCCACAAATATCAACAATCATTTTACCTATGCCCTCCTGAAAGTTCCCTAGTTTTACGGAGGAAATACCTCCCATGTACAGTGCTCTTGCTTTTAGATACAAGTTCAGGTCCAATTTTGATAGTATTTGTACCTCAGCAGCATACAGGTTAGACCAGAGACCGTCTGTCGTGCCGAAACTGTAGGCTGAAGTGTGTTGATAGACAGACTAGTTGATCGGAGTTTGGATCGGAATTTGAATTCTACGCATAAATTATCCCAAAAAGGCAATTTGTAAGCGATCTTTTGGCGGAGCAGGGCCAATAACATTTGATATAAACAGTGGCAACACCAACTGAAAGATGGTACACAGTCCTCAGTCCAGGCAAAAATGGCCAGACAAAATGCCCAGTCGCCTTAATTATGCTTTTCTTTCTGTTCACCATTGCTCATATATTTAATTCTCTTCACCGAAGTCCAAATCACACTGGGACAATTTAGGTGTATTGGGAATTCAAACTCCGATCGACCAGCCTGTCTATTTGTGACGAGGGTATTTGGGCATGCCCAAGGCAGACATCACTCTCTTTATAAAATAACGTGTGTCCGTCCGTCCGAAGCTTTTTAAGCTCCGCTGATATATTACTTGGCAGGTGATTCCCGAGCGCTCTCCTCCCACCGGCTCACAGGCAATCAGCATCCGGCACGCGGCAACACGTCACGTTGACATCATTCTTCCAGCAAACTTGACAGACATGACAGGTATCAAACTGGCCGCGGCGAACTATAACTTTGACAGACACTGCCCTGGCGCTAATTTTGACAGATGTCTCTCACCCCATCGAAACAAAGGCGGCACGCGGCCAACATGTTCCTCCTGGTGTAAATAGTGTCAAATGTAATCAACCGCTGGAAAAAAATTAACAGATACAAAAATTAACAGATGTCCTACAGATAAGTTCAATTTGAAAAACCTTCACCTCTTGAGGTCAGAATTTAATGGTAGGGTCGAAAGGATCCTTTGTGGACCTCACAATGAATACTCGAATCGACTAAGCTTAATTCAACGAAGTCAGACAGATAAACTCCAGTTTTTGTTGCTGTGTAAAATTTCAACTCATTGGTGATTTCCCCTGGATTTGGAACAAACACCTTCGACAGAATTGAAGTTACATTCGAAAGAGAACAGAAATACACCAAATCCTGCGCAGTGAATAGCCAACCTAATTCAACACAGCTCAATTCAACCAAGTGGACCATAGATTTGACTGGTACGTTACCCTTGAAGAGTGAATAACTTTCACAAAAGGGGATGGGAGGCCGCGAAGTGGCCGACCAGTCCCTTGTGACATATATGCTTACGTAGTATCATTCTGTATAGCTCGGGTAGCTAGATCATGTGATCTATCTTTTGCTTGCACTCACTATCATGTTGTGAGCCGGCAATCCCCCAAGGCAAACCACCTCTATGTGTTAGACCCCCTGCTTGGTTGAGCACCTATATAACTGCTCTCACCACTCCTTGAGATACCACATGAATGGAGCTCCGGTCTCGGGTGACAAGACTGTTAGCTGAAGTGTTACAACAGCGGCGAGTGCCAGAGTCGGCTGCCCCGTGTCTATTCTACTCAAATGTATGTGCTCGTATGCTTGAGTCCTCCAGCCTGGTGAGGCCTAAAGGACCCGCATCACAATGGAGCCCACTGCGAGGGCTTCATCACGGCTGGAGAAGCGGAAGTGGGCATAAGCACTCAGCTCTGTAAAGAGCAAGCAGTTACTGCCCAGCTTTGAAGGGCAGGGGAGGTACTGGACACCCTCCACTCTCCCCATGCGTGTTAGATGTGATGAGAGAGGTGAGAGGGTAGTGCCTCGCCTGCTAGGGGCGAGATGCCTAAGAAGCGCTCAGTCTTACGACGAGCTGCTGAGGCACCTCAGACCCCAACACCATGTCACCACACTGGCTTGGGGTGCATGTGGGCCAATGGGCAGTTGCCTCGTGGCTACTTCATCGGGTTCACGATGAGGTTAGTTGGCGGCAGCCCATTGCCCCCTCCTCCGCCACTGGCTGCACCGACTTGTAGCCAGCTGTGGTGGGACTGAACACCCCAGCGGTGTTCCATTCCCTTATCGACTCTGTGTTCTCCAGTGAGTATGCCCCACTCTGGAACAAGAGGTTGGGGGGCAGGACGAGGGACAGAGGAAGGGAGAGTGAAGTGGAGAGAGCATGCATGGATTTGGAGGGAGGGCAGTGGGTACAGTAACGGCAGGACAAGACTGTGCAGCTGGTTTCCAAGGACAGGGCACTACACCCATCCGCTGGAGTGCTGTGGTCTCGTCGCCGCGCTCTGTGCTACACAATGGCGTCTCTTAGCACTTGCAGGGGTATGATGGAGTTACGCCGCATCAGTGATGCGTGATCACGGACATTACTTACATAAACATTTGCTTCTACTCCCGAAGTGCGTCCGCCCGGATCTTACTTACATCTTACTTCTAAGATGCCATCTTTTGGCTCCCTTACTTATAGTGCCTTCCGCACTTTCCCCCCTCCTCAGTCTCTACCCTACGGTGACTGAGGAGGTATGTCCGTCATTGTATTTCTCACTTCCTTTACTCACTGTACCATAGTTCTTGTTCTATTAGGTATCTAATACATTGAGTCTCTACCCTACGGTGACTGAGGAGTTCTTGTTCTATTAGGGTACTGCCCTCACCTCTCGCCGCATGCGCGCTCGCCCATGGCACTCACGTCGACTCCGACCGCATGCCTGCACTACTGCTCGCTCTCCGTACCATGTCCCGTATGGACCTGCTGAAATGCTTGCTCGGTGTCTACAACAGCAGTACTAGTTTAATCAAGACCCAACGAGCAGAATGCGAGTTGCTTGATTAAGGCAAAAACACAACTACTAACCAAATCCTAACTACTTTCCCCTTGAATGGTTTAGACTGTGCCGCTGAGTACAAGTCTTTTGAACGTTTTAAGAAGGTTCAACTACGGTGGCCGTAACCCGCCAGCTTCATTAGCGACGTGATCGATTGATCTCAACTGATCCAATCAAAGCACCCGGCCGTCCCATCAACTGAGCCCGGCCCATTGTTCTCTTTGAAGGTAGGCAGGCAACAGCGACAACTATATACCCAGTGGCTCCCTGGTAAATTTTCAATGTACTTACCAGCAATGTACCAGTACATAGTTTATTCTATTTGAATGTTTGCTACCGAACCATCGAACACGACTTGTCACAATGACGTCGCATGTGTGACGGCTGCACGCGCTCGACGCGTCTCGGCAAGATATTCAGTGTGCAACATGTTTGAGTCCGCCCTTGACAAGACACGGCCAGTAAGCATTCATTTATCCAATAAATTCATTTTCTTATCCTTGCCTAGACCTTGTAAGTAGCCCTCGGCCCCAGTGGCCTTAAGGTCTTCGGCCGAACGTGCGGCACTACCAGCTTCCGCCGCAGGCAAGTCTTTATTTTTTACTGCTTGAAACTCGTTAATTGGTGTGTGCACTTTAGTAGCACCTGCAGGATATCCCAACTGTATTTTTGACTTTCTGAAACTCGGCCTTTGTTTAGTATACCACTCACTCGTCGTTCTCAAATATATCTTTGACTTCTTTCCTCTACACTATAGTGTTTGCAAAATATCCCTACTGTATTTTTGACTGCTTGAAACTCGTTAATCGGTGTGTGTACTATTGTATTTGCAGGATATCCCCAGTATATTTTTGACTTCTTGAAACTTGGGCTTTGTTGAAAGGTCTTGACGCACATATCGTCGACGGCGTGCCGAGAGAAGCACCCCGAGAAGAGGATCAAGTGAACAAAATTTGCACACATACGATACATAATTTGAGTCGATAATAAAGTACCCTAGACATTGGTGGAGCCCTCCTTTGGCTCTCGCAATCCTAACCGTTTGCAAATCTCGTTACATTCATGTTCAACAAGAAAGTCTCGAATGCCGAGTTTTCCTCCGTCATTGTGGCAAGTATCACCGGTGTTCCTGACGCGTTAATTATGAATGACAGTCAAAATAAAGGATTTAAACAGGGACTCACGACGAGGACTGGAAGTAAACAATGAATGGTCCACCGCCTTCCTCCGAATCAAGCCAGCAGTCTGTATGGCAATTAGCGACGGCAGTTATGGTGAATCAAAAACTCAAGGCTTACAGCTGAAATGATGATAAACGTAGACACCGTTGGACTTGTCGTCAAAATGCGAGAAGGAACCAAGGAGACCATTGTATTTCCGGTTCTTGGAATCATGAACCATATCCTTGGTGTTGATCAGAGGAGTGTGAGAGTCATCTTCGCTGTAGAGCCATGTCCGACGACGAGGGTCTTGTAGAATCTTGAGGTCTGTCAGTGACAAAACTGAAGTGGAAATCAACCAAAAGCATGCAAAGAAGGACGGATGAAGGACGCACAGTACATCAAGTCGTCGGACTCTGCTTCCGAACTAAAAGAAAAGCCCGCATCCTGAAGTAAAGTCTCGTATTGGTCCAGGAGATCTCGTGCGTCCGCATATCGAGAAACCTCTTGAGCGAAGGGATCGGGGGAATTGACGTCAAGTCGGCGCTCCATGCTCTTCAACTCGGGGAAATCGAGCAAAAGGATGTTTTGAGATTTATTTTTGTGGCGCAGTTCAGCCTGAGTAGTGCGTCAAGTTGTAAGCCTCGAGTGATTCGGGGTAATGCGAAAACCTTACTATCTGAGTTTCGAATGGGCCAAATACCGCCTGGTCTGCCGAATCAATGGCTAAAAAATGGCTGTATGCAGCACCGGTGTAACGGACATAGCCCCGAGGTTTGCGATGAGTCGTGGTGGAGTCTTCCACGTCAATTACACCGCACCCAAGTCGCACGCGAAATGTCGGTGGCAGTTCGTCGACTACAAGGAAGTGAAAAGAGGCTGAAGGGGCATAGATAGAATTGTATGTACCAGAAGATTTCGCTTTAGGTGTAACTGCCGCTGTGGGAGTCTCTGACATTGGGCAGAGAGGGATCTTTTCACAGACGATGTTGCATTTGTGCTGGCGCTTGAATTCTTCGAGACCTATAGGACCCTTGTCACCGATGTTTTTGCCCCCTTGGCGCCTGTGCAGAAAGAGATGTAAGCAATTTACAGACATATCCCGCACCAACAAAGACAAAGACATACGTATGCTGCATTAAATCAAACAAAACCAGTTTGTTCAATCTGCGTACACCGTGGATGTAGCGCAGTTCTTGTATACCTGAAGGACCCAGAGTAAGAGCTTGATAATTCAGGTCATAGACTGGAAATACCTTGGATGTCGACAAAGACAAGGCTCTCCATTGAGTCCTCCAACGAGAAATGGGCCAGAGCGTCACATGTCACCCCGAAAAGACCGCCGTTGCTCCCGGCGACATCAGTTCCAGAGAACTTGGTCGTTTGTATGGTGCTGAGAAGCGGGTCAACGATCCAGGCATGGTGTTTGCGAGGCCCTGAAACAACTTTGAAGGATAAATGATTTGGCAACACGCAAATCTAGTAGGAGTAAGACAAATGTGAGAACTGTTAAGTGGAGACATACCTGCGATTGAGACATTATTTGCCTTGGCCTGCTGATCGAACCTCTTCAAGCACAGAGCCGCCTGCTTCTGGCAACGAAGCTCATCCTTGAGGAAAGACAAGTTCTCTTCCAGTGTCGGAGTATGACCACCAATGTCATAAAATGCTTTGGCGGCGTATCGAACTCCCTCAATAGTGAGCTGAAGGCGATACTTTACCGGTTGGTCGAGGTTCAAAACAGGGATAGAAACTTACATATGCATTCGTTTGGTTTTTCCAGACGCAGAACTATCTTGCCGAACAGATGCTTCAAGGGAGACAGAATTTTCAGTCCAGACGGCGGCTCCGGTATCGTCCAGGGTGCAGTCGATGCGGGAAACGAGGACATGATCTTCGGTTCGCTGGATCGAGGAGGTATAGATATTTGCACCAGCCGGGATGAGAGCGATGCCTAGACACAATGTCACAAGAAACTGTTTAAATAGCGCAAGCAAAATAGAATGAAGAACACTCACGCTTCGAGGAATGGGCTGCCACAGTTGTAGCCTTGCGCTTTGACCCTGTAACTGAAGAAAGTTCACTGTCATACGAGAATTCCTAAGACACAAAGAAGAAATCATGAGTCAGTTGAGGGGTTTGAAAAGGGGTCGACAGACCTCTTTGGCAGCCGCCGGTGGATAGTTGACCAAGGCTTGGATATCAAGAAGCCCGGCTTTGCGATCCTTGGCACTGATCCTCACCCCGGCGCTCTTCTGGAATAGCTCCCCGAGCGTCCCAGACATATGGCCAGGATCGAGAACAGTCCCAGATTGGGCGTATTGGAATGTTACGTCGTTCCTTTCCTTACTTGAGGAAATTTATAGATAGGAGGTTCAAGAGACTTACGGAGTAATGCGGATGCCATATTCTTTCGCATAGTGCAGGTCAATAGCGGCCACGATAGCCACGACAACCTCAGAAAATAAAGCGGTATCATAAAAGTCGTGAAGGCAAGAAAGGAATCCGCTATTCTTCTCAAAGCCTCGTGCATTTGCATTGAGTACTTTCGGAGAGCTGAAAAGACATTGAATGAAAAGATAACATGATAGATAAGTTGCCGACCTTGACTTGAATACGAGGAATTGACTTGAGGTGCGCAGCAGTTCCACGAAGTTTCGACTTTGCGACAAGGTCGGGACTCTGAGCATTTGCCACAGCATTTGCATGAGCCTGACCCATAACCGCAAGAGCAATTCGGGCTTTCTCACGAAGCTATCGAAGATCAGAACTGAGAACACGGAAGGTACGAAGAAACTCAATGACGAACCTCAGGATTGCTGGTAGCAGGCGGCTGAGCCGGTGGAATATATTGTCCAGGATGGCGGGGATTGGGCGGATTATTGATGGAGAGGTCGACATGGGCGACGGCATCATCTTTGCAGTAGTGAGTTAGGAGTATCTTGAGAGAACAAACCCCGTACTCCGCTCTTGGCAAGAACCACAGTCGTCAGCCTCGTCCATGAATGGAAAGGTATTCCCGCAGCCACGGCATGCAATCCAGTCAGAGTTACGAGAAGCTTCACGGTCTTTGCAGCGCCCACAGTTCACTTCGGTGGAGGAGAGCCAGCGATATTTTTTTCCACAGCCAGAGCAGATAGCCATCGTGGAAAGTAGGCAGATAAGTGGAAAGCACGAAGGTAATGGGCCATAGACCTCTGCGGTTAAATACTTGGAACGGTGGCACCATTAGGGGAGCTCAAAGTAGACTTCGCCGGACGCTTTTTCGCTTTTTCGCCGGAACGCTTTTCTCTCACGTCAACTTCAAGCTGTCACATCACTCATCAATCACCCACGACCGAAACATTGATGACTCCGGGCAATGGTGAGCGCGACGCTTGCGGGCATCACGCAACGTCGGGTACCAACTATTTGAGGGCTGGAACCGACGTTGGAGGTGTATGTTGCAATGGAAGCAGCCAAAAGTCGCAATGACGCCATACTATGAGCCGGCCTTGGAATTGAAGAGAATCGGACGAAAATTTTGAGTGCTCACATCGGGGACACGACGAGCAACGCTGTTTGGACGTTGTCGGCACTTTTGATGGTTTTTGATGTGACTGCTCTAGATCACGAAACTTTGACATGAGAAAAAGCGTTCCGGCGAAAAAGCGAAAAAAGCGTCCGGCGAAGGTTTACTTTGAGCTCCCCTATTGTGTCGCCAAAGCAGTTTCCAAATTGGAACAGACACCGAGAGAGCGGGCAAAGCAATTTCCAAATCCAACCGAGCATCAAGAGCTACCAACACTTTGATTGCGAGCGAAGCGAGCAATTATTCAGTAAAGCACGTGAGGAGGGGAGGGCTGGCTGGTGCAGAAAACAAGAACAAATTCTACGACGTCTTTTGATGGGAAAGAACTAATGCCTTCAAAGTCGCTTATACCAGGGTATGCTTCTTAGATATTTGGGAATATGAGTTCTAGCACATAGCTCTCTTGTCTGGTAAAATCCTGCATTCACAGCCAAAGATTTGGAAAAGTTTGACCCCGCACGCCTCTGCCACCGCTCTCGATCACGTGAGTATAATAGAGAAAGCTTTGGCGCGTGGCAAAGCTACCACTCCCGCGTCCAAAACCTCAGCGGAAGGAACTTGCAACATTGTTTAGACAATTTTGTTCATAGATATCCTCCTACTTAAAAATTAAATGTCGACTCTCGTGAATTTCTGTCCTCGAAGCGAGCACCCGGCGCGGCCGCGGATCCATATTAAATGTGCCAGTGAGAGTGCTATTGTTCGTAAATTGCACCCAGATGGAATCTAGAGAAAGAAATTCTGACCCCGAGTGCCAGGCGGACTACCAGAGCATAGGAAGACTAGAGTAAATATGACGTCGCCAAGCTGGGTGGTTGAGACAAGAGGAATAAAAGAGCTCGAGGCCGGCTTAAACAGTCAACCAAACTAACAGAATGACGGTAGATAGCAAGACCGTCGCGATCGACATGTGGGAAGAGATAGAGTCCGTGACCGTTACTCGATTGAATCTGCATTACATTAAAGATTACTTCCGCGGAGCAGTCAAGATGCGCGATCTCGAAATCTGAATATTGCATAGTTGAAAGAAGAATATCGCAAGACAACAAAATATATTTGGTAGATATCATGTCAAAGCTGGTTAATCATCGCCTTGAAGACATCCCAACCATTAATGGCACTAACGTCGGGGCAACCTATACTGGAGTACAGTCCTTCGCACAGAGCAACCATCTCGTCTGTACCGAATTGGAAAAGTCGGGGCGGTGTGTGCATCTCAATCAAGCGGTCCACGACAGCAACATCCACAGGTACAAGCTGATCTCGCCCACCCCATCTCTCAGGATGCTTATAGAACTCACCATGTGTCCCCCCAGTAGGAAGTAGCTTGTTTCGTTGGAAGCGGACACGGTGACGGCTGTTCTCCCGTCTGATGTCGTCGAGACACAGCTGGACAATTTTTTCCCAGAGCCACAGCGAAACACCTCTAATCAGGAATGAATAGTGCAATAAGTGAAGAACAATATACGCACTGGTGGATGGGATCTTCTGGGTGAAATCCAGCGGAGATTTTACCGGTCTCATAGGCGTACTTTACATTTGCAAGCTCCTTTTCCCAGATCGGACGCCAGCCACGTTCTCGGGTGATATTGTAAACACTCTTGACGGAACGGTGCGCAGGTAGACTGTCAAGGGGGAGATCAGGCAGGTAGATTTGCCTGTTTTCCGGATGAGCTTTGTGTGATTTAGAAGCAATTTTGACATACCTCAACGAAGTCTGAGCCGCAGCGAGTCCACCGGTTTCGCTACCCATGTCGCTGGTAGTCTGCATTGGCATGCCTGTAAGGAAGAGGGTGAGCAATGATTTACCGAATTTATATTAAAAACATTACCTTTTTTTGCCCGTACCATCAGCAGATATAACGCAGGTGGAACATCAGCTGTGCGAGCGTCTGGAACCGCCCACAGATTTAACTCTTCCCACGTGTATTTGTCGATGATTCCCCAGACTGCAATACCCATACATAGAAGAATTTTCTCGTGGCCGTCAACACACCATTCTTCGTTAGGACCCGCAGACCATAGACCACGCGTGTGTACTTTCTTTGCACCAGGCTTACGCATATCTGCAGCGTCTCGGTCGAGCACCCCGCGCATATTGTCTATGAATTTGCTAGCCATTCTATGAGTAATAAAATAGTGTTCCAAGGTTAGATTGCGCACCGAGGAACATGGATGGTTTTCAGAGAGAGCTTCTCTTTGATTTTCCGTCCACCCCATCGCACCAAGGGGTCTTCTTGCGTGACAGCGAGGATAGCGGCACCTTTATCGACATCTGTGAGACCCGAGTGGCGGGTAGTGCGAAGATTTTGATTCTTGATGATGCACTCGATACTACGTAGCCTGCCAAATGTCAATACATAGTCCATCCCACCCGTCAATGTCATACGTACTTGACAGTGATCCCATGGTCGTCGGATAACTCCCGAGGCATATCGGGTTGTTTGATACCATTGTCGATATAGCCTTGAATCCATTGGGGGAGGTCAGGATATTGCTCCACTATTTTTGTCCTTAGTTTGAGAAAATAACGGAGAAATACACGGTGGCATGACTGACGAAGAGGTCTTGAAGAGTGCTGATTTCCGCCAGTGGGGTTATTTGCTTTCGATTTACCCTTGTCACGGTCTGCAGGCATACTGGTAGCCGAAGGTGCAAGCCTTGAATCAAGTGGTATGAGGGAAAGTGCAAGAGACGCCAAGTTAAACGCGAACAGTCGTATGTGTGACATTTAAATTTGTGACTCTCGATGGCACCCTCGAAGAAAAATAGATTGCTAGGTACCGATACAAAACTCCTTTGGTGGCTCTTCTTTTCTTAGCCTGAAGAGGACGAGAGGACAATGGGCCGGCGATGATTGATGGAGAGGCCGGTGATTGCAGTGCGTGCTTGATGGCATCAGAAATGGCATGTTGATGCCATCGAAAATGAAGCTGGCGGGTCCCGACCACGCTATTCAAGGAGCACAGATAATCCAACAACAAAGGTTGCGAGGAACACACCTGTTTGAAGAGGTCTAGTCCGAAGTGCAAGGGTTGATTGTATTAGACCTCTTTGAGCAATGCCAAATGAGTGCCTGAGCCAACAAATCGAGTTGCGTGGATAGTGCTCCTCACAAAAATCCAGAGCTGTCCAACATGATTTGAGCCCAGTAGATGGAAATTTCAGCTGGGGAATTTTTCATATGTGCCTTTGGTACTGTTAATTGCTGTAAGGTATGCACGGCGGATCACCAAAATTTGTGTATCTTACCGTGCACCTGCTATATCTAGTGCACATCCTTTACATCAGTTTGTGGGTGTAACATGTAACAGGTGTCCAGCACCAGGCCGATCACACCTTTCAACCAGATTCAGTAACTCTGTGCTGATCATTTTCATTCCTCTTCCACAATGTGTCCATCACACCTATTTCACTTCTACTCAACATTTCTTCTCTCTCCCTTTCATAGAACATGTCTATGGCTACCCGGCCCCTTTTATTCACGCAAAACGGTGGCCCACACTAAGAAGATATCAACTTCTTGTAATGCACGGAGATTGTGCAGATTTTGTTGCTTTACAGTGGAAACAGTCAGGCTTATATCTATATTACTTACAGCATTTTAGTGCTTCTCCATTTCCATTCCCTCCTTTCCTTTCTATCACATCTGAGTCACTTCCACATACCCATCCAGTAGCAATCCCAATGTTGGTGCTAATCTGGAAGCCTGTGCTCACTCTGACTGTGCTGGGGAGCCCTCAGCTTAGACTGGGCACCTAAAGTTGATGCTGAGCAGGGCATTGTGGCTCCTTATTTGTCTTTGCACACCTCCCAGCTTACATTGGTGCCGAAGGATTCCCATCGGCGGAGAGATTTACAATGGCCAATTTAGGTATGCATTTTGCTTGTGGGCTCCGGTGTCCCATAAGAATGGGTTTTTTCGGATTTTTTACAGTAATGGCAAATTTCCTCATTTGGGTTGAGGCATGTCCCTGGGTCACAGAGGGTTTTAAAACTGTACTACCATGTCAACAGGGGTGTGTTAAAAAAAATGGCAATTCAATTGACAACAACTGAACTATAGAAACTTAAGCTATGGAGGGTAAACACTATCACACGGTCCTATTAAGGGTGCTCTGCCAGTGATGGTAGATAACACTTTGCCCACTCAGTACCATGAGCAAATTTATTATATGAAAGCAAAGTTTGCTGTCTGCCAATTGTGAGTTTGTTAAGAGGCATCCAGAAGCCAATTCTGTGTTCATGAGGCAGCCAGAAGAGTAATTCTCCGGTGCCTAGACAAGACCCAGCCTTCCTGAATAGTCCAAAAAGGAGAAACATGAGGGATTTCAGGCTGAAATAAAAGAGAGTAAACACCAGGATCCTATAGAAGAAATTAGAGCTTACTTTTATAGGAATGCTGTGATAGGAGATGGGCAAGCCTGATTGAGAGGGTGTTGTGTTGGAGTGGGCAACCTGGAGGGCATCCTGTAAGCACATATTGCTGTCATCAGAGCCAGAGACAATATGCTTCCCATCTGGGGAGAAGGCTACTGATGTGACCGAACCAGTGTGGCCTTTTAATGGCTCACCCAGTGGTGCTCCATTCTCTGCATCCCACAAGCGCACAGTGCTGTCATTGGAGCCAGAGACAATATGCTTCCCATCTGGGGAGAAGGCTACTGATGTGACTGAACCAGTGTGGCCTTTTAATGGCTTGCCCAGTGGTGCTCCACTCTCTGCATCCCACAAGTGCACAGTGCTGTCATTGGAGCCAGAGACAATATGCTTCCCATCTGGGGAGAAGGCTACCGATGTGACCGAACCAGTGTAGCCTTTTAATGGCTCGCCCAGTGGTGCTCCACTCTCTGCATCCCACAAGCGCACAGTGCTGTCATTGGAGCCAGAGACAATATGCTTCCCATCTGGGGAGAAGGCTACTGATACGACCCAATTGGTGTGGCCTTTTAATGGCTCGCCCGGTGATGCTCCACTCTCTGCATCCCACAACCGCACAGTGCTGTCATCGGAGCCAGAGACAATATGCTTCCCATCTGGGGAGAAGGCTACTGATCTGATCGAACCAGTGTGGCCTTTTAATGGCTCACCCAGTGGTGCTCCACTCTCTGCATCCCACAAGTGCACAGTCCTGTCAGAAGAGCCAGAGACAATATGCTTCCCATCTGGGGAGAAGGCTACTGATTCAACCCAATCGGTGTGGCCTTTCAATGGCTCATCCAGTGGTGCTCCGCTCTCTGCATCCCACAAGCGCACAGTGCTGTCAGAAGAGCCAGAGACAATATGCTTCCCATCTGGGGAGAAGGCTACTGATGTGACCCAACCAGTGTGGCCTTTTAATGGCTCGCCCCGTGGTGCTCCACTCTCTGCATCCCACAAGCACACAGTGCGGTCATAAGAGCCAGAGACAATATGCTTCCCATCTGGGGAGAAGGCTACTGATCCGACCCGATTGGTGTGGCCTTTTAATGGCTCGCCCAGGTGGTGCTCCACTCTCTGCATCCCACAAGCGCACAGTGCTGTCACTGGAGGTAGAGACAATGTGCTTCCCATCTGGGGAGAAGGCTACTGATCTGACCGAACCAGTGTGGCCATTCAATGCCTCGCCCAGTGGTGCTCCACTCTCTGCATCCCACAAGCGCACAGTGCTTTCATTGGAGCCAGAGACAATATGCTTCCCATCTGGGGAGAAGGCTACTGATGTGACCCAACCAGTGTGGCCTTTTAATGGCTTGCCTAGTGGTGCTCCACTCGCTGCATCCCACAAGCGCACAGTGCTGTCTTCAGAGCCAGAGACAATATGCTTCCCATCTAGGGAGAAGGCTACTGATGTGACCGAACCAGTGTGGCCTTTCAATGGCTCACCCAGTGGTGCTCCACTCTCTGCATCCCACAAGCGCACAGTGCCGTCATTGGAGCCAGAGAAAATATGCTTTCCATCTGGGGAAAAGGCTACTGATCTAACCGAACCAGTGTGGCCTTTTAATGGCTTGCCCAGTGGTGCTCCACTCTCTGCATCCCACAAGCACACAGTGCTGTCATTGGAGCCAGAGACAATATGCTTCCCATCTGGGGAGAAGGCTACTGCTCTGACCCAACCAGTGTGGCCTTTTAATGGCTTGCCTAGTGGTGCTCCACTTTCTGCATCCCACAAGCGCACAGTGCTGTCATTGGAGCCAGAGACAATATGCTTCCCATCTGGGGAGAAGGCTACTGATGTGACCGAACCAGTGTGGCCTTTTAATGGCTTGCCCAGTGGTGATCCACTCTCTGCATCCCACAAGCGCACAGTGCTGTCGTTGGAGCCAGAGACAATATGCTTCCCATCTGGGGAGAAGGCTACTGATCCGACCTCACCAGTGTGGCCTTCAAGCACTCCAACTGTTGCTGGCCATTTCTCCATCTGTCCTGTTAAAATCGATAAAAGTCCTGGAAACTGAGATCGGAGTCTTTGGCTAACTTCTGATTGCACTGGTGCAAAGGCCAAGGCTGTTACATAGAGATGCGGTGTACTTTGAGTGATTGGAGCCCAGAAGAAACGGATAAATCGTTTTACATCTGCAGCAAACTGTCTTATCATTGGATCCTAATAAACAGTTAGTCCCTTACCAAATTTCATCAAAAATTCTCATACATTACACCATCTTATGAATTTTGATAGAGCCAGTGATCCACTGGATACTATTCCTAGTAAGCTTAGGACTTCCAGCCAGAAAAGACACTTGGTTTCAAGGAAATCTTTAACTATTCCTGAATTTTCTGGATTGATTGACACTGCTGCTAGATGATCTGCCCAGAAACGGCAGCAGTATCTAAGATACATTGGTATGCAGCATTCCAATTTCTCTCCAAGGCTGGGTATTTCGGTATTCTTCTGGTGTGATGTTGGCAGGTCACAGATATTGAATTTCAGTTCAGCCTGCAATGTCTGAAAAATCCTGGATGCAAATTCCTGCTTCTGCTTCTCTGTTCCACACAGGAGGTCCACACGCTGCCTGCATAGCTTGGATTTGTAGGATGTAATAGACTCTCTGAAGGACAGATGTATGATCTGCACAGTCCCTGTCTCTGGCACGCGAACAACAGCACTCAGGGGAATAAGTGTCCCTTTGACAGACTCCTCATCTGAGCCAAGCAGTGCTGCTATATCCTTGGGGTATATAGGTTCTTGGAGTTCCAAAATTGTGCTGAGGATCTGTATGGAAAGCTCATATGACTCTTGATCTCGATCATCCATGTCTGCTGGTACTGGAATAGCCTCATTCACAATATGAAAGTATAGTTCATCTAAGTCCACCAGTGCTGTGCCTTTGAGTAGGTATTCCAGAGACTTTTGTGGATTGACTCTTGGTAGCCCCGCATGAATGTAGCGAACAGCTGTAGCAGCAAACACAAACAGCCCATCGGCACGACTGGTAATCATATCCACATGCTGAACCTGGGGTGTCCAATGAGATGGTGGTGTCCATGAATTGCCATCCAGAGATCGTTCAACATATGTTCTGATGTCCTGCCCAACAATTCCTTTATCAATATTATCAAGGATGATTCCATGCATCAATGAGCAGAGTGTGCCATGCTTAAGATATGAGGGAACATCTGGCCGACCAGTTAGAAAAAAGCGAACATGAACTGGTATTTTTCTGATATTGTCTGAGAGCCACCGGAGAAATATCTGGCCCCTATCTTGTCCACATTCATCTAGTGCATCCAGACAGATAACCCATGGCTTGTGGCTAGTTGGAATTTGAGCAAGTAGATCTACAACTAGTCTTTGAAACTGGAGTTTGGGGTCTGCATCAAGAATCCCAGTATGGTCTTTGTCCAAGAATTCCACAAGAATATCCTTGAAGGCTGCATTATAGTCTGCCAATTGATAGGCAAGAGTGAGAGGGAGGCCCTTGATTTCCCTACGCTCTGCATAGTTCCGTGAGAAGAAAAAGGAAGCTGCTAGGATGTCTCTCTCTTCTAGAATAGATGCAACAGTCTTGGCAATTGTTGATTTCCCAGTGCCTGCAGAGCCACTAAGCATCACTATGCACTGAGGTGGATCAGATGGTGTGGTCAAGTGTCCTATAATGTCCTGGATAATGCCACTCCGAGTACCCTCCATGCATTTGTCTGGGGTGTTCGGAGCATTGTAGCGTGCTGAGACATATTTGATCTTTGCTAGGGTCTGTTCAATATGGTCACTTTTCACTAAACTGACATGAGGAACTGCAGAAAGGTTACAAAAAGCAATATTCATATTTACCAGTCTTGTTGACATCCCGGACTAGACAAATGTCAATTAGTATTATTTTTTTTGAAAGAAGACATTATTGTTACCTTCTGGTGCCATTTCTTGGACTGATTTGTGAATCTGCTCCACTGAAACAAAATTACATGCAGCTCAAGGAGGGATGACACTTCATACCTTGTGGTTCCATTCTTTGGACAGATGTATCCACCCGATCAACTGCAAAGAAGCTCTACAGCAAGTTTACAAAGAAATAATTCTCCATACCTTTTGTGGACATTTGATCCACCAACATTTTGATGGAAATGCTATTATGGAACTGCAAACGGAACAAATTATACAGACATAAAATGCACAAAAGGAAGGAAATCTTACTGTGAAATCATGAATGTGAGATGTAATTGAAGCCTTGATGTCCTGGATCTCCTTCTCATACTTCTTGCCCTTCCAAAATTGCTTGCCTTTTGATTTCTCTCGAAGTGATGTGAGTCTGGTAGTATTTGGCTCGAGATTCCTACAGAATAGAGAGAGATGCATCAATTGAAGGCTGAAAGCCCCTGTATATCACACACTCTTTCAATCTGTCCAAGCGTTGTTTCAAATCGTCGCTACATCCGACTGTATCAATTTCCATCAATAGCTTGAGCCTTTTGATCAGGTCCGGTAGATCATCCATGTTCGCCTTCATTGTCTATCGAGAGTGTCTTTAGACAATGTTGATGTTCTCACTGACATCTATCTACGCACCGAAACCATTTCGGCTAGTGCGACAACACCGGTGATTGCACCCTCGAGTCCTGGAACAGGATTGCCTGCAGCGGCTGCTTGAGCAACCTTAAGCAGGGGTAGAATGTTGTCGAGGATATTCATTGTAGTCTGTCGAGAGGATGTGGAACACTAAGGGTGGGTGTAGATGGTGGTAGCGACAAAGAGGCGGAAGGCGAGCCGTAAGCCATGCTGCATGCTGACAGGATCTCGGAACCAGTTTCTTGACAGCTCGGACGTTATTGTTATCAATCATTATAGGTACACGTTTGATCGTATTCGTGGAGTCTAGACAAATTTTCGAACTCGCAGGGGCAACTCATATTCACGTACAAGGTTGTGCCCAGCGTGGCCTATTTTTTGCGATTGTGTATTGTAAAGTCGCAACCGGTGTACTTGCAGAGACCATGAGGAGTTAATGTGCCTCGAGAAGAGTGTGATCGATCAATTGCCCATGAGACCTAACTCCGCGCCGGTCTCCGACGTGACCCGGATGGCAGTATGCACGATATCACGACGCCGATGCCCACAGCGACCATGCATGCTCTCCCCCGCGCGACGCGTCCGCCCACTCAGCCTTCCGCCAACACAACCCTCGGGATAGAATCGCACGCGCAGTTGATATCTTTTTGGAGGATCTCTTTCCCATTCCTAATCCATCATCGTCGTCCCGCCCTACGCATATCCCGACGCCACGCCGAGACCATCCGCAGACTTGTCTGTACGCACCAGCGGAGCCTGCATGCCTACCTCCAGGTGCAAGCCAATGGCCGGCTTTCTTAGCGTCGAGGCGGGATCGCGAGGTGCGTGTGCCTCTCTATTACTCTACTCAGCACTGACCACACACCTTGCGATCGCAGCCCCGGAGCATGCCCTTCTCTGTCGATATATGTGTGTCTTTCTTCCGTCCCATTCCCTACTCTTCCGACGTCGTTGGCTGCAAGGCTGGCTCGTCGTGTTCATCCGGCGGCCCGACGCGGAGCTCATGTGAGTCGCGGCCCGCATCTTCGATGCATCGCTTTCTACGCGACACAAAGATTGCATAGATTCAGGGTGTGCACGCCGCCGATGCTGACCGCATGCATACCGATCGTGACCTTCGTCCGCTGCTGGTTGAGCCACCACGGTCATCGTCTCTGACCTCGCCCAGGACGTCACGGGAAGAGCTGCGGACCACGAGCTGCACTCCGCTACGCCTCATGATTGTCCTCGGCGGCTACGACGGCAGAGACTTCAGTCATGATACCTGGTGCTTGAATATCCGTGAGTACCACCCCGCCTATTCTTGCTTCTTTCTCCCCTTCTGACCGTGATTGGATGCAGATAGCGCCACGCCAAGGCGGATGAAGCCGCTCATCGTCTGGGAGCCACCCGCGAAGATGCCACGTTACGCTCCATCTCGACGACCGATGCCTCTCCGTGTCCGCTGCTTCCACCTTACATTTTGCGTCGGCCGTATATGTTCTCTTTTCGACTCAATTCACGTCAACGTGTCTCACGAGCAGACGACCGAGCTCAAGTCAAGAAGGGACGTGCTGTACAGTGAGAGGCGGGGAAACGACTGCTTCAGTGACACCTAGTGCTTGAATGGCTGTAAGTTCCTCTGCCCGCCCCTCCCTGCTTTTTACCCTCAATCCTAACTGACAGTGACGAAATGCAGACACGCTACTCTGGAAGATCGCGATCTTCGTCGACCCACCCCACCCCGCCGTTGTACCGCGACATCTAGCTCCCTCCCCTCGCCGCTTCCCTTCACTGCGGTGGATCAGCTCTTCTCACCCCCATATTAACACCGGCGACCGTGCCTCGAGATTCAAGACGAGCTATATGTCAGGAGGAGGGAGGCGGAGATCTGCCACCTGTATAACATGACGCGCGCCTCCTGCACGCCGATGTCCGGTAGCCCGCTTTCTCGGAGCGCGACGTCGCCGGGGTCCCAGCCCGAAGGAGCTTCCACAGAGTGCACGAGGAGCAGCCGCACACGCACCAGCAGCAGTACGAGCCCGACGCCGTGTCTGTGTCCGTATCCTCGCTGTACCCCGCCGGCGCCGACATCGAGCTGCACACGCCCGCTTCTGCCACGTCGTTCGCCTCCACTTGCACCCCCCATGACAGCGGGATAGGCGCACGCCCTCCCACCGCGCGTCGTCTGGGCGGAGCACGCGTACCCCGCGTCGCTGACATCGCCTGAGCGTGAACATGAGCATGGGTATGTCGTTGAGAGCGAGGGCGAGGGGGAGTGGACACCCACGTCTGATTCGCGCTGGATGCATCGGGAGCCCCTACCGCATGAGCGCGAGCACGAGCAAGAAGGGAAGGCGGCGGCACGGGGACGGGCGCTCGTCTGCGCACCCGCTCCTCTCACATTCTCGATTACCCCACTCCTTATTTAATGACGCCTCGACGCCCCCCGCTCATTTATCCGCTTACTTACCTTCATGTCCGCACGTACCGGTATTATACTCATGCACGTCTGTCTGTCTGTATAGTGTATCCTCAGCATCATTTCGCTCCCTTACCCTTCTGTTTTTCTATCCCAAACTGAAGGAATGAAAATTTCTGAAAACTGTGATTTTCGACTTTCCTTTTCTGTCGATTTGAGTGGCTGTGTGATGGGCGCTTGACTGCAAGCACGCAGTACTACGGTAGCTCCTTAGGCTCATTGCGGCCCGCACTCACAGTACGATGACTGAGAGTCTGATACTGACTCTATACTCGACAGCTTTCACAGACAGACCACGCCAATCTGCGCATCATGCAAGGTTCTCAGTGGCGCAATAGACCGCCTGTTTTTCTCTGTCGTGAACTTGAAAACCAACCAACTACTGAGCGCCAACGGAATCCAAATGCTCGAGACTCTAGCGGATGGTAGAACGGGGTGGTCCTTGTATGCCAGAAACAGTCTGCATCAAGCCGGGGAACGAGGTTGAGACTCAGGAAGGCGACGACGAACCACACCTAACGCGACACGAGTCAATGCGGGATCTCCTCGCTTCCGCCTTGGGCTCGATGCCGAAGATCAGTACGGTCTTGTAAGCAAGCTTCAATGTGCCCCCACACTAACGTCTGATTTCGCAGATGGGATCTGGCAGCGCCATACAACTCTTGGCCATGGGAGCGGAAAATCATCTACAATTTCCTCAACAAATTGTCCGCACTCGACACTCTCGAGCTCAACATCCAAGGCGTACCCGATATCTCGTCGCTACATGTATGGGGTCTCCGGAAATTCACGGTCAAGAGCCCGAACTTACCATGGCGGGGGTCCTTTTTCGGTATGAAACCCGGCTGTGCCAGCGATGTATCAAGAAGTCGCTCAGCTGATTTCGCAGAACCGGCTGAGCTCCCTTCATTTGGAGGGTTCGGGCGAATGGTCTGTGGTTTGGTGTATGCTACAGACCGGCAACCACGACTCGGACTCTCGGACCAAGCTCACCGAAATCACGACCAACGGTATTACCCAGGACCTCCTCGCCTATCTGGCCTCGTATTCCGGGATCCGGAAACTCGCACTAAAGGCTCCCGATGGCGGCAGCCGAGTCCAGTCCGATCGCCTCGCCGACATGTTTTTCGAGGCTGTTCTTCCGCGCCATGGCACAACACTCACAGACCTCTCGTGCCCTGCGGCGTACGAGAGCCAGTTCAGTTTTTTGCGAGCACAACGCCATTTTGCTTCACTGCTCCATAATCTCAGCAGTCTTGAGATGAGTATCAACGCAGGCGCGGTGCGCAGGGTCGATCCCCCCACGGAATGGGTCGACGCCGGTAGGGTCCATCATCAGCTGGTCTCTGTAGGCATAACGGTTGAGGTCGAACAGGCCGACATCGATCCCGTCGTGGTATGTTGCTCATCGCCGCGAGTAGCAATGCTAACTAGGTAACCACGAACAGGCACTTTTGCTTGAGACGGCGCGGCCCTCCCGACCCTGCGCCGCCTCGCCGTCGTCCCCGCGGAGACGGAGCGCCGGGAGCGGAATCGCGGCGCGAAGTGTGGGAACGGACGGATGCAGCACCAAAGTGCGGTTCGCGTGGCCATTGCACATGCAGTGAGGGCCTTCCGCTCGGATGTGCCGTGCGCGGCCGTTGTGTGTGCGGGGGTACCATAGGTACGAGCTACAGCGGCTGCTGGAGGGAATGTTGGGATATCGACAGACGGGTGAGGTACCCATGGTTACCAGACGCCGCAATAGAGGGTAAACTGAGAAGGTACTTGGGCTTCATTGTACAGTTGTCCTCCGTTCGGTTCGAACTTTCCCGTGTCCTTCATTTTAATCTACTAAAACGATGGCTCAGATTCTAGATTTTGCCAACACATCCCGCGGCTTTTGTAGGACAGGGCAGAGTCGCCTCTGGCCATGGGGTGCACTACCCTCGCCACAGCCCAGGGCTGGCGAGGCAGCTGCGCCGCAACCCACAGCGCCACGCACGTCAGCGCCACGAGCACATAGTATACGAGGTACCCGTGCAGGTACCCCTTCTCCATCGACAGCGAGAAGAGCGAATTCGCGAGTGCGGGCCCGACGGCGCGGAAGAGGCTCACGGTGAGCTGGCACAGGCCGTTTGTAGCGCCGAGCGAGGCGCGGTTGGGTGCCGCGGCGGAAGATGTAGATAAATACCGCGCCTGGGAGCGAAGAGGCCGTAAGAATATATTTGAATGGATTTACGAGTGGGGTTCGCACCGTACGAAAAACTGAGCCCGATGGACAGGATGAAGTGGGTGAAGGCAATGGCCCAGACCAAGACGTTCACTCCGTGGAAACGGGCGATGTGATTCATGAGCGGCAAAGCACCGAAGGTGGGCAGCGCGCGGTGAGACCGACAATGAACATCGTCTTGCTGCCCAAGTAGTCGTGGATGCGCGCGAAGAAGAATACCTGCGATACGATACCGTCAGCACATCTACCAGTTGGGAGGAGATGGGACGGCACCTGAAAAACCTCGTTGAGCAGTCCAAAGATGGTCAGGAGATTCCCGTTGCGCGCGGTCGCGAGCCCGAGGCCACCGAGTTCGATGGGGGTCGCGGAGAAGAGGGGGTGTATCGCCCGGACGGTGTTGTCCACAAGGGCGAGGAAGGCGTAGTTGGATGCTGCGACAATGCGGGTCATCAGTCTGCGCAGGGGGAGGGTCGAGGTCACACTGACCTTGGAAAGGCTCGGCAGCAGCACTGCGACAGCCGTCTCCGTTCATGGGTTCAACTTGAGCGGACCGCGGGTGTTCGTTCGAATCGGGCACGAGCAATAATAGCTGGACGATGTTTTTTTGTCTATCCGGATGAACTGAGGAGGTCCGATATTTGCAGGAGTCGGCATAAAAAAGACGGCTTTGGTGCGGAATTGTTGAGTTACTGCGGATGAAATGCATGAAGGGAAGCCTCTGTGAGGCACACCCCATCCTCTGCTGAGGTGTTCAATTGGAAAGAAGTGTCAGTTCAATTTGGACTGCGAACCATAACTGTGGAAGAAACTTTTGGCGCCAGCATTTCGAAATTCGCATACATTTTTCCCGCCCGGCTTGCGAACTCGGTTTCAAATCAAGCAAGTAAACTACAGGTGTATAACGGGTTCGGAAACGGCTATGTGGCTCTGCTTAGTTGTTTAGTTCGACCTTTTTAAATATCCTTATTGCAGCTGTTTGGAAAATTGATGACAGTGACCATTTTTGGAAAATAAAAAGGTTTTTGATGTACCAGGTTGTTCAGATCAATTCTCATTCGGTTCTGAACCAATTGGGGTGTTTCTAGGTGCTTTATGAAGCGGGTAAGTAGTGCTTTTGATCCGTCCTTAATATAATAGGTATATTCCAAAATGCTACTCCGGAATTCGGGTTGTTCAAGCTTACCGGCCATTTCACTCGCATGTTATTCAGCCAAATCTGGTCCGTTTCCGACGAAACCAGATTCATTGGAGAAGTAACATGAAGGCACAGCGGTGGAGGGTTCAATAATATGAATATTTCCCCCGGCATCTGGCCAAGAATGTAATCATGTTAGGTGGCGGTAATTCCATTCGATTATGTGTGCTGGAGGTGTGCAACACACTCTTAAATGGCTGACGGGATTGCCTCCTCCCGGAGTCCACAAATCACTTTCAACATAGCAAATACGTCCAGAATTGATTGAGAATTGTACCTGCTTCCGGCACATGCATGTCTAGACTCGGATCCGGACTCAAGAGGTGATTCGCAATTTTATTGGTTGCAAGAGCGCGGTGGGGCATCTGCACCTGCACCTGGTCGGGGCGAACTCATAGGCAGAGTGAGGAGTTTATTGGATGGGTGACGGCAATGTGCCGGCCACGGTTTTGAGCGGCATTGTTCAGGATCATGACTGTGTACAGATCGATTGAGGGTCGAATTCAAAAGCTTCAGATGGACAGACACGCGTAATCTTATAAAGAGGGAAAAACACCATGTGCTAAATTACATATAGCGACCATTGAAAATAGATCCGGGTAGCGGAAAGTAAAGACATGAACCAAAGCCGATACGGTAGAGACTTATCCATGCTGACACCTCGAACAACCGCAAATGCTGCAATATCGGAATTCAGTGAATTTGCCTTTCGTGATTCGAGCGACGATGACATCGTTTCATGATCCGAACTTGCAAAAGGCCAACTATGAACATGCAATTACACTCTATCATGACGAATTCAAAGCACTTGTCCATATATCAAACCATGACAATGGTGGCTGTAGAGGTATGATGCAGCCAGGTGCGTCAAAAGTCCTTTGAAAAGTCGCCACTATTGAACCCGTCCGAGTTGCATGATGCAAGAACGGAGTTCTCCAATCCGATTGCCGTGGCCAAAAAGCCCTAGGGATGGACGGGTCAACGCACATGACGTTGAGGGTCGGTATGGGGCTCACCTGGATTGTGTTCAGGTCGTTGAGCACCTGATTATCATTACTGGCAACATTATGATGAGAGTGCACAACTTATGGACAAGACCACATACGTTTGAATTTGGTCCAGCACATTGAGCGCCTCGTTGAGCAGCCCAGCCACAATGTTCGTGTCAGCGCACTGGGTGCAAATAAGGATACTGTGGGCAAAGGTGGCTGAGGCATCATACCTGGCTATTTTGAGAGAAATCGAAACCTATTTCGCCGCTTGACGGCAACTGAATCGGGGCTGCATTCGCCTTCAAGACGAACGTGGCCAGGACCGCGACGAGGAAGGTGGCAGAGAAGCGTGTCATTATGTGATGTGCAGGGAAGAGAGCGAGTAGACCAGACTCAAGCTGGAACGAGGAACAGAAATATAAAGGGGGGTTAAACTTGGGGAAATGAATGGAAAGAGGACCAGGCCTGAATAATTTGATGCGGAATGAGAGTCCTGCTCAGGGCTTGTATGGACCAGGAGTTATATGCAGCCTTAACTGGGATTGGCCCGAGAATAACCCAATACAACGACCTCGTCACTCGCCAAGGAGATCGGTAGCTGATTAGGATATCCAAAACAACGAAGTCCAGAGTCGGACCTACTGGAGGAGTGTATGGTGACTGTAGTCTTTCAGATGTCGCGATGGCGAAAACATTGTCCCGAGAAAGCTGGAAGAACTTTCGGTTTATATTGTCCGAAATTTAAATCCCACGAACTGAGTGCCAAGTCATCGATCGCCCGAACTGGCCGGGGCGTTAATAGCTTAAGGCCGAATATTCGACTCGAACCAGCCGTCATTCTGACTCTTTATGTATAGTTGATCCAGACCGGCGCAGTGATTGAAAGACTGTCTTTGAGGCCTTTTTGACATCGCGACGTCGAGAGAATATTCGGTGCAGCGAGGTTTAATGCTGCAGGTATAATCACCGCGTGCTGCGCACACAGGCCACAAATAAGACAAAGCCCGAGCTAATGCAGAACTGTAGCTTGGAAAAACAGAACCACCAGTGTCATATTGGATCTCGTAACAAGGTCAAAAGTGCCGGGCGCTCCAGTGCGCCGATTGGTCAGGTCAATTCCCCAGGAAAAACTCGAAGAGAAGCCAAGGATAGACGTGAAGGGACTGTGAGTTTCGGAGACGGTAGGTATAAGCCGGCAGTTAACCGTCTCCGAGATGGCCGATCCGGGCAGGAGCTCTCGGTCCCCGAGTAGTGGAAGTGAACCTGCAACCTGCACTCGTAACCAGTCTGCGCTACGGCAACTCTTTAGTGCAAACATTATACGGGAAATTTAAAAGTTCCTGCACTAAATATGTCGTCTCTAGCCACTTTTGCACGCCACCCACACGCTCATTTCCCTGCATTTTCGTACTCAACCTCTTGAGACTGATTCCCCCCACAATTATTTCAAGTTCTACTCTACGAGTACCGACCCAATTACATAAAAAACCTACACGCCGGCCTTCTCCCACTCCCACAACACTCGTGGCAGGAGTAACTGAAGGCTGATTTTGTGATGAGCGAGGAACGAGCTGGGGACATCACAGTAACTGTCTAGAGAGACTAGATTTTCGCCTTCATGAACCCGCTCGAACCTAGTTGACAGTTTGAAGTCTTTCGGCGATCCGTGGCTGAAGGTCGGCCGAACATTTTGCTCATGAGGTGCAGTGCCAAAACAGTGTCCTGAGTCGCGCTGAGGCTGGTTTGAGCCTGAAACTATGAAATGGGGCGAACAGCCTATTTATCTAATCCTGGACTTTGGCGCCAAATTCCAGGATTCAATAGATAGAAAACACCATGATTGATCAAAGTTGTGCGCCAGGGCTCTCGGTTCTTTCTCTCGCTGTTTTCTGAATTTGGTTTATCTCGAAATTCCCGCATTCCCACAAATTCCTCAACACTCCACCTTCTTGCCGATGCGCCGGCTTATCTATCATTGCGGAAGGCCCGATTTCATTTCAAGCTGGGACAAGACATCTTTTGCAGTCTCACTCCTCCCTTTTTTGCCGACCAGGGGCTGATATTCAAAACCAACCATAGCTCCTTATCCCCCAGATAAGACCTTCAATCCGGTCCGCCGGATAGTACTCCCAATCCCGCGTCCAACACACTCGACCCTCGAATCCGACCCCGCAACAAGCATCAGAGACACAGCGCTCAGCCTGAAGAAAAATGGCAAGTGAACTACAAACCAAGAAAAATTGGCAGCGCAATAGTCTCCCCTAGGCAGACGCTTCAACAGATTTGAGCTCGTAACTCGCTTGTTGAAGCAGCGCAAGACGGACGACCCGATCGAACGGGCTATTTCTCAAATATGTGGAATATTGGGCAGGGATATTCTGAGGGTCGTCAGGTCTGGTTGCGGGAGAGGTACATCTAGGTAGCGATACAGTTTATTAGATTACGCGAGAAAGTAAGAAGGGAGGGAGGGGCGGGATAGGACTATGAATAATAAACACGAGATATGGTACGCAAAGCAATTATGGAAAGGAAAGGATTCAAGGGAAGGAGAGGAAGCTCAGCTGGAGCGGATGCCTGCTGTTGCAACGCTATGTTTACTCTCTTCGTTGAGGGTCGTCGGATTCTGCATCTGTGCTCCATTCGAGTCGCTCTCCACGTAGGATACCCAGACTGAGCTAAGCTCCAGGTCGTTGGGCGTCTGGTGTCCGGTCGTCGTCGAGCTGCTTTGTGGCCCGATGAGGTGCGCCCGGCGGATCTTCTTGCGAGAGTTGAGCGTCCACATCGCGGAGATTGCGTACGCCTTTGGCAACATATGGTTAGCGATTATGGCAACCATTATATAGGGGTTGGGGGTAGTGCGGTCCCAAACTGGGCCGGCGACCAGGGCGATTAGGGCACAAACCACGGCCGGCGCCGCTGACTGAGATTCAAGCCTGTTAACAATAGAAAGCGGAGCTTGGAGATACCCACCTGGAAGGCCAACCTCACGAGAGCGCTTAAAATTCCGGAAGTTTCAGGCGATGCATACTTGGAGTGACGCTGTTGAAAAAGAAACAAAAAACAGTCATCAGTCGCCGCCGTGCGTGAAATGGGTCGTGTGACACACCAACAAAAAGAAGATGGTGCTCCCATATAGAAGCGCATCTGCTGCGAGGGCCGTTCCCAAGTAAAGAGGAACTAAGAGAACTCCCGTTAAATCACACCCAAAGAGGTTTCTACTGTGTCCTCACACCATGTAACACGCATTGAGTTGTCCGCAAGCATGAATATGAACTGGTCCAATATCAGTCTAATATCAGTGCTAATTCCATGCTCAGATTGCAACATTAGGCATACCACAGCTATCAAGGCAACTACAAACAGTGTCACAATTCAAAGCACGATGTAGACGTTCTTCGATATCCACTGTAGTTCGAGATCAGGGTTAGCAGGTGGTTATCCCCAGAGGAACTCACCCAGAGACGAATACAGAAGAACAATTGGACAAAGAACGCAATGGCGCTAACTAGAAGGAGGTCGAGGCTAGACATCCATGAGGTGGTGAAGCTGATTGCGGCAACCACGTCCATGAAGTGGTCAACATTTATAGTCCACAAAAACACCCTGAAATTTTCCCAGGTGATTTCAGAAAAAATATCAGGAAGGCATGAGAACACTGACAATCCTTGTGCAGTCTTTGCCGTCGTTATTATCGAAAGACCAGCAACGAATGCACGCAGAAGCAGAGCGTCGTTTTCGTATAGCGCTGTGTAGTGGGCGATTTGAGCGAATAGGACGCCCTGGAGCATGAAGTCGAAACATGTTGCTATATCCTGCAGTGTAAATCAGCCTGGGCTCGCGTCGTAGAATCATTCCGGGCTCTCACCCAACAACTCAGGAAGTAAGTGATAGCTGGGCGAACCACGTCCGCTGCGGGTGGTGGAGGTCTGTACATACTGGATACGGGGATCAATCTTGCACCTCAGTTATGTATGTAGCCCATTTATATCAGGGACAGGAACTTTCGTTATTGGCGGGAATTACAGATAAAATTACAGCACTGCTGATTCGACAGGAAGGGTTCGGGCGGTGCGCTTAAGGGAATTGGTTTCGGCAATTCATCTCGGCGGTTCGGTATTTACTATAAGCTGGTAAAATTCATTATCTTTTGGCGGTGGTGGACGCAGTTGGATATCGGGTCTGTTGACATGGAAGTTTGGATTGTGTCAACGCCCTTGAAAGGACCACAGATTGTGCTTTTTTTTCCACATTACGCTAGCCAAATGGTGACGTTAGACGTTACTCGGGCGCTTTTATATTTAGGTGACGCACCATTCAGTGTATGGCAGCGCATCAGCAATACCTGGGTCGGCTACGTACCTCTACGTAGACCTACGTATTCCCATAGGTCCTGTATTCCCTGTATGAAGGTCCCCCTTTACGTATTCACACGTATTTCGGCCCGGTCTACGTATTTTCACGTATTTGGCAGCCTGTCTACGTATTTCGCCGTATTTCGCTGTATTTCACCGTATTTCGCTGTATTCCGCTGTATTCCGCCGTATTTCGCCATAGTTGAAGGTAACCTCATGCCAATTGCAGAATAGTATTCAAAATGAACCAAATTACTGAACACACCAAAAAAGATGGAAAACAAATTGTATTAGGTATCATAAGTACAATATAGTGCTACCAGTGAGTAATATGAGGGGACTGGGTCTGACCTGAAAGAGGCCACAGAAGGAGCATGGGGGGTGACACGGACCTGTGCGGCGTGTAAATAGACTTGACAAAAATAGAAACAGAAACAGACGGTGTCAATGCAATAGCCTGGCCCTTGACTGGTGATGCTGTCGCTGTAAAACTGGCTCCGTGCTCGGTGTGCTGATGGCAAAGCCGTTGTTGCGCGTGATGAAAAGTGTCGGAGAGGGGATGGCTGACGCGAGGAGCAGACAGGCATGGAAATCTGAGTGATGCAGTGAGGCAAGGCCAAAATTGAGCAGATTACACAAACCTCCTTCAGACGCAGCGCCCTCGCCAAAAAAACACGCCGCGATGGACCGGGACCGACGCTTAGGAGTCCGGCGTAAAGCGTCGGTCACGCCGGTGGCTCGTGGGATCTGGGTCGCCAATGTGGAAGAGATGGTGGGAAAGTGGTATTTCGGGGATCCGAAGTGCTAGGACGTCGCCGTTAGTTTTCGTTCAGCTCGTTCTTCTGCTCCCTCTGCAATTCAAGCCGGTCAGTCCACCGAAGTCATCGAACAAAGAGGCACTGACAATATTCCATGGCCCCTCGCCCGCGTACACATCTGTAAACAGCTTGCCGAGCTCGTGCTGCGGGAGCACCTACGCACACTTGAACACCTGCATCACGTCTGCCTTGAGCCGCACCTTGAGCGCTTCCTCCTCCTCGGCACTCCACCATCTGCACGCCTCCATGTACAGCCGGAATCGTACGATGGGGTTGTCGATGCGCTTGCGGTCCTCAACCTCAGAGCGCTCCCGGTACACGAACAAGACAAGGGGATTACGCTAACCGGTGACACATGGCCTCGATGAGCGCTCCGTGAGCATCATCAAAGATGAGACGAATGGGAAGGTGACCTACCACCCAATTCAGCGCCTTTTCAAGGTCGATGTCGCCCGTGACCTTGTTATTCTTCCTTGGCAGTGTATCCGCATTTTTTGCCAGCAGTTCCAGTGACTGGGCCGCACTCGTGCCTACGAAGAGGCGCACCTATCAGCCTACATATGGTAAGAGAAACAAAGAAAATGCACCCGTGGCCACATTCCGCATTCCGATTAACAAACTCCCTGCAGGCCCTATCCAGTGCGGGAGCTGCTGGAGGCCTGCGTAGGATTCCACAGTCAGCTGCGAAGGGAATGATATGAGGGACGAACGACTCACAGCCATACAAGTTGTGCCCAGTTTCCGACCACGAATCGGTGGGGAAGTGTTTCTGGGCATGGGGTCAACTTGATAAAGAGAGAATTATGAATAGAATAACAAACATCAGTGTCCGCGTTGCGGTCCGTGAGGGAGATGGCTCCGGTATCGGGAGAGACGTCAGCGAAGCTGTACAGGACATGTGTCAAAGTCGAGAGGACGATATCAGTCGGCTCTGTATGCTGGCTGAGCACTCTGTGACATAATTTCAAGTCCGTGGTACTCACAGAAGTTGGGAACGTAGATCCCCCAGTTGGTAAAGTATCCTAAAGCAAGATATGAATATTCGGAAAGCCTGAAAACAAAACAAACCCACCAATTGAAACCTTTCCACTGGCACGTTTATGGAACTCGTGAACAATCAGATGCTCCTCTGTCTTGACCGAGTGCACTGGAGCAGAGACGTTGGGTGGCCGCGCCATGGTCGGAGTCACATGGACGACATTTCCGGCGTTGCTAACAGAAAACAGAAAAAAATAGGAACACAAGGCGCTTGGGGACGTCGATGAGCGGGCGAGGCCTGACGAGCGAAAAGTGGAGAGAAGGGCCGCAGGACGAGGGTGCGAGCAGGGAAGACACGGTGCGTACGAGAACGCACGGCGGCGATCCAGCAAGCACGCAGTCGCAGGTGCTGGTGGGGTGCAGGACACCTCTGGAGACGGTACAGGCAGAAAGCGCGGGTGGTGCCGCTCTTCCCGAAGGACGCGAGATGTGCATTCGTGAGGGTCGCGGAGGCTTCAGCACGCATGCAGGGGCGGGGGGCTGGGTCTGCGGCTGTGGGCGGACCTGCGAGGGCATTGGCGGTGGCATGGCCGCAGCTGTGGAGGTTTGAGCGTCAGTACAGCTGTATCGGGCATCACAGGAGAGAGCTGACGCACATCGAGGAATCGGGAGAGTAGAGAACGAGTGGCCTATGATGGTCATCTCAGCTTGTCGTGGGCGATAGAGCGAAAGAGATCGAGACACAGCGATGGGGGTGTGCGGGGAGAGGCGGCCATTGTGGAGTAGCAGCATGTGAGTCACTAGTGTTTCCTGCTCACTTCTAGGTGCGAGCTGAAGTGGAGGTGGAGATGGTGGTGGTAGATGTGAGAGGAAAGACGAAAGACGAACCATGGCATGTTTCATCACGTGCATGCCACTGCCTTCGGCACGGCACTTCACGCTCAAAGGAAGACACTTTTACTGACCAAGCATCTGGATTCCGTGTACCGCCACTTCGGAATTCCCCACCTCTCCCTCATCCTACTCGTACGACACGGACTCCACCACCGCCTGCGACGTCGCCTCGCGTGCACCAGCCTCTGGCGCAAGATGGCTTCTCCCAGACCTCTCGCAATCCCAGCCCTTCCCCACGCAGAAAGACTTCAACTCCCTCGGCGCCTCCAGCGTGCTTGCGCCTTCTCGCCAGATACAGACGAGGCCTGACTACCAGCACTGGAGAACGATGCTGATACAGCTTCCAGATGTCGGCGGAGGTTCCGTCCGAAACGACACGCGCTACAGTCTTGCTCGCATCCCTTTGTGGTGGATGATCCGAGAGTGCTTCAAGGTACCTTTACTCCCTTCCATTTCGTCAGTTAATTGACTTTTGCGAAGGCAGATACCGGTATCATTTTCGACGCCCAGCGTCTGCAGGAGCTCGGCCTCGACCCTGCAACCCTGCATCCATTTGTCATGCCGCATCCGCCGTCCTTGCCCGTCCGGAGCTCGGACAAGATCGAAGCATGCCGCCACACAAAGGATGGCTGCGTCGAACCTTCTCCCGCAAACACAAAGTAGAAGCAGACTTCCCTGTCTCGCCTGAGTTGGAGAGTCTGCACCTAGAAAAGCCTGTGCAAGGTATGGAGGAGGAGGAAGAGCTCAGGGATGCCCTCTCTCCCATATACTACCAATTGCAGATTTGCAGATGAAGGTAATCCCATCGCCAATCACGCATAACCGACGAACTAATTGCAAATGAAGCCCTTCTGGTGGATCCTCGAGCTCATTCCGGTACCAGAGACGCGACGACGTGTGGATCTCCGAGTTCCGGTGCGTCCATTCTGTGATTCTGGGCTTGAAACCGTCCTTACACTTTTGCTCCAAGATCAAACTTCGGGCGTCCCAGAAAGATCCCTCATCAAGAGCCTTCTCCTGACGACCACCCACATCGGAGCGCCATGCTGCTCGCTCGCTCTGCACCCCTTACCCAATCTCAGTGCTCGTAGCCGCAACCGCAAGCGGAATCCCCGTGCCAACGCATCATGTTTCTTGTCCTCCCCGTCCTCCTCATCCCCATGGTCCTCATCCGCATCCTCCTTCAACGCGGCGACGTGCCCGCTCGCACCCCCATTCGCAGTGGCACCCGCAGTGACAATCATCCCGTTCTCCCGCTGTGGGACGGCCGGGGGCGCCTCGAGCCGCGCGTCCTCCTCCCGCAGCCGCCGGGCCATCGCACAGAGGCCACATTGCCAGCAGGGGCAGTCTTGCAGCACCTCGAGCGCCGTGTACGTGCGCAGCAGCGCCGGTAGAGTCGTCTGTCAAGAGGACGTGCGTCAGCCAAGGCCAATAGTCAAACAATTGAGATGACAGAGAGGAAGGGGCGGGGATGAAGGAAGCGAGGGAGGAAGGACGGAGGAGGGAAAGGAAGAAGAAAGTAAGTAACACACCCCGCCCCACCCCTCCAGCGCAAGTTGCACGCTTTTTCGAGATGTACAGCGGGAGCTTCATTCTTGCAGAGATGTCTCTATTTGGGTGATCTCGTCGAGCAGGATCGCACATTTTCTTCCATCCCGCGTCAATCATTTTCTTTCGATTCCCCTCCTACATATCCAATCTTTTTCGCTCACGCACACACCAAGCCCTCGCCTCGCTCTCCAACCTCCCCCCGTACCTCCTCGGCATCCGCACCCGCGCCGAAGCGCTCGACGTCCCCACTCCCGTCGTCGACACCCACATCGACCTCTTTGTTGCACTCAACACCCCCCACCCCCACTGGCCAGCCCCTCCGCGTGCTCGCCCTTGTCGAGGCCCTCTGCGCGCCCCCGCCTTCCCTCAGCTCCTCTGACTCCTCTGCACCGTCCTCCGCCTCCTCCCCCTCTTCGCCGTCTTCTCTGATGAGCGCATTCTGGGATGCTCGCGGCCCCGCGCCGCACACCTCCAGCGCCAGGGCGAACATGCTCCTCGCTTCGCACCAGGACGCGCAGGAGCTGTTCCAGCTGCTCTCCGAGGCCGTGCGCGAGGACCCGGGCGCGGGCTGGCGTTTGCGCTCACCTGCTCCCCCCCGCTGAAGATCAACTGGGAGGAGGGGGAGGAGAGGATGCGGACGCAGGGGCAGGGACGAGAGTGGGAGAGAAGCAGAGCCGCCGCACGATGACGCCGCCGCTCGAGCCCGAGCCCGCACCGGTCTTCCACCCGCTTCATCTCCGCCCCTCGCGCATCTGCCCGCTGCTCTCCGTGGTCACGGACAACAAGGTCTCGGTGTCACCACCGCCGTCGACCATCCGCATTGTGGGTCTGGACATGCGCGCGCCATCCTCGCTCATGTTCGGCTCCCGCTCCTTGGAAGCCTCTGGTGAGGACGAGGCTACCCTCCATGCACGCACAGGTGGGCTGCCACCGGTATTCACATGCCACTCCCGCAACCACTCGTCACTCCTTCCCGACGCACCCTCGCCGAAGAGCAGCCAGGGCAGCGCTCATGTTATGCCGCTTGCGCGTGCTTGGGATGGGCGGAACGATGGGCGGGTCAGACACGTCGGGGTACGAGGCGCAGGGGCTCGATGCGTCGAATCCAGACTCGGATGTCCCGTATGAGATCATTGAACGCGTGCGCGGATGGGATGTTGATCCCGGACGGTGTTTTGTATGGCGTGAAGGGTTCAAAGACGGAGGAGGATAGGGAAGTGGATGTGGGCGATGGAACACCCAGTATGTCCCTTTCGTTGTACCTGTGCTGCGATATCACTCTCGTAGATGATTAGCTGCCACTCGACATCCCCCAGCCACTACAACATCCCCAAGCCTGCCGCCACATTACCAGGTCCACTACCGCACCCGCCTGCCCGCAAGGCCTCCACCACACGACCCACCGCACTCACTGTGTTCCCTACATGCGCACACACCTGCCCCTGATTTGCCGCCCCTGCATGCCCTTTCGGGTCCTCTACATTGGACCAGCACGCACCTTGTCAATCACATACCTTGGCATTGTATAGCCTACATTTATATTACCATGTTCTCTATTCATATCTCAATTTTATTGTACACAACCATGCACCTTCAATGAATACATTGCCTTGGTTATGCATTCGAAAATAATAGATGGATTGGCTCAATATGGAGGGAGGCCTGTAATACAGGCCACTACGTAGGATGGCCTCAAATACAGGCCACTACATAGGATGGCCTGGAATACAGGCAACTACATAGGATGGCCTGGAATACAGGCAACTACATAGGATGGCCTGGAATACAGGCTACTACGTAGGATGGCCTGTAATACAGACAAATACGTAGGATGGCCTGAAATACGGGCAAATACGTAGATCTACGTAGACAGCCTGGGAAATACGGCAAATACGGCAAATACGGCAAAACCAGGGATTGCTGATGCGGTGTGATTTGCCCAGAGATGAGGCGCATGTGGCGCTCGATCGGGCTTTTGTGTTGATGTTCAATTAGCAAACATGCTAGGCTGCAAGGGAAAGGCAATGATCCAACGGAAGAAAGGTTCACATCCAAAACGGCGAACTAAGCAGAAAATTATCGGAAGACTTGACTGCAGGCCAGGATAATCGAGCACGTGAAAATAGATTCATGGCATCGTATCGGCTGCTGTAAACTGGTTGACAGTTTCCCAAGCTTTTCCCACCGAGCCAACGTGAGTTCCCCGTAGCCAACGGCCATCACAAGTAAACAGGGCACTAACGCGCCCAACAAAAACCCGTCACTCCACGCATAGCCGTCGGGCCACAACTCCCGAAGAACTGGTTCTTGGGGCCAGCACAGCCACCGAGACACCCGGCCAAGGAGTGTCCGGTGCAAATTTATAGTGAACTTCTTTGAAAAGCCAGAGAACTTGAAGTTGAGCGCAGATTTTGCCGCAGAGGCAGGCGTGAACAGCATAGGATGATGTATGTTGAAGTTATTTTGAACAAGAAACCCGGCCTTTAGGATAGCGGAGCGCAGCCATGAAGATTGAGGAAGATGAGCATTCAGTAAGTAGCTGATGGTAGTTGCGTAATCTAATTTACGTTGGCGCCAAACTGCCCGAACTCGAGCGTAAGGGTGATGGCAAATCAGTAGACCGATTAAAATCGAACATGCCGGGCGGCAAAACCCTCAGCAATCTGAGGGCCAAATAAAACCCTCGGAATGACCGATGTTTCAACGGGACTAACCGTCGCACGGACTCCGGAGCCCGTCAAACCGGCGCGACCGGTACGGCGCACAGCCCTAAATGTAAGTCGCAAGTTACTGGGTACAATCCAAGCACAATCTCCCTACACTGAACGAATCTTCAACCGTACTAAAAGTCAGACACGCATGGTGGTCGGCGCTCCTAGACGGCAGTCCATGAGGTACAACCCCGACAACACTTCCCCCTTGAACTTTTGGTATTTGCCTGCCCCTTGCAATGTGATCCTCTATATGTTCCTCCTGGAAGCGGACAAGGTCGAAAACATCACAGAATCCACCCGACCAGAAATCCTCCTGGCCCAGAAGATTTACACAGACTTAAAAGAAGTCAGAGACCGTGTTGCTCGGCGTGCAAGATTCCGTTCGAAGCCCGCCCGACATCCCGCTGGAGGTAAATTCGATCACTCGACAGGAGGACTCTGCTTATTCTTGCAGTTGCAGACTCAGTGGCACCTGCCAAGCCGCAGTCGCAGTCAACTGATGGTATGTCGGCCTCACAGCATACACCAAGGCGTGAGACAGATAAGTGTCGGCCGACTGCCAAGGTGAGTCCACTCTCGTTCCCCGACCCGAAGACAGGCTGCTTCACGCTCGTATTCCAGTCCCACCCATTCGCTGTGCAAAGTCCGAAACTCCGAGAAAGAGTGGATGCGAAATTCATCCCGACACGGGATATAGAAGGCATTACTCCCCCGCATGTCAAACGGTCATCCCCTCCCCAAACTGATCCCTCTGGATTTTGGTGTTGAAGAAGCTATCGAGGTTTGTCGAAGCACTTCGATCTCGGGTTATTTTTGTAATATCTTAGTTTACAGCCGGCTGAATGCAACAAACCTGAGATACTCTAACGTCGAAACATGTTCCAGCATACTGATTTCCTTTCCTTTAGCCTATTGAATTCCTTTGTCAATTGTTCACCTCAACTTGGTGAATGGCTCATCATAGTTGGCTCTTCGAAGCTTGTGCGGCGGGGCCCCACCTCTTTGGTTGAAATTATTCATGTGCCCTCTTGCTGTAGTGTTTCGACCAAAGGTTCAGGTGACGGTGACACCTAGATTTCTTTGATGTGTTTAAAAATCGCTATAATTCAAAAGAAATTTTTTCGATGCACAAGGTTTTCTGGGCACCACGGACGTGTTTCAACACCGTTTATACACGCCTAACGTCCCAGACGTAGGTATTCAAACAACGGAGGTGCGAGCGTACGAGGAAAATAGTCGTCACCCAGAGATGGCGGTGTGAAAGCAAGAGAGCGCCGTTAGCGTGTTGTGGCGTGCGGAATCAATAGTGAGTGATCAAAAACAATGAGTCTCCGCCGGCAGCCAAAATGGGAGTCACACGGGACACACTGGGAAAAGCAAAATCTTGACCTAGGTCAAGATGGCAACCAAAGGTAGATGCTTCAGTAGACAAAAAGAAAATTGAACATACTTGACATATTGATTTGGGATGAAACTCACCCTGAAAGAGCAACAATCAAAGGCCCTATGGTGAATATATTTGACTTTCAGTGTTAGCAAGGTCTGAAATGACTGCTGAGAGGTGAACTCTTGGAAGTTGAATCAAATGAGACAGAAACAGAGTGTATTCAATACTATGCCAAAACAATGACTTGTTTCGGCGATGCTTTCAGCCGCATTGAAACAAAGACTGCTGTAAAGTTCCTTTATAAATTTTTGAATGTCTTTGTTTCAATACAGCCGAAAGAAGTTCTTCCAGCGACGTCTTTTTTCAAAACAGTTTATTCTTTCTCATTGGAAGTGCTCCTGAGAGTTGACGTCTCAGCAGTCCTTTTGAACTTTGCTAACAATGAAAGTTAAATATATTCACCATAGGGCCTTTGATTGTTGCTCTTTCGGGATTATAAAAATTTATATGCGGGAGTCGAGTTTATTTTAGGCACGGATTACAGATTCACACGCAAAATAAATTCATTGATCGATGTGTCTCTGTCTGGCACTGGAAGCTGTCAAACCCGATCTTTATGCCGCAGAAGCCGAAAATCCCCCAAAAACTTACACGGCCAAATGAAAGTGCATTCAGACCGCCATAGTTGCTGCCATGTGAGGAACAAAGAAGAAGAAGAAAAGCCAACACAAACAACAGAGATATCTATCACACTGTATTTTGGCTTGAGACTGCTTGTCTATGAGGTTCATGGATGATTTGCTCAGAGCTCTCCTAAGCTCTGCAGGTCATTGGCCTGACCAAGTGCGTGCTTGAGCTCAATTTGGAGATCAAGGGGGGAGTGTAGAGTTTCCTCGGTTACGTTAATCTTGGGGTAGAGCGCTCTGCTATCAGCAGCGTGATCAGACTTGGAATTCAAATCGGGGTGAAGTTCAAGCGCCAACTTGGAGACTCCTTCGGCTTCTTCGAGTCGATTGAGCCTTGCATAGAGCTCTCCTAGGTTATGCAGGTCATTTGCCTGACCAAACTTGTCATTGACCTCAGTGTGGAGCTCAAGAGCCAGCTTGAGGGCTCCCTCAGCTTGCCCAATTTGATTGAGTTTTGCATAGATCTCTGCTAAGTTCTGCAAGTCATTTGCTTGACCAAGCCTGTCATTGACCTCAGTGTGAAGTTGAAGAGCCAAGTTGGTGGCTTCCTTAGCTTCCTCAAGGTGATTGAGCCTTGTGTAGACCTCTCCGAAGTTCTGCAGATCATTTGCCTGACCAAGCTTGTCATTGACCTGAGCATGAAGCTCAAGAGCACACTTGAGGACCTGCTCAGCTTCAACAAGTCGATCGAGGCTTGCATACAGATTTCCTAGGTTCCCTAAGTCATTTGCTTGACCAAGCTTGGCCTTGACCTCAGTGTGAAGTTCAAGAGCCGACTTGAGGGCTTGTTCAGCTTCTACAACCCGATTGAGCCTTACATACAAGTTTCCTAGGCACCGCAGGTCATTCGCCTGACCAAGCTTGTCATTGATGTCAATGTGCATATCAAGTGCAGCTTTCAGCATTTTTTCCGCATTGGAGAGTCTATTGAATCGATGATCAATTTGCCCATGAATGTGGTAACATTGGCCCTCCAGCCCCTTCAGGCTGTGGTCATGGGCAACAGATGCTGCTTTTAAGAGGAGCTTTGTATCGTAAACACCCAAATATCGGGAAACATTGGAGAAGTCAAGCACTTTTTGCACAACATGGGCAACATCCACATGTCTGGCAAGACAAGCACATAGCACTGCGGTGATGTTGCTGATTTCCAAGTGTATATTCTCACGTACCACATTGGATATGGTGGACCGACGCTGGGTGGGAATTAGACCAAAATAGATCTCGGCCATTTGAGTGAGGAGGGTTGTGGCAAGAGTGCTTTCTAACTCAGGATGGCTTAGAGTGTACTGCCGCACTGGTGACAGTACTCGGAGGAACCCATCCACTGCATATGCAAGCGAACATTGTTTCAGCACTCTGATGGCTGATCGTGTTCCTTGAAACCTGCTCCCGAATGCTGCCTCAAGCTCTGGTATCCGTGACTCTCGCAGGCCCTGAGGCAGTATGCACCGGACCACAAAAAAGTCAAGTGCACCAGAGCATCCATGCAGCCGTGGTCCCCGGAGTGATAGCTCAATGGACAGCTCAAGATTGTTAAGTCGGTGTGCAGACCCATCAGTTTTGATCAATTTGGTGGACTCTGTTTCCCAGCTTTTCCAAAGTGCCTCTGCTGATTCAGTTTCGGCAAGCTGAGCCAGCAGTGTGACAGCCAGTGGAATGCAGTCAACCGCACTGATCAAGAGGAGTGAAAAATCATCATGGCCGTGGCTGATTGCATCCCAGATTTCAACTGCAGCAGCCACTGTAAGAGGTTTTATGGGTGGAAGAAGTGGTGCTGTCCATTTTATGCCTCGAGGGCGGTCAGAGTCACGACTAGTGATTATGAGGGTCAGGTTAGGAACAGCCATCTTGATGAGGAGTGATTCAACATTGTCCTTGTCACAGTCCCAAGGAGTTTCAAAATTATCCAGACATAGCAGACATTTTGTGGTCATGGACTGTACAAAAAACACAATTACATCTGTGGGTGATCTGGAGCCACTGGAGAGACCAAAGAGCTTGAGAAGGTCCCCAGCAAGACTGTCAGCGGTAACGAGAGCCTCACAAGAGAGGAAGAACCGCTGGTTGAGAAAATCTTTCTCTACCTCTGGATGGTGAATTGCGGTCAAAGCAATGGACGTCTTGCCGATACCTCCGGAGCCTAAGATTGCCACCCGAGCTGGTGAGTGATTGAGGACAAGGTCGAGAACATGCTCGACCTCCACTGAACGCCCATAGAAAATTAAAGGTGAGGGCGGAAGGAGAGCGGTCGATCTATGGTACCATTGGTATGTAATCAGCTGTGTTGCTGAAATGTGAACAGCAAAAACCCACGTAGAATTGAGGTTAGCAATCAGAGTGGCCTGTGGGCTAAATTCAGATAGCTCCCATAGCCCAGTGGGGGACGTACATGAGGGCTCAGAGCATCCCGCAAGTGACCGATGTCACTTCTGAGGTTGCGGATCATCTTGAACTGATTAATTTGAAGCTTGGCCTGGAAACCACAGTGGTAAGTAAAAAAAACGGGAAGCATTGTCATGTACAACAGCATACCTGAAAGGTGCTTAGTGCTGAGTCAAGGTCATTGCCGCATTCTTGTGCAGCGGCTTTGAGGTTAGTCCGCTTGCAGATGAGACGGGCTCTGTCCACAAGGCGTTTGGAGGTGCACTTGCAGTCGTTCATAGTCATGATGACTTTCAAAAGGCAGCTATGTAATTCCGTTTATCCATAACCCGGCCCGTGAACATATTATGTACTTACAGCTCGAAATCATTGAACGCAATTTTGATCATGTCGGGCAGGTCCTCGCTCGTCATGCCCTCGTTGACACACTGCGAACGAAAATCGTCGACGACGGTCCGGAGCTTTTGAATTTGAGACCCAACATTCTTCCAGGCCGACTTGCAGGCATTGACCTCCTGGGACCAGGTCAGGTAGAATCGGTATCTTGTGGGCCTGACTACGTACTTCGACAATTTTCAAAACTTCCATCAGGACTATTGAGATTGCGCCTAGGTAGGGCACCTTTTGGGTTGCAGACCCCGCGACGCTCAAGGCGACTGCCGCCAAATGGACCGCACCCTTTGTGGTGTCAATGAGCGTCTCTTTCAGTCCGACAACTGACCGAGAGAAACATCAGCAGTTTATCACAATTATGGACGAGTTTCATACGCCTAGAGGTCCCTGCGTCGGAATTTTGCATTGAGGGATCGATGTATGGGGGAAAACGGAAAGCGCTGGACTCAGTGTAGTAGCAACGTGTGCTAGGCATGCTTTTCCACCGCCCGGTGGCTACCATCTCTGTATCTCTCTGTTAATGAAATCACGGGCGTCTCTGGGCGTCTGAAGCTGCCAAATTACACTTTGGGTCGTAAGCTCCAAAACACTGGAACATCAGGTTTATCCTTAGTTGTTGACCCGGGCCCCGCGGTAAAACCTCAATTGGAGTGGTGGGTGGCGAATTGTTTGACCAAATAATCGGAAATAAGAAGTAAGCAAGAGTGGCCACTCAAAAGTCTCGGGCTTGGGTTAACCGCCTCCCGCACTGCCCAGTACCTGTAACGAATTTGATTTGCTCAGATGGAAGTAAAATATACAGAGCTACTGACGTTCTCTGTCAGATGCATACACAAGCCTACATCCGTGCGAACGCGGCGAAATTTGTCGACGACGGCTGGGTCGACATGTCGGAGCTACGGGACTTTCTCAACGAGCAGAAGGTAGTGAAACCGATGTTGCTCGCGCGTAGCCCTGCCAAACACGGACCTATGGGTCCCGTCGATGATATTGAGTTTCTGGATAATGTGGCGGGGCGTGTTATCATCCGATTCCGCAAACATGTGTGTACGGTCCCCGAAGATTTTATATGCAGTACTGACACACATAGAGCACTCCGATTTGATTCCTGCCATCAAACGACAGGTCAAGTCGGGAGCTCCGCCGTTGGCCTTGAGTCGGAACAGACGGCGCAATGGACGGCATTCGATCTCAATCTTCAGGAGTTTCTCAACACTTTCGACATGAACAGCGAATTCGCCTCAAAAAATCCAGAATCTCCTTTATTAATCCTCCCTTATAGTACACATTCGATGAATATATTTATTATTATTGTTTTTTTGGCCTCCTTCGCTCTTTCCCGTGCAAATCTACGTAGTCTGAGTCTGAGGGCCGTGGACTTGGTAAAATTTTCCTCGTGAACCTGTTGCGCTTCTGTAATGTTGCGCTTCTGTAATGTTCGGCACATTGGCACGGCCAAGTGTGTTGCACTTCTCCGATGTTCGGCACATTGACACAGCCAATGTGTTGCCTTTGGCGTAATGTGTTGCGCTTTGCGCAATGTGTTGCACATCAAACGGAATGTGGGCACTCCGTTTCGTCGATCCTCCAACCAAAGGTTCAGAAATCATTTTGCCGCCTCACGATATTTGGTCATGCTTGACGCGTGGAAGTCCGCGCGATGATCACGTCGCTCTCACGTGTCATCTAGGCCAGCCCTCACCGTCACTGTATTCCAGGTTCCTACCAGGAACCCCAGCCATTGTTCATGCCTTGTTTCACGGACGATCTGCACGCATACTGCGGCAGCTCCTTAGGCTCACTTCCACCTCTCCTTCTCCGTGCTCACCGCCAAATCAAGTCGCGTCGATTTCGCTGGGCCGGGTTGTCCCTTATACTTACATTTGCGCCACAGACTGGGCAGGTCTTCAATGGGTGGCAAGCAATGTACCGGCACAAAAGCTCCTCGACATTGGCACACCCCGTAAAGCGCAGGAAGACCATTCTCATCGCAATCCCAGGAACTCGGCCGGCGCAGTCTCTTTCACTGACTCCCACTCGCAACCTCGTACAGCCAACGAGCGAGCATCGCGGGAATTGATTCATGGCTTCGCTCCGGGCCGCAGTACCTTAGCAACACTCTTGCCAACGCTCGGAGCGACCTCGACCTGCTGTACCGACGACTCAGGACCTCCGCTGCTCTCGAGCTTCATCCCAGTATCAAGCTCGAAAAGCCTTCCTCTAGCGCCGGGTTGACCTGGCCCTACCGGGATACACAGACCCGGCGGCACCCTTTCGTTAACCTCACAATTACGCTCCACGAGAAGCCTTCCGTTGGACGTCTGTCCTGCCTGACAACGAGGGCTCGCGCCCACACCTCCGGCACTGCGTCGGGCGGGCAAGCGAGAAGGTTCGCCCCGGTGCAGCCTTCGTGAGCTTGATGCAGTTTCTGATCGCCGCTCTCTTTGCTTGACGCTCTACTTACTTCTACCCAAGTTGTCTTTCGGCGTCATCGCCGGCGACTGAGGCTGCGGGCTGTTTCATGACAATCCTCCGAGACGCGCCGTCCTTATCGAAAGCCGACCTGCTTTGGGTACCCCCGCACGTTCGGCTTTGGTCGAAAAATTAGGTATCCAACTCTCGCTTTGAACATCGTCTCTTTTCCGTACGCCTATTTTCGTTTCGTTATTCGAAGTGCTGACTGAGTTGAGCTCCTTCACAGGTCCAGACCATTGTGCGTACGATATTCGCCGGATTATGGGCTCCACATTCCGACGAGATACGCACATGTCGGGACGGAGCAGCTACGCGCATGTCTTCCGTCCTCGCAAAAGGGAACTCACCGCACCTGCAAAGCCTCGCCGTACTTACGTGTTCAATGGTTATGAAATTTCGTGGATCATATTTCCGCCAAGATCGGAATGCGCGGAACATTCACTGCGGTGAGTCTTTTCCCACTTTTTTCTTTCTCTTGCAGTGTGTTGACCTGTATTGTCTCTCACAAGGACGGAGTTACCAATCTCATTCCAGTCATAAGGTAAAGATACGTCTTGCCGAATTTCGAGATGGGAAGAACGCCACTGGACCACACGGTCATTGATGAGGTAATTAAATTGCCTCTGCCACCCCTCTTCAACCCCTCTTCGTTCACGCAGTATTCACTAGAAGCACAGCCTTACGGCACCAACTCACCACAGCTATTTCATTTCATTCACCTTGGCGACTCTCTGGTTTGTATGTGCAGATAATTATCATGGTGTCCCCGTGCAGCGTACAGGATTCATTCAATCCGCGAGTCACGCCGTGTCATACTTCCATTTCTAGAGTCCGCAAGGGGAAACCGCGCGCCTGATCTAGCGCCTTCGCCTGACGAGTTACGCGACAAAAATCCGCCATCGACGGGAGTTGCATTTTTTGATTATCAGCACTTTCGCTTATGCGCCTCTTTACCTTTCGAACGCAGCTTCGTTCGCCTGGAACACCACTTTTCTCGAGGGATTCTGGAACGCAACTGCTATTGCGCTGCTTTAACGCGAAATACCTAGCCCGAAGCTGGCGTATTGAGCGAGTTGCCGGGCCTTCTTCGCGAGGGCGATTATCTCTATTGCGTGAATGTCCGGCTTGCGCGGTGCTCCGCGTACGTTGTGGGCGTTCTCAAAAAGCATGACGTTTCGCGTTCGCCCCACGATGTCGAGCTAAAGCCATTTGGTTTGCCTTTTTCATTCCACGCCGGAGGAGTATTCTTGTGTACGCCGCGCTCAGCGTATAAAGAGACGTTCTCCCACCGGCTGTCTTCGCCCTCCCCATATCTCCGTGCCTAGCCTACTTCGCATCAGCGCGTGCCATCGCTGACAGCCAGCCTGTCGCCCCCACAGATAATCCCGATGACCGCATTCGAGAAGGGAGACGACGAGATGTCGTGGCAGCATTGCGGGACGGAGGACTTTCGACATTCGCTCGAGGGCAAAGCGACGACGACCCAAAGCCACCTGGCAAGCTCCTCCCACCACCTCAACAACGCCCCGCAGTTCCCGGAAGGCTGCACGAAGGGGTACCTCACGATCTTCGGCGCGTTCATGGCGCTGTTTTGCACGTTCGGGCAGATGAATGCGTTCGGCACGTTTCAGGCGTGGTATGCGGAGCACCAGCTGAGCCACCTGGAGCCGTCGACCATTGCGTGGATCGGGTCCCTCCAGCTCTGGGTCTTCTTCTTCTCGGTGCGTCGCGAACGCCATCAGTAATTTCCGCGGTCTCAATATTCGCAGGGTGGTCCCATTGGGCGACTGTTCGACGCGTATGGGCCACGGTGGATCATGATAATCGGTTCGGTGGTCTATGTTTTCGCAATCATGATGACCAGCATCTCAACACAATATTACCAATATCTTCTTGCGCATGGAGTTTTGTTCGGTCTAGGTGTCGGGATGCTGTATGTTTTTTATTCAATCGCGTCCACTTTGGGAGACTAATGCTTGTGTAGATTCTATCCGTCCCTTTCCAGCGTATCGACTTATTTCTGCAAATATCGGGCTACGGCACTGGGTGTGGTAGCAGCTGGATCCAGTTTCGGTGAATCATTCTTCGTCTGTCAGTTGTGTAACGACTGAAATATTTTCCTAGGCGGCGTTATGTACCCAATAATGCTCCAGCGGCTCTTCCAACTCGTTGGATTCGGATGGGGGGTCCGAATCTCGGGATTACTGAGCGGTGTTGTCTGCTGTATCGCGATCTTGACAGTGACGAGACATGCCCCGCCCAAGCAACGAGGCGCAACTTGCAAGCTCTCGGAAACTTTCAGGGATTCTCGCTTTGTGTTATTAGCTGCTGGAAGCAGTCTTGTCGCCCTCGGTGCGTGTTTAGCCGTCATTAACGGGCCTCTCATCTAATTTGCCTCATAATCCAGGACTGTTCATCCCATTCTTCTACATTGTCGACTACGCCCACGACCTCGCGATTCCGTCGAGCATGACCTTCATCGTCCTCGCTGTCATGAACGCCGGTGGTGTGATAGGGCGCATCGCACCAGCCTATCTCTCCGACAAGATCGGCCGCTTCAATCTCCTCGCCCCCCGCAGCCTTCCTCTCCGGGCTCCTATGCGTCCTCTTCTGGGCTTTCACGCGCTCACTAGTCCCGCTCATGCTCTTCGCTGCCGCATACGGCTTCACTTCTGGCGCGTTCATCTCAGTCATCACGCCATGCGTCGCGCAGATATCGGACATCCGGCAGATTGGCAGTCGGATCGGGATCCTGTATAGTATCATCTCGTTCCCGTGAGTGCAGTACTATCTTCTTGCGATGTGGACCCTCATTGGCATACAGCTCTCTTGTTGGCGGGCCAGCGGCTGGCGCGCTGCTCGAAGCTGGCAACGGCCAATACACGGGCATGATCTTATTCGCGGGCCTAACTGTAATCGCTGGGTCCTTCCTCATCCTCGCCGCAAAGCTCAAGATCGATTCCCGCTTTTTGGGGCGCGTATGAACTGGCTCGGCCGCGGCTAGGTAGATACGACGCATATTTATGCTTAACGCACGAAGTGGCAAGCGCCGCCGACGCAGGAACTACAAGTGTATTTTTATTACGACAATATTCTACGTTACGGATGAAGAGGTTATTCCTATCGCGTGAAGATGGGTGGTGGCATATACAAGTAAACTTTGCCTCATGATTTATAGTAATATTTCGCGAGATTGAGGAAGTGTTGAGACGCCAATACGTCTGAAATCTAGTCGCAATAAACAGCCCGGATCGACATAACTCAATGTCAATCAAACACCGGCCCGGCAGAGCTGCACGGATGGCGAATTGTGGTAATAATGGGCTCATGCGGAATGGTCCGCACCTGCGACTGTTAATACTGCCGATTTAACAGTAATCGATGCGCAGGAATCGCTCGTTCGACTCGGCTTTGGACCATGAGATCTTGAGATGGCAAGCCATATGCATCTTTTTGGGCTCCGAACTAAATTTGTCGCTGGAAGAATAGAGGATAGACCGTTCTGGGGAACCATCGCCGTAGGCATAAATTACCTGACAGAGAGAAGAACCTGCCCAACACAGCAAGTCATTGTGGGATTTGGGCAACATTTGAGCCGTGCACTGGGTCGAGACGTGTGCTCCGATTTGAGGATACTTGGACTGCCCACACCGCGCCGGCGCTCAATTCATAATGATATCGCACGTCGCAGTGGACTGAAAAATATCGCGTCATTTATTTACGCGCGCGGATCTACCAACGATAGATCTAGAACCGTAATCCGTCCCCGCGTGGACCCGATGGCCACACGCCCGCGCGCCTCATCGTAGTCCAGCGTCTTCCAATTGTTCAGCTCGTTTGGACGCAGAGTGCGGCCTTGCACCGAGATCGGCCCCGTCTCATCCACATCCAAATGTAGATCCGCACCACTCGCACCCCCACCACGGAACAGCGGGCCCGGGAGGACCGCACACACGAGGCGCTCGTTCTTGCGCGGGACCGGCGCGTAGGCGTCATCCATGAGACCGGTCGCACTGCGGTCTCGCGGCTCGACCCACACGGCGGTGGCGTGTGCGCCCAGGCGGAGGGCGCTGCACTGGAGAGATCCGCGTTTGCTCGGGACGCGCGCGGCGTGCACTGGGGGGAATGTGTACGGGCGCAAAGTGGAGAGCGGGAAGGCCGGCTCGGGGTACAGAATGTAGAGATCCAACTCGTGGGTGTCGTCCGCGGCCCAGGGGTCGTCTGGCTCGTGTCGGATGAGGATTGAGAGTGAGGGCGGTGAATCGGGAGGGGTGGAGCCGAGGATTGGGGCCACGGCGACGCCGTCTACCCAGCCGAAGGAATGCATCGCGATGGGTGGATGGACCGCGGGCGGGTCGGCTGTGAGGGGCGGGTTGGGGAAAAGGGTCAGCGAGCGCGCGCGGACGACCAGGATTCCCGCCACCGTGAACATCACCTGGATGCAGCGGTCGTTCTGTCCAAGATGAGAGATCTGCTGCCTGCGAAAATGAGATCACTCACCAGCGATATAGCGGCCGTCTGCGCTGCATCCTGTGGACGCTGGAGGAGCGCAGAGGCGCCAGACCTCCAGTTGATGATAACCGAGGCATCGACAGCATCGCAGAGTACGACGAGATCGCCGTGGAAATACACAGGAGTTAGTGCTGAGTTGATGGTGCCGATCGAGCAAAATCCGAGCTCTTGGTGGATGAACATGATCTCGACATGGGTGTGGCTGCCATGATTATGGGGGAAAGGAAATAAAGAAGCCAAGAGCAACTGCACACCTTTCTTGTATAACAGATACCGCGAGCACCGCATCTGCGGTATCGTCGTCATTCAGGACGAAGTTCTGGAGGAGGCAGTCCCGCCTTGACCACTCGAACCGTTTTATCGGCGGATCACCTGAGTCGGAGAGTTCCCAGACAGCAATGATGGACCAGATGCTTTTCGAGACAGCGATTATCCAGTTCCCTGCGTGTCCAGGAACAAACCGAAGCTCAGAGACAGGTGTGCCATTCGTGGCGTCGAATTCAGAGAGTACACCACAACGTAGAGGCTCTTCGGAAATCCACTGTGCCGCCAGGAGAGATGCGCGGCGGACATGGCGTTCGAGATCCGGTGCAGAGAGCGCATTAATATCCACGTCGGTCGGGAAAGGATACCCTGGAATCAGAATTTGGTGCTTGCAGGCGTTGTTCCACACGATATGAAGCTCAGAGACTATTTTCAGGCGTCTGCATGTCTATTGACTGTTAGGTCGGTCAATTAGTCGTGCGTCTGCTGTGCTTACCTGTCGAAGGGTAAGAATTTGCGGGACGCCGAGCAGCTCGAACAAGTATATCAGCACGTCGTCAGGAAGGTCTTGAGGTGCTGTACATGACATTGTGGGTCCAACCACTGGCTTCAGTTCAGTGTGGCGTTGACAGTGGTCGCGGTAAAGGACAAGCAATGATCGTCACGATGCATGATGGCCGGATCTTTCCGACATCGTCGTACCCACGTGATGTTAAGTCCCTTGCTTCCTCCACCGACTTGCGTTGCCTCTGGGCAAAGGCTTTGGGTCGAATGGATCCGACATTGCGCTTTCGATCGCTATTGTTTTCTCTGAGGCGATAGAGTTGGGCAATAGACTCGGACAAGCAACTTGAATGATCGAGCCTGAAGGAGCCATCGAGCGATTCGAACCATTATACGTAAACGTCCGTACCTACCGCTCCTCTTCGTCGGTCATATCAAGTCTCATCCTAACTGCTTCATCCGATTGGATCATAATCCTATTATAATCAGCTTTCATCAATCAGGAGGCGGTACGTACTTGAGATGCAGTCCGCACACCTCCCACGATCTGATATGTTCCCTCGTAAAAGGCTCCACTTTACCTCCCACTCCCATACGACTCCCTCGCGACCCTCGAAATTCGCTGAATCATGCTCCTTGGCTTATCCGCAGAGCTTTTAGAAGAGATTGGAAGCCAGGTTGGTGGAATTGTTGTCATACCGGTACCGGGTAGACTGCCGACGGTGACTCATGTGCACAGCTCCCACGCAGCGACCACGCCAATTTGCGCACAGTGTGCAGAGATCTCAATGGCGCCATGCACCACCTGTTTTTCTCCTTGTTGGTCTTGAAGACTGGTGAACAAGCACAGAGCGACGATGGAATACAGATACTCAAGGCCATTGCAAATGGTGGAACGGGTTGGTCGCTCTGTGCGAAAACGTTGTGCATCAGACCGGGGGCAAAGACAGGAAATCAGGAAACGGAGTCGCTGCATGACTCAACGCGACCTCTCCTCGCCTCCGCCTTGGCCGCACCGTCAAACATCCGAACGGTCGTGTAGGTTTTGACCTAGCTCTTATGGCCCGCGCTAAAAGCTCTTTCGTAGATGGAATGCGCACGAGAACGACTCTTCAGCAAACATCATTTGCGACTTCCTGAACACGATAACTACACTGGAGACGCTTGAACTTGACATCCAAGGCTTGATCGACTTCTCCTCGTTGCATGTCTCTGGCGTGCAGAACTTCACAATCAAGAGCCCGAGCTGGCGGAGGCGATGGCGCGTCAATACACCTAATGAGGCATCGCCTGCCATGTATCAGGAACTTGCCGCACTCGTTTCGCACAACCAGCCGAAATCACTGCACTTGGATGGGCCTAGAGAATGGTCCAAAGTTTGGAGTATGCTGCGGACCAGTACACACGGCTCGAACTCCCGGATCAAGCTCACCAAAATCACGACGAGTGTTGTTACTCCAGAACTCTTCGACTATTTGAGTTCGTATTCTGGGATTGAAAAACTGACATTGAAGTTCCCGGATGGCGGTAATGAACAAAAGTCAGATCTTCTCGCCGACACGTTCTTCGATGTACTCCCCCGCCACGCAGCATCCCTGACGGAATTTTCGTGCCCAGCGGCCTACCAAAGCCGCTTCAGCTTTGGAATACACAACGTTACAGTCGTTTCGCTCCTGCGCAAGCTCACGAAACTAGAGATGAGCGTAAATGCGGGAGCGATTCGAAAGGTTGATAAGCCTAGAGATTGGGTTGACGCCAATGGGATACATCATGCACTGCTGTCGGTCGGTGTATCGGTCGAAGCAGACCAAGCAGACATTGATTCCGTTGTGGTATGTCTCAGCAAAGGATATCGCCATGCTCGAATGCTAATCACACCAACAGACGCTTCTGCTTGAGACGGCGGCAGCTCTCCCAGCCCTCCGTAGTCTCACCATTCTCTCCGCCGAAACCGAACGTAACCGTGGTGCGTGGTGCGGGAACGGAAGAATACGCCACAGAGGTGCGGTGGATCTGGCGATTAAGACGGCTGTGAAGACCTTCCGCTCGAATGTGGCATGCTCTGCCATTGTGCGTGCGGGCTATGAGACCTACGAGCTGCAACCTACATTGGAAAACGATCCAGATGGTGTGTTGGGATATCATCAGACGGGGGTGGTGTCCCGGCGCTGAGCGGTGTGCCAAATCTCGTACCAAAAGAAACTCATTGAAAACCTGGCCCATTGTAATTTTGTTTCTTACTGTAATAGTATGCTTTCCCCTGCTCGTACCGATCCCGAGGCTACAGCCTCCTTACACGGTTTGAACACAATTGCGTGAGGTGCTGCTATCGCGCTTCAATTTCAGGTTTTGATTTCCTCCTCCACGCAACCTCCATGTGCTGCTCTTGCCCTGCCTCTGTGCAAAGGCTTGCAGCCGAATGAATTGAACAGCATGTTCATGCTCCGAGACTCTGTCGCGTTCTAATTTCGCCTTCAGTCGCTATGGGAGGGGTTATATTATACTCGTGGACCACAGCCTGATCTACGAGTTTACCGAAGACAAACAAGCTACTGTAAGGGTGTTTATCCTTATAATAACACTACTAGATGCCAACGGAACACATACTCATTCCAGGGGGGGAGATACTGCAAGACCCTGGCTGCTGCGGACTGGCCGGCCGTAGAATGGCGGTACATCCGGTTAAAACCCTGTGGGACCCGGTTGGAGTTCTCCCCTCCCAGGTAAAAATCCCCAGATTCCACCAGTACCAAGACAATTGTCGCAGGTCGTCCCTTTGCAGAGTGCATGGATAATAGGCCACCGAAAATTATGCTAGGGGAGTCGTTGGGGGTTCTACCAAAAAGCATTGGTGTGGCGTCATATATCTTCAAAACATTGAATGCAAGCATTGCCAGCAGTGGGGTGATCTCCCTCCGCGCCAGAACGCTTCGGAAAGACGATGTGGGATCCGTAAGTTGGCCACGGATGGAAGGGACCTCGTTGTAAAGGGTCTTGAGGAATTCCCCCCGAAGTTGCAAATGAGTCCCCGCTGCGTGTTGCGGGTCTTCGACTGCTTTCTCACAGAACCTGTGTCGGAAAAATCGAATTTGTCTAACCAGACCGGATGTGGTCTTATCATGTTCCGTCAGACGGTCAGGTTTTCGGCAGCATGATAAGAGTCAAAAAATATATTATAATTCGTGATCAGACCTGACCGACCTGACCAGACCTTACGGACCTGACCAGACCTGACCGACCTGATCGGACTGAGCTCGAAAAAGGAAGAAAAAGAAAAAAGAAAAAAAAAAAAAAATTTCTCATGCTAGTACAACTGAACCGTTCCTACTTCTAAAGCTCCACTGAACCAATTCATTAGTTTTCACATTACGCTACTGCTAGTATTTGAACACGCGCCGTGTTGGCTACAAATAGAGACATTAACCGCTACACCAAGCAACAGATACATTTGTGCGCAGACTTGTGTCATTTAAACCTTCGTTTTTTGGTCTGATCAGGCCTGACATGGGGTTATCACACATTATCTGGCGCCGGTGCTCAGACATACACCGTTCAAAAGAGAAGGTCACAATGGCTATCTGCGCGCGAATACATATCATTTGAGGTTTGGATGCAATTCGGAGCGCAGTACACACACCTAGTGGAGCCGTCTAATTCAATGACATATGCCCAGCGTAACGTCCGTGGAGTGCCGACAGGGCTACGAGAACGTCGAGAGGTGCTAAGACGCGGAACGCGAAAATTTTGGAAGGGAAGTACATGGAAGTTTGCGAAGAGATGATTTGGTAAACAAAAGCACACTAGTCCAATTCTGCCCACGACATCGACGCGCTCAGCCCGAGCTTCCTTCGCCTCCTCCACTGGACTCGTCACCTCCCCTGTCTTGCTGTTCTTCCTCGTCGCTAGGTTCCTCCGCTCTCATGGCCTCCATGGCACGTTTGTACCCATCGCTTTTACCGGTTTTGCGCTCGGGGTCGACATGGCTGGCCTTCGCGTCCGGAAAGATAATTCGATCCCACTCGGAGAAAACATTTAAAATGCTGGGGGTCTTCTTGCGCAGCCCGGTGAGTAAGATGTCGAGGTATTCTTCAAAACGAGCCTCATAATTGATGTTGGTGGTGTCCCCGCGCGCTTTCAGTTGGACGTCCATGGATTTCCCCCAAATAGCCTAAGGTCTTTATCAGTCGATCTTTCAGCGCTGTGTATGGCTTCACTCTACCAATGTACAGGCTGCCGCGATCGCGCCGGGCTCAGAATGATCAATTCGGTGAATACGTTCCATGTTATCTGTCTTTGGAATAACGGCGCCTTTCACAGATTTGAGCATGGCCGCAGCGGCGCTCGGACCGCGAATAAGCGCTACAAAGAGCTGAAGGGTACGTCAATAATATTGCGTCAAGTAATGAAAGGGACGTGCTCACCCTCATCGGAACTGGACTCAAGAAGCACGTATGGATGTCATACTCCGCAGATCCATCCTCGTGGAGGATAGGGATATCAAGACTGGTGTATTCCTCCCCATTCTATCCGATCTCTTCGCGGAATTGGCGACGCAAGTCCGCTGTGAGGAGGTCTCCGGTGGCGCAATCATAGATGGAGTGCCCGGCCTGGCGTCGGATCCGGGTGGAAGTATTGCATCGTTGGTCTTGCATACCGGAGAGAAACTTCGAAAGATAAGTTAAGACGATACTAATATAAATTGTTTGACTCACCGCGCGCTCGAACCATCCCGCGCGCATGACATTGCCCTTGTAGCGGTCGGGTATGATGGACAAGATGTCGCGCAGCTGCCCCTGAACCTCGGCACCATCGAAACGGTTCTTTTCGTCGTAATTCTCGTCGAGCTTTGTCCCGAATGTGTCGGGCTTCAACCACAGAGACTTCAAGAGCACGAAGCGGTGCCCCAGGGACTGTACCTTCTTCTTGTCGTCTGTGTCAGAATCACTCCCAGAATCATCTGGACTGTTGTCCGCCGCCTCGTTCCCCTTGTCGCTGGACTCGGCTTCGATGTGACGACGCTTGGTCGGCCTTTTCCGGGGAGGCTTCTTCTTCGACGTGGGAGACGACTCATCGAGATTGCAGTTACTGATGTCACCGAGCGCGTGGCGCATTTGCTTCTCAGCTTTATTCTTCTCCAGCTGGGCGGTGCGATACGCCTACAAGTGATATGAATCTGGGAGGTGCTACAATATCGCAGCAAACTCACCTCCTTCAACTGCGCAAAGGACATCTCGTCCAGATTTTGCGTCTCTGAACCGGACTCGTCAGAATCTTCAACGCGATTATGCTTCGGCATTATTGTGGATGGATGGTGAAGACGATGGGTTATGGCAGAAGGAGGATTTGTGGTGCGTTCTAGTGTGGAGCCACGGATATATGATGTATTTGTTTGTATCATTGAATACGAAACGCAGTCACGCCTAACTTTCGCTCTCGCACCATTCCACATTTAACTCTGCTACGCTGTCCATCGTTATGTCTAGAGGGAAGCACACCACTACCAAAAAAAGCAAGCAAAGCATACGAAAATGCAAATATTGCAATGTCCATCGCGACGCACGCCGTTTCGACAAACACCAACGATACTGCAAAAAAATCAATCAGCGTCTCCCGAGGGCGCCAATTAACCATGCGTCCAGGATAAACGATGAGAGGGAAGAGGTATTGGTTAGTTTCCACTATACCCATCCTCCTCTGAATATTTTTTTGGCGGTCCAGCTTCAGCCTTCACCTTCATTCTCGCCGCCGCCTAGTCCCATGAACGTCGACATTGATAATGCCCCTGGCGGCCGCCGTGAAAGCTTCATTGGACCGCTCCTCCCCGAATTTTATCTGCGTATTATTCCGCATCCTCATAGCACCGACCCTACGCCGCGGATTATCCCATTTGACTCTGATTCCGCAGAGGTGTACCACTCCAATTCTGAACCCTCTGAGGTCCCTTTGCGCGAAGATGAGTACGGGCATGCTCCGTGGTTCCCTTTCCGATCGAGGGCCGATTTCGAGGCCACGGAAATTGCTGTCAAGGGTCTCCTGTCAACGCATCTGACCGATAATCTACTGCAGGGTGCTTCCTCCACCTGGCCTTCCAAGGGAAGGAGTTATGTCACTTTGAAGGATCACACAGAAATGGAAGCCGCACTTGCATCTGCGAGAAAATATGGAGTCAAGGTACGCTCGAATTATCAGCGTGAGATATCCTTCTTGACGTCGTCAAAAAGTTAGTTCAAAGCTGCCACTATCTCTGCTTCCTATCGAGGCAAGAAATACGATATCTCTTTTGAGTATCGCGACCCTTGGGACTGGATCACCCGTCTTCTTGAGGACGAGACATTAGGTCCCCACATGATGTTCAACTCCGTCCACAAATATTATTGTGAAGGGACGGAAACGGAAACATTTTGCGAAAGAGTAATTGACGAGCCTAATACCGCTGACACATGGGATGAATGCGATGTAAATGTGTCGCCATCGCAGAATTTCACACAACTAACGCTTGAATAGTCACAATTGCCTGAAGCGGATCCCTACCCGCATTGTCTTCTTGCACTTCATTTTTGGCTCGACGAGGGATTGGTCACAAAGCGCGTATCGATGCACCCAATGGTTCTGCGGCCGGCGTTTCTGCCCGGAAACATCCGGAACGCATCTGGAAATGGAGGTGGCGTGCTCATTGGGTACATGACTCATGTGGGCCACCGATTTATTAGCTGTGATCCAATGCTTATTGCCTTTACACTGCAGGTTCCAGACCCGCGGGATCCGTCAGATCGCAAGACCCGCGATACCCTTGAGTTCGCAAAATTCAAGATGGAGATCTATCAGCGAGTCCTTGAGGTCATCTTCTCGAGTCTCAAGTCGCGCTCGTGGAACGGTGAGCCACTGGAGTGTTGGGACAAACTTATTCGCGTGTTTCACCCCGGGATTCATATTCTTTCTCTCGACGGGAAGGAGGCCGCATACTTCAATGCCTGCCGTGCAGCGCTGGCTAATTATCCATGTCCCAAATGTCTCGTGCACCACTGCGAACTTCATAAACTCACCAAGACATTCAAACTTCGCACAACAGCCACCATGAAAGCAGTCGTCCTGAAAGCGCGTCGTGTAACTACTAAAACTGCGAAGGAGGAACTTTTAAAGAATCACGGGTTGCATGGGATCAAGGTACAATTAGATGACTTCCGTTTTTTCCGGTCTAAAAACGCAATAGCATTTCCTATGGGGTTTTCGCTTCTCGGATCCCTATGCTGCATATTCGTACGATACCTTGCATTCAGATGATCTGGGAAAATGGGGGGACCACCTGTGGGATTTGTTGTTGGAAGTACTCGAGGAACTTGAAGGGAAAGGGTCGTTCGCGAAGAAGTATTCTTATTCATTTCTGCTGCTACTGTATGGCGCTAATTTCTCTTCCGCAGTATGCGCAAGTTCGCACGATGGCCAGGGCTCAAGCATTTCAACGAAGTCACCACCATACGCTTCACAGATGGCCAGAGCTTTTACGACATTCTCAAGGCGAGATAATTCAGTTTAATACTTAGTATTTAATGACAATTTTGGCAGTCTGTCTTACCATGTATCGTGCAGCTCCTACCCCGCAACAGCGAGCTTGTTCATTGTATTCGGGCGTATCAGCAGGTACGGATAATGACGGGCATGCATTGCATGCCGTCGAGTCGGTTAGAACGCCTCGGAGTTTTTATCCAAGAATACGAGAAATGCTGCTCGGTGCGCATCCTTTCAATATTCGGAGTCTTCACTGAATCGGATCCAGCGCGTGTCTAAAAAATACGGCAAAGACTTCGATTTTTTTCAAGCAGCATGCAACAAGTCATATTATTGAAGATATTCGTCGCAAGGGAACTACAAACCATGACTCAACGCGTCCAGGTGAAGGGTTCCAGCAAGAGGCTGCAGAAGCGTACAATCAAACCAATTTCAAGAATGCTGCCTCCCAGGCGAGTTTTCGAGCTCTCTGCACAGTTTTTCGTCCTGATTAGTTACAGATGGATCGGATCGATGAAACGCAGGAAGCTATTGCAAGGATCCGAATGGCGATTGACAAGTACGATAAGCAGCGCAAGGAGGATGAACAAGAGGAGGAGCCTGAGCTTGACGACGCTCCAAAATTAAGTCAAGTAAATTCGGCGTCTTGGAGGTTTGGAGCGCCCGGTCGTCTTTTCAACTCCAGGACCTTCAAGGAATATTTGGACTCGATCGGACATCCAGTCCATGAGTTCGATGTGCTGCTGCGTGATTTTATTACCGAGCAGTTCCCCGACGACCGTGTCAGTTACGAACAGCACATTCAGGTGAGTTCAAAGTGTACCAACTCTCAACCTCAACTCACTGGCCTGCCAGATTCGACCGTTCAAATGTGTTCATATAACATATCAATCTCTCGAGGACTGGCGCGGTCTTCGAGACATCATCCGCTGCAACCCCCTCTTCCACGGCCATACTCGATTTGACAGCCTTCTTTTCAATTCCGATTCTCCCGGGATGGCGTTCGCCCGTATATATGCGTTATTGCGTTGCACCCTTGAGTCGAAACGCCAGTTCGACGTCGCTCTTGTTCGCGAGTATCGCCGAAGCAACTGGAAGCCGAGGACCGAGTGGGCTGGATGTCAAGTGCATGAGGAGGTGAACTCTTACTCCCTGATGCTGATTGACTACGTGATTCGGGGTGCATTATTGACCCCAGTTACCGACGGTGGGAAGGAAAACCTGCATTTCCTTGTAGATACAGTCGACCCCGATATGTTCTTACGAGCCGACCAGTCCTAGGTTGAAAAAATACAATATTATGGCGTGTTTTGTAGCTCCGTCTGACATTGCCTGAAAGTACCTTACCGCCTCTGATAACCCTTGCTGTGGAACCTGACCAGAACCTGACCAGGTCTGACCAGACCGTCAGGTGCGGTCAGGTTCTGATCAGACAAATCCGATTTTTCCGACATGCAGAGCTGCCACTCCCGGGGGACTTTGTTCTTCCCTCGCTCCTTCCACCGGCGCCGTTCGCCAGGCTGTGGCTTGAGCGCGCGGCGATGGTCAGCCATAGCAACGCGCAAGTAGTGCCGTAAATCAAGAGACTTCTTCACCTGGCCAGATGGCTCGTGTCTTTGTCCATTTCCAAACGGCCGATGAGAAGATCTTTTGTGCGACCAGATGTCTTGATCTCATGATCAACCCACGCTTCCATCGATTCCTTGACCGCCTTCATAGTCTCTTCAACGGCTGCCACAGCGAGCTCTCCAGCGATATCGAGCTGCACTGGATGTATAGTTTGGAGAGCACGATTCCAAGATCATCGACCCAAGACACTTTCCCAGTGCGTGCGAGAGCAATTGATTCCTGAAGTGCTTGCCAGGTAGGCCGATCAGTATTGGCTATTTTCTCTGACAGTATTGGGTATCGAAAATACGTGGACGAATTATTATACGTACACGTGGGTACCTAGTGCTCCTCTTCGTCGGTCTCTCTAGTTGGTTGCGCAGCTTTCATCAATCAGGAGGCGGTACTTGATGCAGTCCCGCACACCTCCCACGATCCGATATGTTTGCCGCAAAAGGCTCCACCTTACCTCCCACTCCCATACGATTCCCTCACGACCCTCGAAATTCGCTGAATCATGCTCCTCGATTTATTCGTAGAGCTTCTGGAGGAGATCGGAAGCCAGGTTCGTGGTATAGACTTCCAATGACTCATATGCACAGCTCCCGCGCAGCGACCACGCCAATTTGCGCACAGTGTGCAGAGATCTCAATGGCGCCATGCCCATCCGCGTGTTTTCAACAAACATTCGCTTTGTGGTGGCTTCTGACAATTCTGTGGACAAGTTTAACTCTGGGCTAGGCTAAGCCGAAGAACGGCGATCAATTGATGGTATCACATTCGCACGGTTGCATTCATTGCACAGGTGTCGTTGATGCCAGGATTCATTTGGATCCCGGCTGTATTTCTTTGTGATATATCCCGGAATTTGTGTCCCGCTGCCTTCACAACCGTTGGGTATGCGCAACGATTCATATCTTATTGCAACCACTCCATGAGGTTTCACCAGAATGATTACGTACCCTCAATGCAACGGACTGCGATCCGAGTCAGGCGGATGCACTATACTTAGTTCTTGATCTCCGCGCTCGCATCCAAGGCCATATGTCGACCGGTGACTCCGTACACAGCTGAAACGGACTGACCACACTAATTTGCGTGCAGTATGTAAAGACCTCGAGAAAACAATATATCACCTATTTTTCTCCTCGCTACACTTGAAGACCGGTCGACAACAAAATGGGAGAAGGCTTCCACGGCTGCGAGTGGGAAAACGGGCTGGTCGTGTCATGCGCAAACTCTGTGTATCAGATCAGGAATCAGGACGAGGGTGAGTAGTCCACATGGCAGCAAAACTCTCCTCGCCTCCTTGGCAGAGCTGTCAAACATTCGATGGGTCGTGCAAGTTTCAAAGCTCCCCTGGCCCGCGCTGAAAAACTCTCCTGTAGATGGCACGCGGGCGAGCATGGCTCTTGAACGTGGGAGCTGAATACCATAGCCAAATTCCTGACCTTCGTTGCATATATCGGCATCCGTCCGAAGTCTGGTGTAAGCTGCGGACCCAGGCCCCTAGATCATCACCGAGATCACTACCAAGGTGCTCACCTCAGAACTCTTCGACAGGCGCTTCTCTTGCAGACAGCCGCAATCCTGCCGGCGCTCTGCCGCTTTTCCATCGTTCCCACTGGGGCAGGACACAACCGTGGCGTGGGGTGCGGGAGTGGAAGAGTGGAACATCGCTGTGCGGTAGCCGTCAGACGGAGAGGGATGGGTAGGATGACGATCTCCGGCCTACTCGAATAAAAAAACATTCAGAGGAACCTTGTACGAGGAGCATCACCAATTGGGTCAACTGGGTCGGTGGAGCGCACTAGCGCCTTCACCACGGAGGCAGACCCTGGAATAGATGATTGTAGCATACAGTGGCGGCACGGATGAACGGGATCTAGCGCGGAGCACAAGTCAGGCGAGGTGCGACTGTGGAAAAACCCGCGAGGTTGACCAGACATCCCAAAGGCACAGCCTGAGTGATACATTGAGAAAGCCGTGAATCTATTTGAATGCACCCGACGGGGATCAATTCCGTTCAGTGTTCCGCCACTGGCAAAGTCGTTTACGATTTGGCTGATACATAGGATGCGACGCAACGGCTCGGAGTCGGAGAAATAGTCCAAATTCAAACCAGTCGGCAGACTCGTACGGAACGGATTTGAATAGGATGCACCTCCCTCGGAATTGGATTTGGGGCACCGCGGCGACTCGGATTCGGAAGAAAGTGAGTCAACCAGTATGACCGACAGTAGGTCTGGCCAGTGTATTTACGGCGGAGAGAAACGGCGAACTCGTCGGCCCTGCAATATCATTGATACATTTGAGGGCTCAACCCTCGTCACTATAACTTCCCAAACCGCGTGGAGTTAAGTAATCCTGGTTCCCTTAACGACTTGCGCGCCGGATGCACTTAGCGGTCCGGCCCGTTACAGTTATACTTATGGATTCAGCACTGTTCAGCGCTTGCATATTGCTTCGAGCGCCTGGGTCGGTTGCGTTCGTTCGCCCCCAGGCATGCATAAACCGCAGCAAGTGCCCGGAGTGAAACGGAACGAAACGAAACAGCAAGATCCGAAACGTAGTCGAGGTAGAAGAGAGCCGAGGAGAGTGTCGGTAGAGTGAAACCCCGAGTGATTGAAATTATTGAATCCAGATTTCAAGAAAAAATCCGGAAATCCTGTCTGTGTAACGAAGCTGAGCGCGTTGAGCTCGGAAAGCGGCGTAGCCTCGCCGTGTATATATCGGTGGTTACTTAGTTTCTTCCCGCAGAAAGTCATTGACGAGAACATCTCAGGCTGCAGGGAGAAGTCAGGGATAGAGGTGCGCCAGGCGGCGTCGCTTGTTTAAACTTTAGGCGCTCTCGGCATTGCATCCCGTGTGATCTTTGGTGTGCCATTGATCCCATCATGTTGAATTGTTGAATTGTTGAATAGGCCGTTAATTACTCTATTTTTTTCGGTGGCTATTGTTGTAAATACTAACACGCCCACATTGAGCGCCTACCTACCGCTCCCGAGATCACACCCTCACGCATGGCTGGCCAAGTGGGGGCCTGGCCGACCAGCTAAAGCTGCGACAGGCCGCCTGGAAATTGTTACGGGTCGTAAGTAAGTTCAAGTTCCGGCGAGAATCAGTGGGTGCGATTTGCATCCGTGAGCGCTTTAGATAGCCGTGATATTTACGGTTCATCAAGAGCGGCGGAAATCTTGGTACTCACCGCCGCAAGTACTGATCGTTGACTGATCGTAAATCTGCTGCGGAAGCTTGAAGCCGGAAAGCAAGGTGGAGCACTCCAGGGCATACACACCTATACCCGTCCCTGCTCCCGTGTCATCGTCATAGTTCGGATAACGACGAACGTTCCATGCTGTTTATCGAGCGCACGACGAATCCGACGCCGGTGACATCATAGCCACCCCGCCTGACCCACCACAGTCTTCAAGGACCATCTCCCGCGCATCGTAACATCCACTCAACCAGATTTCCCAACCTACCTGATTGAAACGCGGATGATCCGCGGCATGCTTTACCTACCTTCCCCATCTCAGTCGTCCCGCCGGTTGAACTGAACTGTGTGATTCCTGACCTACCTCTGAATCAAATTCAAGATGTATGTCGTGCCAAAAGTAATCTGAAACGAGATGGAGGTTGTAAACTCAGGACATATCATGCACGGTGAAGGCAGGTCACAGGCCTACGCCTCAGGGGTTCAATGCTCAACTGTCGAGAATGTTTCGGGTCGCACGCATGCCAGCACGAGATCCGTGTTTTCCGACATAGATGTTCCAAACTTGTGACCACGATAAAATAGATTACGCGGCTCGTTTCACGTTTGTTTCTCAATCAGGGAAAGGCAATATGCGGGACCCCCCGCATCGGCCGAGTGGTGATCGACGTGATCGACGTCATGGATACCGCCTCTTTGGGATTCCGACCTGGTGCTTTCGCTTCTGATGATCCGGCACGAGGACTCGACTCGAGCGGCCACAATCTCCCGCCACGCTGCAGCGACCACGGGACTGCGCGCCAAGCCACGCCGATGGAGATGAACTACGGTATATAAACCATCGCTGAACCAACCCAAAAATCAGTGCACCTCTCTCAGTTGCAACAATATGAAGTCCGTCGCTCTTTCCCTCGCTCTGGCCTCCACCGCTGCCGCGCGCACCATGACGGTGTACAACGCCTGCCCGTTCACCATCTGGCCCGCGCTCTTCACCTCCTCCGGTGGCCGTCCCTCCCAGGCGACCGGGTGGTCCGCTGCGTCCTTCACGAAGGTCACCTTCGACGTCCCCAGTGACTGGGACGGCCGCATCTGGGGTCGCCGCAACTGCGACTTCTCCAGCAACCCTGGACCCAACTCGTGCATCGACGGCGGGTGCAATGGCGGCCTGCTCTGCGACGTCAACACCGGCACCGGTGTCCCTCCCGCCACCCTCGCCGAGTTCAACTTCAACGGTGGTGGAACTGACTTCTTCGACGTCTCACTCGTCGATGGGTACAACTTGCCGTGCGTCTCTCCTCCTCCTCCTCCTTACAATTAAAGCTTACGCTTTACTCAGCATGCGCATCGACAACAACGTCGGTTGCGGGATCCCCTCCTGCCCGGTTGACCTCGGCCCCAACTGCCCCGCCGCGCAGAAGGGCCCTTTCGACGCCTCGGGATTCCCCGTCGGCTGCAAATCTGCCTGCACCGTCGACGCCCTGAATGGGCACGCAGACAACTCGCCCAACTGCTGCAGCGGCATCCACGGCACGCAGCCGACGTGCCCCTCCAGTGGCGTTACGAACTACCACTACTTCAGTAAGTATTGTTTGCCTCCTCCCTTTGTTCCTCAACTGACTCCGACCCGTAGAGGACAACTGCCCGAACGCCTACGCCTTCGCGTACGACGAGCCCAGCGGCACCGCGCTCTGGACCTGCCCCACCAACAAGAACGCCGCGTACACCATCACGTTCTGTCCTTGATTCACCATCTTGTTATTTAACCGTAGTAGTAAAAATGTCTCACTCATGGCTCTGAAATTACGTTTGCAATGATATCTTTTTGGGAAATATACGCATTGTTCGCATGCTGTAGCTCATTGAACCAGACAACTATTTATCCTGACATAGTTGCAGCCGGTGTATATTCGGCCGGCGGATTTAATCCGTCGGTTCATGGCCATGCAATGCAGTTGCTTGGAATAGGGCTCGGATGAATCCATCCTCAGGCTAGCATCCCCAACGTCGCAGACTGCCACGACTACGACCACAACTGACTGGGATTCGAGACATTGTTCGCTCATTCACAGTGATACAATTCTTCGTCCCCGATTCCCGTCAGCCATCCACTTAGATCCTTCAATCATGGGATGGCATTATAAATTCATTATTTATTAGGCTATATCCGATTAACCATCTCCGTCATCAAGTTGGGTTGGGTTGCATTGTCCGCATAGTTTCAGAATCTTAGCTCATGAACGGCCTGGCGCCTCGCGGGATTATATTTGATTCGGCACTCATGGACCTCGCGCTCGCGGTTTTTTTTTTGTCAGCTCACTTAGACCATGCCTCTGGTGGGCGGATGCTCGAGCCTTCGAGTACATGACCTACCGCACAGGGGCTTAAACTTCTCAGTTCGTTATGAGTTGTACCGTACCACCCCACCGCGTCTATCTGCTACTTACCATATGATCTGCTCCCGCGGCGGGTGCGGGAATCGATCTTAATCAAGGTACCTGGCAACATAACCGGCAACATAAAATAGCGGGCTCCACCTCGTACATGTCGGAGATTGAGGACCGTTTCTGTTCAACTATCCTTCGTCGTCGGGCTATTGATTTTGTGGTCACGATCGGAAATTCGGAATTATGGTTCAGACTGAATTGAACGATGATGCGTGTTGCTTTATGGTTGCTTCTATGAAGACGGTTGAGGGAAGAGGTGGGATCATAGAAAGACACCAAAACAAGTGCATGGATCCCCGAGAGACAGAATCAGAAGATACGCTCCATCACTCTTGGTTTTTTGTTCCACAAAACCCACTACCAAAAATAGCGGTAATTACACGAACCCGAGAAATTGACATGGACAGTCAAACATTAAAAATGAGCGGCTAGTCCAACTTTTGGGTGACCGAACCGCGGCGTTAGGTGAATTTAAGTCCTGGGCTTGGGCTCAAGCTCTCTATTCGATCACTAGTTATCGATTTTCGCCGTTTCCGACGCTCTGAGACCTCTCAGGAGGTGCTTACACGGAAGGGGGGGTTCACTCACTTTCGAAGCTGATTTACTCTCTCCGGTGACCGCAGTCAGAGCCATTTTCGACCTTGATTTACTCTATTTTGACACCGAATCAAAGCCTAATAGTGACCGGGGGTCTGCCACAAGTCTAGGCAATTGGATGCGGGAGCACTTGGTACCGGCGTGGCAATACGACTCGGAAGGTGGTTGCTTCACAGATGAACGCCGTCGAATATACAAGACCCATTGTTGATTCTAGCGGTGGCATACGCTCTCATGGTCGTGACCTTACAGAGTCCCGGCTGTTCATCTTAGAATCTGGGTCCTTGGGTCTGGCCCGTCGCAGTCAATCCTATTGGAAATGGGATCGTCGCGCGCCGCGCTTCCCGGTTACCTTACCTACCCCCCTATCCGTCGTAACAGATTCGTCCTTATATTCGGCGTATATCCGTCTATTTCCGTAGTCCCTTGTATTCCCCCGCGCCAGTTCCCTGCGCCCCGAATATACCTTTCCGCGACTCACCTGCGTGTGCAACCTCGACTTTCACAAATCCTTACCACGGTGTCCCCAACCCCGGCTCCCAATGTTCGTCTCTCTCCCACCGATATCGCGCCGAATTACCGCCTTCCCGCGCCCGTCCTGGATCTCGCTTTCCGTTTCCGACACCCGCCCGGCAAGCACCTCTCTTCTCTGCCGGATGCCCGTGAAAATCCGATCCAGGTCGAGAACTCGACCTTCTAATGCATTGAAATTCCGATCGGGTTCATTCCAGGTCGATTATCTTCAGCCCAAGTTCCACAAGTCCGCTGGACGAAGATTAAAGAGTCTGCCTTCGTCTGTGTGTTCCCTCCATCTTATCTTCCAGCCTCACGCACGGATTCAATCACGTTCAAGAATCAAATAGAGTTTCGACCATGTTAACTTCTAAATCAATGTCACGACTGGTCAGAATCTTTGACATCGTTATCCGCGGCGGCTGCCTTATCGTTATCCACCAGTCATGTTATCCACGGTGCGATATTCTCTCGGCTTCTCAGCTTCTCTATCTCCGCGCTCTTCTTACTTCTCTCGAGTCTCCACCATATCCGCGTCTGATGGATCGACGCAAATTGGTGCCGTGTCCGACACTCCCAACCCAGAATGATCACATACTTGGGGCCAAGAACGATGTGTTCCCGCTGGACCAGGACTGCATCATTGAACGGAGTCATCGCTACTCTGCAGCCTCTTCTTCCCGCAATTATCGCCTTGCATGTTCATCTGGCAGAGGAGGAGGAGGTGTATTATACTGACGCGGTCCCACAACTGGAACAGTCAGTCTACTACATATGACATCGTAACTTTTTGTAGGCTAAGAGTTACGTATCAATACGGGCGGTGTTCGAAGCCTCCATGGCCAATACTTCAAGTTGGGTGGGCTGATTCTCACATGCGAAGTTAATCACGTTCAATCAGTCTTTCGAGCAGGTTCGTCGACTCGCGACTCTTATCAATGATTTATATCGCGATCCACGACGTTTCGACCGCCGTGCCCAGCACATCTGAAATCATATCGGCCTGAAAGTTCAGCTCCGCCCTCTCCCTGCATCCCCGGGCCGAATTTCAGCTCGGTCAATCGCGTGCTCATCTGATGTACCTACTACCGAGGTGATAGTGCCCGACTTCTGAGATTGTAGTCAGATGTCTCGGTCGCCGAATATCATACCTCTCGTGTCTCTGAGTACGTCTGCTTCCACCTCCACAGTCTTAGGGAGTGACGGTCCTGTACATGTTCGATCATAACTGAACCAGATCTCGATCCCTCACTCGTGTGCACTGGCCCTCATATGCAGCTCATACATTCTAGCGGCGGACCATCCATGGTGATACAGGCTTAGAGATACAGCACTAACTCTGAGTTTTTTTATGTTGCCCAAAAGGACCCGCCCTTCGACCACCGGACATAGGACGCGTTGCGCGATCGTGTTTGCTGATCGATGCTTTGCAAGTCATTGACGCTCTGGTCAAGTTGCAAGTCATCCGTGACTCTCTCGTGTTCTTCCGCCTCCGCCATGAGTAACACCTCTCGTCGCTGTTCCGCCTCTGCAACTGCGCGCCGCGAATTAATGATTAGTCTGTTCGTCGTGATCGTCGTCCCGGCCCAGATGAAGCTGTTTCGGCGCAAATATGAAGGTATCAACAGAAGTGAGTCCCAATGAGGAATAAACGCACTAGACGGCAAACGAATATCAGGGAGACATGTGCAACTAAGGCGAGCACTGTATTGGCGACGCGGAGTACTGGTGCATGTGAAAATTTCAGAATTGTGGTCTGAAAAGAAAGCAAGTGGGCGCACCGAAAAGAATCTACCGTAGCAAGAGGTTTATTTGTAAAAGTAAGATTTTTTCTTACAGAGGACTTCTCTAAGGAGCGACGTACGATGAAATAAATCACCCCATCACGAAAGAGCAACCGCGTTATGTGTGTTTCTGAGTCGGTGCTGAGCGCGCGCGGGCGGTCAAGCGCATTCCAGCATATGGTCACGAAGACGACCACCTCGAATATGAGCTACATCGAGTAGGTTGGGTCTGAAAGCGCGGTTCAGCAATAGAAAAAAGAACGCACCCCAGGAATCCAGAGTCCAGCAACGTTCGGTTTGGTGGAGAAGGAGCAGAAACAGGCGACGGGGTCGAAGAAGAGCACAGCTGGTGCACAGCGTCAAAATAGACAGGTAATGCGAACTGAATAAACGCACGGATCATGTTGGATATCACCCAGGTTGTGACGGCGAAGCTCCCGAGCTGCATGATGATGTAAAATACAAGGGACCAGGTGATGAGGCGGTGGCCGCGGGGGAGAGTCGTCCATATCCGCAACAGAACGAGGAAGTTCGATATGGTGATCGAGATCCAGCCCGCGTACGTCTGTGATCTGAGATTAGATTAGGGAGAGGAAAGCAACATGCTGCCGTACCGCGAGGGAAGTCCAAATTTTGCACCTACGTGGAACGAGTTAAACCTCGCGACTTGATCAGGAGAGTGTGGCTCACGCCTGTAGCGGTTGGATTTAGAAATGAATCGAGCAATAAGGGTGTGGACATACAGCATCAGACATTGGGATAACCGCCAGACCGCTGCGCGCTAATGATTATAAGCCGGCGGACTCTGAGAGAGCGATTGATTACGCGTACTTATAGTCTCCCCTGTGAGGAACAGAGGGACCATGTATCGAAGCGTGAGGAACAGGATTTTGGCGATGGTGGTAGGTGCGCTCCATATGTACTTCACCTCGTCGTCCAGCGTCAGCAGGTGGTCGTACAGCAGCACCACATAACCAGCGGCTGGCAGTGGGGCAAGTCATCAGTAGGCAGGCCTACCGGTTGGATATCCAGAAGGAATAGTCAGTAACTCACCGCTGAGATAACGGGTGGTGAGCACGTTCTCAAGCGCAACGACGATGCTCTGGAGAAGCCCGCGTCCATTGAGCTGCTACTACGGATTGTTGTCGACGTGTGGAGTATTTGTATTTATGACCGACTGAGGTTTCGTGATGTGCCAGTAGCCGATATGTCCCTGAGGCCTATTGATCCGCAAAAGAAGGTTCAAATCTTGATTCGACGGTTGGCGCATACTAGCGTGCATGTACTGCACTACAACCCTTGCAATTTACTCCCCCTCTCACTCTCTGGCTATGTACCTTCGAATGAAGCTGTTTCATCCCAGTGTGGTAGACTGGGAGGACAGAGGAGGTCCGCGGCGAACTCCGCCACAGGTTCGAAAAGTTTCAAGTCAATTTCGCTTCTCTCCATCTCCATTCGGGTTCCGACTCGGGGTTCGGAGGTCTTGTTCTTGGATCCTCCCGCCCACTTTTGAATGAGCGTGAATGATTTTCGAACAAACCCCGATTTGGCAACGCCCATCAGTGGGCCCTTGGGCGAAGCGCAGAGCTTGGTTTCCGGCGGCGAAGCTGCGATACAGTCAACTGATCGGAATAGAAGTTCGACACATTGACAACACAAAACCGATCATCGGCATAGTTCTAACTGCAGATGACGGCATGCGTCACGAAGGTTCAACAAAAGAGTAGTCCCTCAGGGCCTTATTCCAGCTCGTACTACCTCCGACGAAGTCTGATATTCAAGTACGGCAAGTACCTGGAGGCTGAGAGTCATTTTTGGGTCGGTGGGTCACCAGGTAAGTGGGCAGGTAGGTGGGCGAGAAAGCGGAGACTCGTTGGGCTGACATCGGTTGGGCACGCTGTTGATCGTAGCATTCGCCTGCTTTTACGAAACGCAAATTGCCGTTTTCTCTCTCTCGTTAGTCCAATTGCCGCGGCCTCTCCCCTTCCGCGGCATGGTCTCTGTCAGCGACATTATCACGTCACCCGGAGCTTTCTTGAATCACTTTTTTTTTTTCGCTCACCGTGGGAATCTGCACGACATCTCTGACACACTTCCTGCCCTGTTTTCCACTCCGTTGGTGCTGGAATTTACAGCAATGCAAGGTCTGACAGCGAGGTTGGTTCCCGGCCAAACACCACCGATTCAACATTCGCTTGTCACAAACAATTTGAATATACAAAAGCCGAGAAATGGAGATGGAATCAAGGGACTGGCGGTATCAAGGACTATGTACGTGATGCCGAAAATCCGTCAGCACTGAATATGATATTTTGAAGGATTTCTCTCTGTCATTAGTTGCATATGAGTTAATACAAATTATTTAGCTAGGTTTCAGCCGAGTCTGTGCAGAACTCATCAAGATATGGACAAATCGGTCGCGAGAATTTTTTTAAAAAGCCCAAAACGGCAATTTTTCGATCCGCGCCTTCGGTACTGCAATTAGCTGTAATGATGAGACAGGTTTTCGATGGCTCGGTGTAATCTGGAATCCAAGTTTAGGTTGTCCTCCACAGGTGTCGCAGGTGCACTGGCAGGGGTGTGCATCTCCCCCTTGCGCTCCAATTAAGGTCAGACACGCTTCATTGTCCACATGGAGTTAAATCCTAGGGAGTCTAACTGTTGGCCTCAATCGCGGTGGGTCCTGGTTCTCTCGTCTCGGATTCAAAGGCAGTAACGTGGTCGTTACGCCCATTCGAGACAAACCAAAGGTTGAACTTGAACCGGATCACGGACCAGGCATCGCCACATCAATGATGACATTGTCATTCCGCTTCTCTCGACCCTCCGTTCCCCCTCTGAATTCAGGCCGCGCGGCTCCTACCTCTACTTCAAGGGTGCCCTCAATTCATGAATTCAGATGGCCCTCTAGAAAAAATCATTTTCTGTTAAATTCCAGTCGTAATGTGTCTAACGGTCTCGTTCCTTCCCTTATTTTATTTCCCGTACTTACCGCGCTAGATGCGCATGTCACACTCTCCTTATTTACTCATTCGTTACATGTTACACTCTCAGCGTCGTTCTCCTTACGCGTTCGCTGAGAGTGAGTACTAGTTTATTTATCTGTCTATACCTTACTTACAATCCTCCAGAAGGATCACTGTCTTTTAGGTATTTAATTTAGCGTCGTTGTCCTTACGTGTTCGCTGAGAAAGGATCACTGTCTTTTAGGTTATGGGCCCCGATGTAACTAATTCTAGACGACCCATTGAACGCAGCATCACCCGTCCACACGCGCGAACTACACGAGCATTGAACCCCTCGAATTTCCCCCGCACTAGCTTGCGAGCGTCGAAGTTCTCTCTCCACTTCAATTGCCACGTCATTTGGACTTCCAGCTTCCAGCTGCGAACTGCTGTCCCCGAACCAGTGAACGCTCAACACTCGTACCTTGTTCCATCCATATCCGGCTTCCCAACACTTCCCATCCCCATGCCACACTTACGCCATGTCCTCGGAGTCAACCCCCTCGGATTCGAGTTGGTGCCACATCACGCCCCTCACCGACGGGATCTATGCCGAGTGGGAGCCGCGAGCCGTCTCTGAGCTTATGCGCATCGGCGTATACCGGCTTTGCACGGGAGAAGAGATCACGCTGCCCGCGCCGACTCCTCCTGTCATCGCCGCAGATGCGACGGCTGCCGTTAGGTCGGCGACTCAGCGGGAATACAAGGAAGACGTCCGTGCTTACAACGAAGGCCTTCGTCGCAACGACAGGGCCATCGACACCATCCGCTCCATCATCGCGGAGGAGCAGCTGCAGCACATCGACGGCAAAAACCACGCCGAAGGATGTCTGGGATGCTTTGAAAGAGAAACACAAGGATTCTCATTCTGGGCTCGCCACATACTATATCAAAATTGGCATCCTGGAGAAGAAATATCTCGAGGATGAGAAAATGCACACCCACCTCTCCTTCATCCAAATGGAGAATCGCAAGCTCCCTACCGCGCAACGGTTCGATGACGAGTTTTGGCACAAATCATGCTCATGTCTCTTCCCCCGCGAATCTACATGGGAAACCCTCCTCGTCGCCCTCCTCCAATCCGTCACCGAGACCAATAAACTCAAGACAGTGGATGTTGTCACCTGCCTCATGCAGGAATACCGCCGTATATCACCGGTACTCCTGAAACTGACTCCGCTCTTCTCGCTAAAAACAAGGAGAAATCCTTCAAGAGCTCGAAGAAGTCCCGGTGCGGGTACTGCAAGTATAAGGGTCATGGCGAGGACGATTGCCGCAAAAAGAAGCGGGATCTGGAGAAGTCTCAGTCCAAAGGGAAGGCAAAAACCAACGCCCAGGTCGCTGAGGTGTCGGATTCTGACACCGACTCGGATGACAGTGACGACACCGTTGCACACGCGCATCTCGCTTCCGTGACCTCCGAATTCTCCACTCAGGCGAAGCAGTGGGAGGACGGCTCGCTTCATGTTTTCCTTGCATCCGACGTCGTGGCTTTCCTTGCTAAATCTGTCAAATCTGATGCATTCATCGACTCGGGGTGCTCGCGACATCTCTCCCCCAACCGACAGCACTTCAATGATGCGACGTACATCCTCCTCGAGAAGCCGATCTACATCCATCTCGGGGACTCGTCCGTCATCAAGGCTATCGGCCGCGGCACGCTCCAATACCTCATGGACTGCCCAAACGAAGTCATCCCGGCTTCGATTCCCGATGCACTCCATGTTCCCCGACCTTGCCGCCACGCTCCTTTCGGTCTCACGCTTCACAGACCGAAAGCATGAGCTTCGCTTCAAGGACAAGGATTGTCATGTCCTCGCGCCTTCCGGGCGCTGCGTCGCTGCAGCTACAAAAACCAGCGGTGGTCTTTACAGGCTACTTGCTCGCCCGATGCTCTCAAACGAGTACGCGAATCTTGCCGCCTCCCCCATAATCGATATTAAACCTCCTTCATCGTCGCCTAGGCCATCTCGGCTTTGACAATGTCAAACGACTTGTCGCAAAAGGCATGGTGGAGGATGTCGATTCAGTGGGAGGTCGTATAGATTTTTGCGAGGCCTGTGTACATGGCAAACAACATAGACTTCCTTTTCCCCCTTCAATGAAACGTGCCCGACATAAACTGGACCTCGTCCATTCAGACGTTTGCGGCCCTTTCCCCACCAGCATCGGAGGAAAGAAATATTTCATTAGCTTCATCGACGACTGCATACGACACACCTGGGTTTATCCTATGGCACGCAAATCCGAGGCATACAAATGTTTCCGCGAGTTCAAAGCGGAGGTCGAGCTTCAGACGGGGCGGAAGATTAAGGTCATTCGCACCGACGGCGGGGGCGAGTACACGTCTGACCAGTTGAGGATTACCTCAAAAACCTCGGGATCATCCATGAGAAGACGGCTCCAGATACGCCAGAGCAAAACGGACTCAGCGAGATCCTGAACCGCATCATTGTGGAGCGTGCGCGATGCATGCTCTTCGCGGCAAACCTCTCTGCAGGCTTCTGGGTGGAGGCTGTACTCACGGCAATCTACCTCATCAACCGCTTCCCCGTCTCGCGTCTCAAGGATATGACCCCGTCAGAGGCATGGTCCGGCATCAAGCCCTCACTCGCCGCTTATCGTACCTTTGGGTGCCCCGCGTATGCTCACATCCCGAAATCGAAGCGCAAAAAGCTTGCATTCAAGACTCGCAAGTGTATTCTACTCGGCTACGCTCCGGGTGTGAAGGTGTATCGACTTTGGGACCCCAAGAAGCGTCGCGTTGTCATCTCGCGCGATGTCATCTTCGACGAGCGTGTTGACCCTCCTGCGCCGCCCATGCCGTTGGTGGACTTGTCGGAGATCGTCTGGGACGGAGAGCGAGACTACGAGGAGGTTAGTCGAGTGGGAGACTCTTGGGATGGCCCCGAGAATGTACGCACCAAGGGCAAGGGCAAGTCGGAGCTGCCTCCGGCAACCGCCAGCTCGTACTGTACTCGTCTCCACTCCACCCGCATCACCACCTCAGGTCCCGGTTAATCTACCCAATGCCGAGACCCTCGACGCGCAGGATGAGCCTCCGGCTCCTCCTCCTCCTCCTCCTCCTCGGCGAGTGCGCCGTACAGAACTCGAGCTCCTGGGCCCAGCGCCCGAGATCGAGGGCCTGCGAGAGCGTCGTCTGCCAGAGCGTTACCAGGATGGCGCCGCCGCTGGTGACGACGACGATGAAGGGGTCTTCTTCGTTGAGGTAGATGCCGGTGAAGTGTTTGCGCTTTCGGAGTACTCCGAGCTCGAGGAATCTGCACTCGAAGACATGGCCTTCGTCTTCGCAGCAGCAGCCCACGGTTCTGGAACCTCGCACGCCGACCCGTTGACCTGGCGCGAGGCAATGCGTTGGCCTGACCGTGCAGAATGGGTCAAGGCCATCGCCACCGAGCTGACATCGCTGCGTGAGACCGGAACCTTTGAGGACTGCGAGGGCTTACCTCCTGGCCGCAAGGCCGTTGACGCGAAATTTGTCTTCAAGATTAAGCGCCAGCCCGACGGTTCCATCAAGCGGTACAAGGCGCGGCTTGTCGCGAAGGGCTACTCGCAGATGCCTGGCATAGATTTCGACGAGGTATTCTCCCCAGTGGTAAAGCTCACCTCTGTCCGAGTCCTCTGCGCCCTCGCCGTCCAGCTTCAGCTCCATTTCCACCACCTCGATGTTGACACGGCGTTCCTCAACGGCGACTTGAAAGAGGAGCTGTACATTCGTCTTCCCGAAGGTGCAGGCCCCGACGCTGGCAAGATTAAGCGGCTGCGTCGTTCGCTGTATGGTCTGAAGCAGGCGTCGCGGGTGTGGAACGAATTGCTGGATGGCGAGCTGAAGAAGGTGGGGTACAAGCGTATTCACGCGGACTACTGCATCTACGTCTTCCGGCGTGGCGATGCACTCTGTTTCCTCGCAGTATATGTCGATGACATGGCCTTGCTGGGAACAGATCTTGCTGTGATGCAGGAGCACAAAGAGCTGCTTGGGCGTCGTTTCAAGGTCAAGGATCTGGGACCTGTGAAACGTTGCTCGGCTTGGCAATCAAATATGATCGGGACACACGGACCTTGCTTCTCACCAAACCCGCTACAATCGACAAAGCCCTCGAGCGCTACGCTGCAAATGACGGCCGTACACACATCACAACCCCTCTCTTCTGGCGTCAAACTCACCAAGGACGGACTCGCCAAAGACTGAAGCTGAGGCTCGCCGTATTCGCGAGAGCTTTCCGTACCAGAGCCTCATCGGAACGTTGATGTACGCAATGCTCGGGACGCGTCAGACATCGCGTATTGCAGTGGGGGGCCTTGAGCAAGTTCTGCTCCAACTTCGGAGCTGCCCACTACCAAGCAGGGAATGCACGTACTTCGGTATCTCGGCGGCACAAAACACTACGGCATCAAGTTCGACGGCAATCTTGGGACAACGACTTGTCCTCCATTATCCTCGGTTGCACCGATTCGGATTGGGCTGGGGATCTTGATACCCGCCGTTCCACTGGCGGATACGTCTTCTTGATGTCTGGTGGCGCTGTGAGCTGGAGCAGCAAGTTGCAGCTTTCACCGGCCCTCTCTTCCACTGAAGCGGAGTATATGGCCCTGTCGCGCGCCGCGCAGGAAGCCATTTGGCTTCGAAAGCTTCTCGAGGAGTTGGGCTTCGAGCAGCGCGACCCCACCGACCTTCTCGGCGACAATCAGGGCTCGATTGCGCTGGCCAAAAACCCCGGCGATCATCCGCGTACCAAGCACATCGCCCTTTGGTACCACTTCATTCGTTTCGCCATCGCGAATGGCAACATTGACCTGGACTATGTTCCTACCAGTGAAATGGCTGCCGACGGTCTCACCAAGGGTCTTACGGGGGTGAAGCACGAACAATTTGTTCGTATGCTTGGGATGGAACCTCACCCGAGTGGGAGTGTTAAATTCCAGTCGTAATGTGTCTAATGGTCTCGTTCCTTCCCTTATTTTATTTCCCGTACTTACCGCGCACTCTGTCCGAACCGCCATTAAGCACCTTCCAATTTGGGACGACCACAGCCACCCTGCCGGCGGCTCACCTGGCGGAGCTTGAACTAGAAGCCGTGGTGAGCCGCATACCAAACAAACATCCATCCCTTCCTCTTCCTCTCCCACCACCGCCGCCCCAACCTTTTCCTTTACGATACCCCGCCCAACGCGATGCCTCTCTTCACGAACCACCACGCCATGATGATCAACGCCTGCCACGCTCTCTGTCCGGAGCCGCTTTGCACCAACTTTCTGCCCGCTCCTCGCCAATGTCAGTATGGACCCAACGAAGGCAAATACTACGTTGCTGTAAGTTCTATCGTGTTTTTCTTGTCTCGCCCTTTTCCTTCTCTCGCCCTTTGCTAAAATTATACATCCAGTGTTTCAACAAAGCTCATGGACCCCGCTACAAGTTCTGGAGCTCGGTGTGCACCCTCGCAACGCCGCCCAGCAGAACAACGCTCCGCGTCCTACTCCGCTCTCTTCTACCCAGACAGCCACCGCGAAACCCCCGCCCCGCCCGAGCGTCAAATGCATCTCTTGCACTCGTCTAGGAAACGCCCCAGTGCGCGATGCGCCGCTGCAAGGTCTGCTGTCGCAGCCTTGCGACCTCGCGTTGCAGGATTCACGAGACCTGCCCACCCGCTCTCTCCACCAGCACCCGCGAAATTCTCGACGCCGGTCTTGCTGAAGCCGCTGCCGCCTTCCCAGCCCCGCCCCGTCTCCAGCACGAGCTTCTGGACACTGAAGCCGCCGCCGCCAGCACGAACTGCCGCACCAACGTCTCGCCTGACAGCAGGAGGCAGTGGCGCGCCTGGCCGCGCTGACAACCGCTGCCGCCGTCGCCGACGCTGTCGCAGGAAGAATGCGACGAAGCGCTCGCCCTACGTCTTGCGGTTGAGACCTCACCTCTGCCCTCCATCACGGCACCGCACACGCGCCGCATCTCACTTGTATCCTGGGTTCTTGGTCGCGAGGCCAGCACGACCGTCGTCCAGGATGTTGCTGGCTGGGCGCTGACGTGGCCGACCATCCACCTCACCAACCTTGCCCCCTTCCTCCTCTCCCCCGTCCACTCCCATCTGGATGCGTATTATGAACTCTTCAACTTCCATATCGGCCAGTGGGTCGCCATCCCGCAGGCCTATGCCTTCGACGTTGTCACCGATGAGCCGGTGCTTCTTCTCCGCCGTGTGGGCACGGTCGCTGACGACGAGGACGAGGTCATCGCGTCCTTTGCCCGCTTCATCGACCGCAGCCTCTACCCTGTGCAACTCCCCGCCGCTGTCAGCCGCAAGCGCCACCGCGCGATGACCCCGACGAGCTATGTGATGACGCTGACGAGCAGGCGACTCGACAAAAGACGCAAGATCAAGAACGAGCCCGCTGACTCCTCATCCGACGAGCTCGAGGTCAGCGAGGTGACGCGGATGGTGAAGCTGGAGAAGCCGGAGCCTGTGACACCGCCTACGTTCCGCCGCCATCCCGCGCCTGCTGGCCCTCCATTCAAGGCCGCCATCATGTCTGCCTCACACCGCCTATTCAGCCATTTCGCCGCCTCCCATCGCTTCTAGCTCGCGCCTCTCCACGTTGTCGTCATTCGAGGCACGCCGCGCATCATCGTCATTCGAGGCACGCCACGCATCATCGTCTTCTCCCTTCCCTTCCATTCCTTCCCTATATTTCAATTATTCCTCTGCCTCATCCTCGTCGCTACCCTCTGCCGGGTCGTCGTCCCACAATCCCATTCATTTTTTTGACGAGAAGGACGAGAAGGATTGCGAATTGTAGCTTGTCTCAATTACGGTATCCGCCCTGATGTATTCGTCTTGATGTATTCTCCCCTCGATGTGTACCTACCTGTTGATTCCCTGTAGATATAAGAATTAATACATTGTTCTTCCACATCTACATTGATACTCAACGAGAATTGGAGACGAGCAGGGCGCTCGAAGCAGTGTATTGAGAATGTGGCGCCCACGTGCTCAACCTCTTCTGCTTTCTTCCACCTCGCCCGCCCTGCCTGCTCGCGACAACGGCGCTCCACGCCATGGAGGCGTTCTTAACATCGTTCCAACTCCAGCCGACCACCTCTGGGTCCCCCTCGGCGCGTGGCTCCCCTACAGTATCACCGACTTTGACCGACACTTTCAGTGCTTCAAGTTCGTCTGATTCCTGCTTCTATTCTACTACTCCTCTGTTCCGAGCTGGTCCCGCCCCTGGATCCTTCGGCGCCGACTCTGCCAATGGGAACTTCAACCTCAGCTGGGACACTGAGACTGAATTCAAAACCTGGCTCACCGACGAGCAACGCCCATGTTCCAGACCGGCTGGCAACGCTGCATGTTCCGCAAGTATGGGAACAGGATTCTTTGCATCGACGCTACACATAATACGACAATGTACGAGAACATGCAACTGACCACTCTTGTCGTGCGCGACAACCATGCGCACGGAATCCCAATCGCCTGGATGCTCGCTTCGAACGGTCATCAAGAGACCATCCTGTACTTCCTCCGTCTTAACCACCTCCGGTCCCCCGGCGTCGACCCTCGATACATCATGTCCGACTTCGACTGGGCACAGATCAATGCATGCAAGATCGCCTCGGTCGACTGGAAGCGCGTCAACCATGAACGGTCAAGCTTCATCCTTCTTTGTTGGTGGCATGTGCTTCACGCATGGCAGCAGCACTTTCACATCCCGCAATCGCCCGAGCTCTGGGAACTGCTGAAGAAATGGATCCGTATGGAGAACCGGGAAGACTTCGACGCGACGTGGGACCAGATCAAGCAGACGGCGCCGGATAAGTTTGTTGAATACCTCGAGGACACCTGGATGAAGGACGAGGTGGTCGCGATGTGGTCGGTGGTCTACCGTGGCTCACGTAGCATCTTCGAGATGTGTGACACGAACATGCTCGTCGAAGCGTATGTGCTTTACCCTACCCCCTCCGTTTACTAACACCAACACCGCCTAGGTGGCATCACGTCCTCAAGTGGAAGTTTCTTCTTGGCAAACGGAACCGTCGCGTCGACCACCTTGTTCACACCCTTGTGGAGCGGGTGGTCCCATACTATGCCTTGAAACAGCAACGCCAAGACCTCAACTTCGAGGGCCCCGATATTGAGATCAAGAAGCGGATGGACGTACACAAGCGCGCAGAGAAGTACCCACAAAGATCAGATCGAACACGTAGAAGACGCAAGATACCTCGTCGCCTCGCAGGTCGCAGCCCTCAAGAAAGTACGACGTCGACGTAGATGCTTACAGCTGCAATTGCCTCGACTTCCCCTCATCTCCTTCTGCAAACACATGGCCGCGGTCCAGCGCCTCTTTGAGCCTGTCTTCGACGGACCTCAGCCCTCATCATTCCTTCCCACATCTCCCCCTTCCCCGACACCGCCCACAACTGAGCACACCTCCACATTACTATCTGCGCCGCCGCCATCCCAACGTTCTGCGCTTACGGAACTGGCCATTTTGATGGATGTCGCCTCTGCTCGGCTCCAGAAAGCAGGCCGCAAGGAGCTCACATCTGTCGCTAATCTCCAAGCGGCGCTGCAGGCCTTGCTCCTGGAGACAGACAACAGTGGCGTCCTGCCGGCATCCACCCATCCGACTGGAAGGCGACGCAAGAGGCAATGATGCCCAATAGGAAGACTGGGAGCAAGCCGCGCAAGTCGACCATCGACAGGTCATACGGCGCTGGGGCAAGCAGCGGGAGCAAGGTCAAGTCAAGCGCCATGGCGGCAAATGATAAGCGGCGCAAACTTAGGTACGTGTTTGCTGTCACTGCCATGTCTAACTGACTTCATTACTAGCCCGCCGTCCCCTCCTCGTATGTTGGCGCCGCCTTCCACGCACCCGCGACATTGCGCCCTGCACACCCCGCCAGCGCACCCCTTTGCTGCAACCCAGCCTCAAACATTGCGCGCGGCAACCGGCGCCATCAAGCTCGCAACCACATTCTACCTCTCAGACCTTCAAATTTGTATTGTACGTACCGCCGAAATACAATTAGTTATGTAAATTCATAGAAATGTATTAATACAAGTCGTTTTGTACCTTCTTACATGTGTAGTAAAGCTCGTTTGTGGTATCGCTTGACTTAGAGATTCTTGGCTTCATTTGAAACTCCGCCGAGTGAGCCGTCGGCAGGGTGGCTGTGGTCGTCCCAAATTGGAAGGTGCTTAATGGCGGTTCGGACGCAACTCTTACCGCGCTAGATGCGCATGTCACTCTCTCCTTATTTACTCATTCGTTACATGTCACACTCTCAGTGTCGTTCTCCTTACGTGTTCGCTGAGAGTGAGTACTAGTTTATTTATCTGTCTATACCTTACTTACAATCCTCCAGAAGGATCACTGTCTTTTAGGTATTTAATTTAGTGTCGTTCTTCTTACTGGGGACGGGCATCACCCAATTGATCCATGGCAGCTTTGTTCATGCTTGGTTCGCGGAGAGGGTCGGTTCCAACTTTGGCGGGTTTATAACTTTCCTCGTGTCCACTTTCAGTATGTGATTATATGGTAAATGTTGTTTGAAATCAGGCATTGAATAAAGGTACGTAGCGATATCGGATAAAAACCTTTCATGCACAGAATGGGTATACTGTTTTTGACTGTTTGAGCCACAGCGAGACATCTTAAACATAATATTGAGGAAACGGCTACGTAGCTGTATTTTAGGATTGATTCCCTATAACCTTACCCACGAAAGCTAAGCAATCTGCGGCACTGTTTCAACGTTATTAAGTCTGCAAGATGTCCTGTATTTGGCTGTGAATCAGCTTTGATCGCACTGATCCGAGGCAGAACTTCCAAAGTTGATAGCGTCTCCGCAACAGCTTTGTTTTCTCTTGCAGCCAAGGGAAAATTATCCGAAGAATGAAACTGTTTTGTTGGATCTTTTACTTTCACCACACGTCTTCCAACCCGTACCAATTGATGGGGCCCATTGAGTACACATTGAACATGGTTTTGAGAGGTGATTACACCTCCAATGTTTTTGTTTGAGGAATGAAATGCCTTGGAAATTTATTTATCCATGCTTCGCTGGGAAAAACACAGAGTCCCATGGCCTACAGGTCTCAAATGGAGGGAGCGCAACCTCAAATGTGACACTGTCACGCTCGTGACTCCTCGATTCAACCCAGTTCAAACGTCGTGCATACAGCAATCTTCTGCCCAGCATACATCAAACTGTGAGGAATCCTTTATAACTACTCCTGTAACATACCAAGATGATAGAGCCTACTTCATGTCCTCAAAAATCTGCCATTTTGTGGAAAATATTGCTCAATGAGGTGTTTTACAGCACAAATCCATGGGTGGCCATCTGAATTGGGTGTGGAAATAGATTTTCTAGACCTGGTCACGCTCCCAGACTTTTTGTTTCCACTCTTTCCTCCAGGAGGCCTCACAAATGTGGGATTATCTCGGTGTAATTTTCGGACCACACGGAGGTCAAGATAATTCATGAAAATTTGCTTGGAACCATATACTATGAACACACAGGAACATTTTTACCAGCCAAGGTTAGCCGGTAAAATGAGTGAGTAAGCCACAACGCGATGGAACATGGAGATCAGAATTTTACTTGAGAACAAACAAAGACAAATCTTCCATGGATCAATCGGGCGGTGCCCGTCCCCATCCTTACGCGTTCGCTGAGAAAGGATCACTGTCTTTTATTTTCAGCGTATCGGTATGGACGACCTCAGCTTCTCATCCTCAGAATGCCATTTTACACTCGTGGAAACTTCACTAGTCCTCCAGCTTGAAGCCCCACAGCTGGAACGAGTAGACGACAATCGGCTGAAGAATGATCCGGTGACCATCAGCCGCCCATCTTCCGATCACTACCGGTGCACGTCACAAATCTTCGACGTGGGTGCTGTGGCACAGCATTGTCCAAGAGCTGTTAACCATCGCCACCAGCACCCTGGCAGTCTCCGCGCCCGCGTTTCGCGTCGATGTCTCAAACATCGAGCCCCTCTCCAAAGTAGCGCTATCCACACTCAGCGTCTACAGTAGACTGATCAGGAATTCATACAGATCTTCCGTTACTTTGGCGAATCATGTTCTTATGGCTGCAGCAGGTGAGTTGTACATCCAATAATATACCTCAAGCGCCTATTGTCATAGCTATTTATATATATGACTTCGTCCTCACGTTCCCCCTCGAGCTCCGATTCTGGCGCCGTCAACACTCTCGGCGGCTACTTAGGGATCTGCTTCCACTCCGATATCCGATGCTCATTTTGCAAATTTTCATACTGGTCGCAAACTCGTGGATCCAGGTCACTCCACAAGTATGTCTCCTTATATCAGCACTAGTATGCTGAACTAAAGCTAATTGCCACAGACGTTGGTTTGTTCTACACTCTTTCATTTTTTCTCAACTCTGTTAGTTGCAAGATTCAGGACAACATCGCATTGACGTTCGACACAATTTTTCAACTCTCATATGTTGGTATGGTGTTTGTTACTCTCATCGCGGGTGCTTGAGCTGACTTGGCATGCGTCCAGTGGTTCTCACTTGGAGAGTCCACTGTGTGAGCCACCGAAGGCTGTGGGTATCCGTGCCACTCGGACTTCTGGGACTTTTGGCACCCCTCGTCAACGTGGCAGTCCCGAACCCATCCCCATTTCCTGACTGCAGGCTTCTGAACCCTTCTCCTCCTTCGAGGTGTGCCTTTTTTCGTTTTTTTTTTGTTTGATCAACCCTGAGTTCTGATTCTCCTCCGAGACTTGGTAATACACCCTTTATTTCTTCCAATGGGGGGCATTGGCACTAATTTACACGCTAGTAACCCTCGTTCCCGTTTTTCGCACAATATTCGATGCCATAGCCACCGTCGCCTTTCTGGTAGAGTTCTATAAGTATCGGAGGCGGACAGTGCTGCAGCGTTCCAACTTAATTTCCGAGGTAATGCGCGAAAGTATGTGTGCACATCGCGTTCGTTGGCTTTTGATTGAGACTTTACTTGCAGAAATTCAGGACTTGACGTATTCTGTCCTCTTCTTGGTCTCATATCATGCTCATATACAACCACAGGATGATACTCGCCATCATGGCAGTGGAAGCCGTCTTTGCTCAGGTACGTTGATGGTATCCCAGACGACATTATTGTTCTCAGTGTGTTCCATGTTTCCAGATTCCTTCCGTATGTTCCCACTTTATCAGCACAACGGATACCGAACCAGAGCCAGGCCCGTAACCATGCACGCAATTATATTGCACCCTTCGTTGACTCGCAAGTCTTCGTCGGTTTTCAACTCATATGGCTGACTGTACTGCAGAATAACTGCGATACTGGCTGCCAGGTTCATAATGGCGACTCATGAGCGGGTAAAATCCGAGATGGCAACATTTACGAGTCACACTGAGGTAATAGCGCCACAGCACGCGTGTTTCGTACCAGTCACATACCCTGCCTTAGGGTGATAACACTCGACGGTTCGGTGCCAGGAATTACCCACCCTTCGTTCGGCCGCCTCCTGAAGTTCGTTATCGCACTTTCGATTCAGATTCTTCTTTTTGACATTATTAGCATACTTTCTACTTTAGCGAAGTGGAAACGGGTCCAAGAAAATGCGATGTTGAGTAGAGACTGGCCAGTGGAGGTCAGCAATCTTCCTCGATCTTCTGCAATCTCATCCATTATTCCATCGTCAGATGCCGGATGCTGTTCACCTTCGGGATCCCCCGATAGTGTCGCCATTAGTATTTCATGCAGGGCCGCCGCCGCGGTACAGCGCGCGTCTGGGCGAGCCGGAGAATTCGGAGTAAGATGGAGTCGGTCGGGCTTGGTCGGGTCGACCCGAATCTAGTCTCTCGTAGACAGGCACTACAAACGGTTAAACCTCGTACCCTCGGTGGTTTGTAACCCGAATCGCAAAACGCCAAGATGGAGTGACTATTGCTGCTCATCTACCATAATATCAAGGACTAGTGTGGTTGAATTTCTGGAGGTCCGCCGCGAAAACTGGGTGTCTGTTCCGAACACCCAAGATCGTCGCAACTTCCAGCGAGCAAGAAAGTGAGAGACCACCCAAACGTGTGAAATTGGGGGCCGGGCTTCCGTTCTGAACCCTGAGCTTGAAATTCTGATGGTCGAACCAGGCAGTGTTGACTGACACTATTACAAGATCGTCTTAATGAATCTGAACGACGTCGCCTTGCAATGGGGAGTACTTAAAAGCCTCCACCAATCCGGCCATCCCGTCCGCGACAAACGAACGACTGTTGTCAACAGTCGTTCGGCGGCAGAAAACCAAAGTCATCGCTTTTCACCTACCCGCAGACTCATTACATGCAGCTCTATGCTTTCGCCACTCCTAGAAGCTTGCGACACGCGCTCTGACCACAGTGGCCTGTCCACAGGGATGTGTTCGTCCACTTCGAAAAGAGAAAATGTGCGAACTTAAACCGGGCCAGAACGTAATTGAACAGCGTGAATGTTGAAGTTTTGGATCGTCGCAAAGCATGGGGTTTGGTCCAAAATCGATGTGTACCATGAACCCAGTCGAAGATCTGGCACTCTCTTGATCAGTAACGGAAAGTCTGCATCCGGAGCAACGTTGGAACTCGGTTTTAATTCCGAGTTTGCAGCACTGAAAAGCGTTTGATCTCACTCGAGTACTAGTGCTTAACGAAAACTCACCTGCGGGTTGTCGCATCCTCTCTGAAACACTTTGATCTTGAGGCGAGCGGATGTTATTTTAGAAAAGAAGGTCCAGTGGGAGAAAAGGGGTGAATTGCGAAAAGGCGCGGAGGGAGCCAGTCTTTGAGCTTCGTAGAATTCTCCCAATATTCCACTGAGCACGGCGTAGTAAACATTAGCGGGGGCAAAGGTCTCGCTGAGGACAATAGGGTTCTGGGAGATGCTGACCGCTCTCGAGGATGGCATGAAAAAAACTGTTTCTTACGGGCTCTCGGATTCTATGATATCAGTCCGGTGACTGGAATATCAAAGCAATAATGCCCATATCATTCCCAATGCAGATGTCGGATCGAAGGTTGTTGCGGGGATGAGAGCGCATAACGCAGTGGTAAGAGCTCCGACGACGTTGCGAGACGCCAGTGCCGCACAAAAAGGTGGAAGCTCGACCGGCCGGGGGGTCAAGGTGTCGTATGTCCTCACGAAAGAGAGGACGTTGTGGAAGAGTTAGTAAGTCTCCAAAGACATCGGCTTCGCCGTGGAGGAAGGTATAAGGGATATGGTGTCAACCACTATGGCAGCAAGTGCGTCCAAGCTCTCTCCGGCAGCCGAAACCATGTCCTCACGATAATGAACAGTGTTGCCTGCCTCCTCTAAGAACGCCAAAAGGCACTGCAAACCAAGCGCACCCCACTCAGAATGCTCGAATCTCACCAATAATTTCCATGCCTGGATCAAGAGTGCACAAAATCCGGGAGTATTGACCATTCGGGTCCGGAATCCGATTCGGTGAGCGACTCGGAAAATATGACGAACCCGACGCAGAGCTCAGTTCCGAAAAAGTGTGAGGGTCATGAGACACTGGGTCCAGCGGAATCCCTGCGACCACAGTACTAGGCGCGCTGCAGGGGTATATCAGGACCCAGGCGGCATACCGTCCTCAGCGCATTTCTGACTGCATTGACGACATCCCATGTCGGTATGTTGTCGAGGTCGTCAGACGCGGGGATACGATTGAGATCGAGAAGAGCGAAGAAAGCAGGGTGAAATTGCCCGCGCTTGGTTTCTGTGGCATTGTGGATAATGGTTAACGTTCCTATCTGCTGCATGTCGTCGACTCGACTCGAGCGAAGTAAACGCTATTCACCCAACGCCGTGGCGCATTCCGTAAGGAAACGTAAGGCGGTGATGCCCGTGATGTGGCAGCTGTCAGGGCGGTCTTTGCGAACGTCGAGTCAACCTCCGTAGGTATAGTAGTAGGTAGTCATGTTTATAATGCCTGAAGTAGTGTGGCTTCATGAAAAAAATTAACTGACCAAGAAGAATGCAAAATTTTACTGACCCATCGCGCCATGTCACCCCAGGTGACCGTGATTAGGTGTGCCTTTTCTCATCATCAGTCTTCGACGCCAGCAGACGTCTCAGCCCGCGGACATGGAAGACGGCCGCAAATACAGCAAGTATCGTAAAAACGGAAGAACGTATCCTCCCAGACATGGAAGGCGAGGCTCACTGGGACAGGGCTGGAGCTCACGGCAAAGTGTCGTTTCCCTCGAGCCTTTCTCATCACTCACCTAGGACACTCAAGAATTTATCAAGAAGCACATCACTGAACTTCAGCAAGGCATCAATATTTTGCAAGAGCAACTTACGAGTCCGGCCGAGGCTAAAATTTGGCTGAAATCCACGAGAACCCAAAATATCGGTCAAGACATGAAAAATATGGTGACCGACGTTCGTCATTTCACACCGGACACAGTCGCCCAACTACCTGGGCGGGGCGATAATATTAAGTCGGTGAGGTACACCCAAAATACGATGGGGTATCATAAGTAGTGATATTATGTACTGTAGTTACTTCCTACGTACTTCAAAATTTGTTTTTGGCTGACCGTAGCACTTGTAGAGGTGAAGATTGTTCTTTGGGGCTCTTGTAGCGCTCGCGAAGGCACCTCAGATCACTCGGAACTGCAACATCACGGGCATCACCGCCTTACGTTGCCTTACGGAATGCGCCACAGCGTTGGGTGAATAGCGTTTAGTACTCGAGCGAACAATCGGGAGCGCATGCAGCCTTCGCAACTCGCTGAAAATGGCTGTCAGAGGCGATTTACGAGGAAAGGAATACGGTGTACTTGAATTGACAGAGGCAATCGCTCGAGAGTACTCGGCCGTAGCGCATAAGTAAGGAATGGTTGCCATGGGTGTCTGGCGCCATTTCGTTTGATTTCTCATCATCGGTCACTTGTGCGCGTGATCCAAGCGTGATCCGTGCATATTTCAAACTCCGCCATCTCTTCCTTTTCTGCCCACAAAGACTTGAAGACGTCCCTGGTTTAGTGTTGCCGTCGAGTCGAGTCCGACTCGAGTTTAAAATCGACTCCAGGATCGAGTTCGACTCGAGTTGGATCGAGTTTACTTCCCAAAATGGTCAAACTCGTTCTCCAGCGTTCAGCTGCGGGCCAATCGGTAGGAGGAGCTCAAGGTATGGTATATGGAGTCGAATACAATTTTTAGGCCGTAGAAAGGTCGTGGTAGAATATTATAATACGTGTTCGCAAGTGCTCGACCTTTTTTGTACATAGACTCCGAGATAGAGTCAACATAGAGTGATTTCCCATCAACAATCCGGCAAGACCCAATATATTGGTCGAGCCGCGTTCAAACTGTCACACTCTCGTCGTAAATTCCTCGAAATATTGATATGACGTCAAAATAAGTTTTATAACTCAATGGGGTCCAAAATTGGGCAGATTTCCGTTTGAATAATTTTTTTTTTTTTTTTTTTTTTTGGTGGTACGTACGCCAGTAGCAGCTAACAATCGGTTAGCCCGTCTGGTCCGTAAAGGTTAGAAGTTTAGTTCCGAGGGAGTGGTTTCCACCACCCAGAGAGATGCTTTACGCACACCCAAGGGCAGTGTGGGACTACGGCGCTACCCGATGCCTTGGCTGTTGCGTCGCCGGGTCGGGGTTTGGGGAATGCGCAGCTACCCACTAAAGCTCTGGGCTCCCGTAACCAATTGGCCGGTAAGCTCTGTTCGTTGTCCAGGGTATCGGACCAGGTTGCAATGACCAACTGGGGCGCCAATGTAGGTTGAATAAATTGTTTTACCCTTTTCTGTTCAAAGGCACACGAAATTAGGGCACATTCGCACCCAAACATGGTTCTATCCCCTCAATAATGGCAGATTCAGACTATAAACACACAAGCGTGAGTTTCTGGGCATATACTATGCTTATTTAACACCGGAATAGCACCAGAACAAAAAAAAACACCGTACACGGGGAATGCCGGCATCAAACTCGATCCAACTCGAGTCCGAACTCGATCAAACTCGGATTATCGAGTTGGCCATCGAGTTTAGACTCGACTCAGTCCGACTCGATTCGGCGGCAACACTACCTTTGTTGCAGAATATGCAAAGTTTGCATATGATCGCCGACTTCACCGCTCAACATCATTGCGCCAATCAGGCGATCATTGTCGCTATTAGAGAGTTTGCGGTGAGCCACCAGTGTAACTAGTGGCTCCTGGTATAAAATGATATCACAAGCTTTGAGGCTGTGGTAGCCACTATTTCATCCCCTCCTTAGGAGCTAGAAATAGTGGCTGAACTGGCCCTAGAGGATGGCAAGTTGCAGAGAAAAATTAGCCACCAGTTGATCTGGTGGCTCACCGCAAACTCTCTATTGAGCGTTGATTGAACAAACCTTTCGCGATTCCCTTGGCCTGTCGTTAAAGGTGTTTGCAAGTTTATTTCCCACAAGCGGAACGCCGGATACTCAAGATACGGTCCCAAACCTCCGCCTACTCCTACCGATCAAGATACTGCGTGCAGGCAGCCACATGATCCTCGCCAAAGAATCGTGAAACAGTCTAGGCACGGCTGGAGAATTATAACAGAGTGCCAAGCAGCGGGCTCATCTTTGCCTCGTCCTGTATCTACTTACATAGGTTTTGCGTGGCCCCAAGAAACTCATGATCAAGAAGCGGTGAACATTCAATGCTCAACCCGAACTCGAACTGGTCCCGACGAGCTCGGAGAAACACGTGCACGCAGATGGAAAACCCCGAGTTCTCGACTTGGCGCAGTCCCGAGCTGAATAGGGGGTTCCTGCGAATATGTACGCATTATGGATAGTGAACGTAGCAAGTTACATGGATATTTCAGATTCCCTAAAGCCCCGAGCCGTCTGGTTTGGTCTTCAATGAAATTTTGAAACTCTATCTCCCTTCTCCTAGTGTCGAGCTGAATCTTTCTCAAATCATTAGCCACTCCAGACGAACCTGGGCGTCCTAACCGTCAGCTTGGAGACATCCCAATAAAAAAGGTTCACACCACACAAGTAGAAGAACCTGTCGCGCCGGGCGCATCCACGATTAATACCAGATCCGCGTATTGATGGAAAACTCCCCGTTCGATCCGGGGGCTGGCCATATGTTGCTATCACTGCCTCTTTTTTCCTTATCTTTACTTCTGACTTCTCCCTCTACTCTGTGGTGCAACCGATGGCGAGGACAGAGCGCGTGCCAGTGCAAGCTTGGCGGTACTGCATGAGTGTACTGACGCGCAGAATCCAACCACACCGCAGTGCAAGGCCGCAACTGCAAGTACGGATGTAAATTTGTGCAAATCATCGAAAAACAAAGGGAAAGGGGTGCCTCTTAAGTACCAGAAGTAAGATCTGCAGCGTCCACATTCCAGTTCAGAATATGTTGAAGTCCAGCGGAACCCCCGTTCGATTGGGACGGGTCGTGAGTCAGTGACTGATGCAAAAATGATTTTTCATTTCGTTTATTTTGTTCAGACTTGGTTTTGTTATGTGCCTGTACCCACTGCCTTCCCGGCATTTGGATTCCACTGCAACTCAATTCGAAGCTTAAATTCCGACAACTTGAACTAATCTTCGGAACAATCCGGACGGACCCGTGCCCAAACACGCTCCAGCCAAACAACCATCAGCTCCCTGTCAGTGTCATCACTGCTTTTCTTTGGCTTTTCTGCACCATGAATCTTTGCAGCTCGCCAGTTCTTTTGTTGTCGCTCGTAGGATGCCGTACGACAGAATATCCTCGTCCCTGGCCGCGGCGGAAGGTACGCGTACGCATCCGTTTTTGCTTGGTTTTTTGCCGACCTTTCTGAAATCCGGATGTCTGGGTCGCCCGGGGCGCACTCAGTTGATTTTCTTGTTTGGGTTGACTCTGCCCGCTGCGGACTCGCAAATTTCCGTGGCATTTGTCTCGTCCTACACCGGTGCCGCCCAACGTCCATCTGGCAAATGAAGCGCCGTTTCAAATTGGTTGTTGCTCAGGATCTGATTTAACGCAGAATTCAGGTTGGCTGCGGTTTCTGCTTTGCTAGCACCTTCTAGATTTGAACTGTCCTCATGCTCGATTCTTTTCACCCAAGCAAATGGCTCAGTCCCGGACCGAATGGGAAACTCTCGCTCCTGGTCGCCACTCGTTGTTACGTTGCCCGCAGGCACCACTCAGCCAATTCTCGGGCTGTTCCAACCCGGAACTTGCATGGATCTTTCGCCTTGACCCTTCCAATCTCCAGCTCAAAACATCAATTTACCTCGAGAGCAAGTCTCTTCCTTCTGTCGAGTCAACTTCCGTTCCAATTGCCAGTGGCCGATGGCGACAAGAAAACCGAAAGAGAGCGAGGAAGAAAACCATCATTTTTCAGGCTCATTGCAAGCATGTGTGAATTTTCAAGCGTTGAGCATTCCAACGGTGACCGTTCACCACCGAGCCGGTTCTGTGTTAGCTCTCAGTCTTCCCTTACACGCATATTCTGGGTTCCTCCTTCCGCTCTCCAACTCAAAATGTCAACAAACCTCACACGGATCCCTTCCTTCCTCAGGGACAACTTCCGTTGAACTCTAGTCAATTTCGAAAAGACAACCGAGGAAGAACCACGGAAAAAAGGGGGCGTGTTTGGGATCCCCAGTCCCGAGTCGCACTGGAGATTCCTGCTCCTTGTACACAGCTCGTTGCTCTATTGCACCCAGGCGCAGACCATTTGCGACCGAGCATGTCCACGAAGCTTCCTTACTTTGATATCCAAGTGGCAAACACGCTCTCTGGCCTCGAGCTCCTCGGTGCAGCTTCACAGTCGCCTTCCGGATGTCCTGAACCGAGTAGCCAACGTCCAACCCAGTCAGATCTTACCTCCTTCCTCCTCCGTTGTCGACTCTCACCTGCTAGGTCCCAGGATCGCCAATGCCAAAGGTGGGTGGGGATACTTGGGATTGAACGAGATCGTCAAGGATAACAGCTGTACAGTTGCGTAGACACACGCCACAACAAAAAATGTGGTCGTACCTCGCATTATGCTGCAGGCAACATGTTAGATGTTGATCTATGGAACTTCGGGCATCAGAACAAACTTCGCATGATCAGTTAGTACAGTAACAGCACTCCACACAGTCTCGATACAGCCTTGCTCGCTACCCTCACCATGTCCTTCCCCACCGACCATCCTGTTAGCATTCAAGGAGGAACCTTCTACAATGTGGCCGGGAACATGAACATCTTTAGCAGTGTCTCGCGACCTTCCCGCCCTCGAAACCGTGAGTCGCAGACATAATAGATTTCCATTTATAATGATCACCTCGCCTCAGTGAGAAGCCAGGAATCCGAAGCGATTGAGGGGAGGAAAAAATCCTACAGTTAGTTTCATACCCGCGATCCGATTGTACCGACTCAGCTCTGACTTCCAGGTCGACCGGCAAATTCCTCCCATCTCCCAGACCCCCGGTTCATCGAGGAAACTACTCCTCCGCTTTTTTTCAGCGGTGCTCTCAATTCCATGGGGGATAACGCTACAAGAGTGAACCTGATATCCCATGGCGAGAACGGTTCGCGATTCCTGGTTGTTTGCAAAGATTTGTTGAATTTACCTCAGGTCTCGATCTTTTGTATCGCTCCGTACTCCAGGATGCAATGCATAATTCGGCCGAGCGCCCTCCTGAACCTTCTTGCCACGAAGGGACACGGGACAGGGTGTTAAGCGACCTGCAGGCATGGTCCCAGGATGACCGCCGAGAGGGTGGTCTTCTATGGCTGTACGGATCCGCTGGCATGGGCAAATCTGCTGTTTCCCAGAACTTCGCCGCGAACTGCGAGAAAGAAGGCACCTTGGGGGGGTCTTTCTTTTTCAAGCGCCAGGATGTCGGGCGGGGAACGTGGAAAGGGCTGTTTCCAACACTTGCCTACCAGCTCGCCACCACCTTCGAGGAACTCCGTGGCTCGATCCACGAGGCGGTAGAAGATGACAGGCTTATTTTCGGACAGGCAATGCTGCACCAATTCCGGAAGTTACTCGTCGTGCCACTCAATCAGGCACCACCGCTCACACTACACCCCATCATCGTGATTGACGGTCTGGATGAATGCGAGGACCGCGGTGTACAAGTCCAGCTCCTCAAACTCATTATCGACGAACTTCGGACCGGAAGGCTCCGGACAGTCCTCCAATAGTACAATGGCTTCAGGTAAATGAAACAGTCATCGGCAACCATATGTGCCTAAACACAGTTCATTTGCACAGACCTTTTCTCCACCCCCATCCAACCTCATAGCAGTTTGGGAAGACCTTCGCTTCATCCGGCAGTTTCAACGCATATCGCAGCCTCAGCATTCCTTATCCGATAACTTCGGAGTCACCTACGACGACATGTATATCAAAATACTGTCTCAAAACTCCCAGGCGCTCCTCATCCTGCGTATGGTATCTGTTTGGCCAGACATAGATCCCTGGGCTGCAGCACTCGACCTCCTTGGGTTGCGATGGAATGAGCTTCGTCCCCTCGACGTACTACGTAGATATTGGTCACATGGCGCGACACACAGCCAATCCTTGCTTAATTTCCTCCAGGATCCTCGCCGAGCCAGCGTCTTATATGCAACCCGACAAGAAATTTGTGACTTTGCGGCCCCGCACTGTATCTGCCGTGTCCGACAATCTCTCGTCGATTTCGATATCGATGGGACTTTACCGCACAGGTATGTTCTTCCAATTGAATGTTCTCTTTCTTCTCCTCAATTGCTCCGCAGGCTAACCGAATGGTTAACTATCATTGGATCGTGCACCCCTTCCGATTCTGTGCTGAATGCGCTAGAAAACCTCGATGTCACGCAGTTTTGTGCTAGGATACATTCAGACCCAGAGTATCACCGAACCTTCCACGAATATTACCTCCGCCGAGATTCCCTCCAGTCTATTGTATGTTGAATGCGGGCACGTTGACCTTCTCTTCACAGCTATCTTTAATAGCATTAATTTTCTTTTCCAGAGATTCCCTTACCCGCCGCAACAGACAATTGAATTCTGGGAACGGCAGCTGGCTGCGATGGAGACTTGCCGGCGATCTCTTATTCAGGATCAACAGTCCGGATCCGAATACTCTGAAGATGAGGACGGATCCAACGAGGAGGAGTTTGACACAGATGTTGACGAGGAAAAAGATGGACTCCTTCCCGCATCGTAGACCCGAGTGCACGCATACTCTACATATCTCTCTCTCTGCATACTACCAAATTTCCTTTTGTCATTTTTAGCCACTTCTCTCAGCTATGCATTCTGATATAAAATTTGGTGCGGAGACATTACAACGACACTCTGCGCCATTTCTCACCACAGAATGTCCCCGATCCACAGTGTCGAAGTGCTAGTTAACCCTAGCGGGGTTTGTGGGACCGGGTCGGTGATCTGGATGTGGGTCGGAGGCCTGAAGCAGGCGAAGAGGGAGAAGGCCGGGGCGTTGCTCGAGGGTTGGAGTAAGAAATGTGGTGAGAAATGGAGTAAAAGAGAGAGTATTTGTGTCGTAGCTGCTCGATGGATATAACTTGTATAATTCGTACTCGGGAGGCTTGATAGCCCACTGGCGACATTCCGGGGAGGATGAGTCGAATCCGCTCACTGGGACTCTGGGCACGAGCCTTACACTGGTCGCGTTGGTGGTGGTTTCGGGTTAAGATTGCACGATCGTCCCCTATGTACGTACACAGTAATAAACTGTACATGACTAGGAACAATAATGTAGCAAAGGGGAAATAGGGAATTGAGGGAATACCTACGTGCTGGTCAACCATCCCTTCCACAACGGTCTTTCTGGCAATTTGGGCAGGTAAGAGGATTGTGACGAGAAGGTAGAGTTGAATGCAGTTACAGGTAGTGCCGATGTTCCTCATTGCCGCGGTGAATGCGTTTCGTGAGCACGGAGTGCGTCTGTTGCCCCAAGCAGTTCCCGAATATCGCGTGTCGTAAATTCTCTCTCCCACCACGGGCACTGAGTCTACATACCGCGGGAGAATCGATTAGTTTCCGGTCGCGAAGCACGCGTTGAGGCGGAGCGGTGGAGGCTTCTTGGGGCGAAGAGAACTAGCTTAAAGAACTCGCTTAAGTTTGAGACTCTAGAAACCCAAATTGATTATTTAGAGCACGCTGCGCGTGTTTTGGAGGTTGACGAACCTCGAAGATACTTGAAAGATTCATGTGAGGGCGGAGGACACAATATGGGAATTCGGCCAGTATCTGTGGATCATACTTCGTCTAAACAGGATGCGGCCATAGCAGATAATTAGGGATCGCACCCCACTTGACGCTGGCCGCGTCTTCTCGGTAAGGTACTCGCGCGCTGTCCGATTATGGTCATCGGGGCGCCCAATCATTCGCGCGAGCCGCTACTTGCGGAAGAAAATATAGATATCTGCACATCTAGGGCCAAAAAACCGTTCTAGGTCATCTTCCGGCTGAGAAGACTGATTCAGGGCGGACACGGTGCAGCGGAATGGGGGAGATGGATGTACAGGTTTCTCTGAAATTAACTGCTTCGCGACAACACATTATCGACTGGTGGTGGATAGAGAACAGCGTAGTAAGAGGGGGGAGAAAGGGAACGAATCGGGAGATGAGCCACAGAACTCTAATCTCGCCGCCGATGCACCCGCTGTGATACGACGCCCTGCACATGTGCGTGCGCACCGCGGCACATCCCTGTCAGGGCGCGACGGGCGGTGCCGATGTGCGTCTCAAGCGCAGAAGGCGTGTCCAGGAGGATGTCGGTTGGGCGGCGGGTAGATGGAGGCTGGAGATGACGATAAAGATCGGTCAGTTTGCCCGAGACAGCATCGATTGAGGAGGGAAGATATGCGGCTGAAGCGGCGGCTTCATCCGTGAAACGGTGGCCCCGGGATCATTCCACGGTATGACTGAGAAAATGATAGAGTCCCACGAGGAGATCCAGGTCCCCCGTTAGAGAAGCGGCGCTGCGGCTCCGCACGATGCAAGAGCCAAGTCAGCAGACCACTATCCAGGACACCGGGAAAAAAAGGACGCGTACCTTTGATGCAAAGAGGATCCTGCGTCGACGAAAGAGCTGCGGCGGACAGAGGACAGCCAAGTGGGAGGGGAGGAAAATCCAGCAGGGAGATGAGGCACAGAACTCTCGACGCCGAGGCACTGGGTGTAATACGATGCCCTGGACATGCGCGTGCAGTTCGGATGTGAGTTTCGACTCGTGCGGAATAGGCGTCGAGGAGGAGGATGTCCGTTGAGGTGGCGGGTAGTTGGAGGCCGGAGGCTGGAGATGAAGATCGAAGCGAAGATCGGCCGGTTTACCTGAGACAAGATGGAATGAATATGCAGATGAAGCGGCGGTTTGAAATGGGTGGTCCCGGAGCCATTCCGCCGTTCAATTGAGCCAACGATAGAGCTCCACGAAGAGATACAGGACCCCTGCGAGTTACCCGCGAGAAGCGACTCCGCGCGATCCAAGACACCAAACGCATACCTTCAGCTGCAAAGAAGATCCCGTGTCTACGAAAGAGCTATGAAAGAAAAACTAGTGAACTGATTGGATTCACGGTGCGAAAAACGCCAACTGGCAAGACGCTGATGCGAGTTGGATGCGAGGCAGCCTGAGGTAGTTGTTTGGCTACGGGGTGTTTGCCCGTCCGGGTAGGGCCGGCCCGGGATTATTCCGAAGATCCTCGTAGAATTAGGGGTGCTCAATAATAAGGTCGGATTTTAATTCGAAACAAGGGCTGTCGCTTAACCTGCGACTTGAAGAATCCTGGGACGGCCACTTTAATCGTGTCAAACATCCTGTACTCTCGTCCTTGAGCAAGAATTGGCTCTTGAGCACCATCTGGACGATGCGCATTACGGCGTTCAAACGGAGTGTCGGCTGGCCCAGCACCATCGGCAAAGCCGGATCCGGAACACGAAAGCTCCAACCACAGTGCTCGAGCGGCGAACGCGATTCGCAGAGCAGTTAAGACTCCCTGAAGATCTCTCTATGACTGTAAAATAAACAAAGCTCCGGCACGCAAACTACGACGCTACGAATATCGCGAGTTCGGATATTCACTGCATCTCAAGCGAGGGCACCAAATCTCAACCAGGCGAGCGTAACTCCGGTCAACCCGGCAAATACCATCACCTTCCCAAGATTGCCACCAATCCGCCGACTGGCCAATTTCGAATCCCTTGCAATCCTGGACAATACGTGGATCAATTATCGTGGGAGCAAACGGAAGTCAGAAAACACACGTTTTAAACCGTGCAATTCGATCGTTAATCACTCCGTATGTGCCCTCGCGGATGTTCTCCCTCTCCAATCGCATGATTGGGCCATTGTCGGGCAGGAGCCACGAGCATCCGCTCGTTGCTGGGTCCGGGTCTGTTGCGGCATAGAGCACGGTTTGCGCGACGCGAGTGGCCGGGAGAAGCTCTGAGCCTGTCAGGACGAGTCGTGCCGTGAGAGACAGAATTGGTGTATCTGTTTTGGTGAGAACAGAAAAATAAGAATGGTATCAACGAGAGACACACCTGCCCACACGGGGTCGACACACGCGATTCGAATGTTGTCGTGTTCCACCAGGGGGTAAAGTGAACGCATCAAACCACGAATGGCAAACTTCGATGATGTATACATCGGCGTGAGCGGGATCGCCTCCCAAGATGCTGATGGTATGGTCAGTCAACGTCAGAAACACGGAGAGGAAACGGCCGACCCATCGACCCTATCAGAATGAGAGCTTTCCACTGGTCGGCGCCTGTACGAGTGCTTCTCAAATAATTCAGGCCAAGGTAAACGGCTGAGGACAATTGTATGAGTGAGAAAAACAACTGTTGCAATACATACTTTGAACTGCCCCAAAAAGATTGATCTCCAACGTCGACATATCAGGCGGGAGGGGTTTGCCGTCCTTGTAGTCCAAGACACCAGAGCACGCGTCACCACGTTCGCTCACACCAGCGCAAGGGATCTGCAGCGAGGAGATCGTCAGTCGGGATGCACCCTGCGGATAGAACCACGCCCGCACAACAACGTCCACGGAACCAAAATGAGAAACCGCGCTTTCAAAAAGGGTGACCTGATCTTCCCACTGCAGAACGTTACACTGAACGTATATGGCGTTACTATTGAACGGAAGATTCAGTGAGTACTCTGTAACCCTCCATGGCAAGCTGCATACCCGCCCAATTCACGAATCTCTTTAACCACCTTGCTCGCCGCATCGCCGTTAACATCGCCGATCACAACTTTGGCGCTGCGGTGAAAATCAATGAGACTGTGAGCGGATTCACGGTATGGGAGACATACCCGTAGCGCGCAAACAAAATGGCCGTTTCACGTCCTATGCCATTTGCGCCCCCTAACACTGAGATTAGTACGACGCGGAGTCAACAGACAACGCCGGTAACCGACCAGTGAGCAGAACAGTTTTCCCCTCTACCCTTTTGGCGTACTGGAGGAGCTCTTCGAGGTCAATTGAGGCCATTGTGGTCCGGTGGAGGTCTTGTGAAAGGAGTTTTTTCACTACTCCATCCAGATATCTCCGAGTCGCGACTCACGTTATCTGGGCAAGCTTCGTGGGAATTTGGTAGTGATCAAGTTGTGACAGCTCAATATTAATGCGGCGTTGAATTAGTTTGTATCAGTACTGTTCCATTTCATTCAATTCGTACGGCACTTTGGCGTGTGACATCAAATACGAAATGATCCTTTCGTATGCGGGCTTGCGCCCTGTGTGACTTACGAAATTTTTCGTATAAAACTGCCCTGCAGAGCACTCGGAGCGAATTTTTTGTGTTAAATTGGTGAGAACCTTTCGTATTGAGCCCTTGTGACCCTGTGACCTACGAAATATTTCGTAGATTTTTGGGCTTATGACCTGTGACCATACGAATTGAAGGAAATCGAACAGTATCTCCCTTGGTTTCGTCCATCCCTGCAGGGATGAACTCGCAAGGGAAACGCAGGGAAGGCGTGCGGGGTGCATTCACACCTGTAAGACACATCACATCCAAACAACTACGGGTGATGGTTGGACATTCTTGATTTTCGGCGGTGATGGTCGGATAATGTGACAGCCGTATTATGAGTGCCTGAGTATAACCAAATGGATAATTAGCCCAAGTATAGCTGCAAGGGAAAAGAGAAAATTTACGACTTCACCGCTGGCTAATTTCCACCGTCCTTGCACAGGGCTGTCTCGGTAACCCAGAACTAGTGCGATTTGCGGTCAGCCCGGGATTGATCCGGCGGAGTTTGTGCTCCCCTTTATAAAATTACGTTCGTCTGTGCCGGGGCGCTCCGCGCCGCGGCGCGCTTCACTCTCTTTATAAAATTACAAGCGGCTGCTCGGCCGCTTTGCGGCCTCGCATCCCCTTTCTAAGCTCCTAAGAGCAGAATTTTGCCACGAAAGACTGAGGTCAGTGATTTCATGAAGGGTCTGGCAAGGATCTCCCGCAATAATAGATTGAAAGCGGAGTTTGAAAAGGCATGGTGGGCCGTCGCTGCGATAAAATGAACCACATGAGCGAGCGGATGGAAAATCATCGGGGAAATGTTAGCGCTCATTTGCGGGCGTCTCCAAAGATTCGGAGCAGATGTGCCAAAAACGGAGTTTGAAAGGCTTCGGACAGACGGACACACGCTATTTTATAAAGAGAGTGAAGCCTGTCCGTCTGAAGCCTTTCACACCGCCGGTTCTTCAATTAAATAGGCATTTTAGTTAGCTACACTTCCTTAAGTATATTAATACACATAAATTGGCTGCAAACTCAATTTTATATATCTGATTTGGGACTTGACACAATGTAATTTTTAATCTAAACTATCAAAATCCAAATAAATGTCCACAAATTTCAAGTACCACAGCACATTTTGCCCACAATTAAATGCAATAAAAAAGAATGAGAATAAATGATCTTGAAATCAGTTGCAAAACTATGGATATCAGGCCCATTGATACACTGGTTGGGAGATTCAAAATTTTCAGCACAATTTACGGTGAAAAATGTTGTTTGTTTTTCAGACATTTTTCACTGAAAAAATGGTGAAATTTTCAAAGCTTTTTCACCACTCTTCCGGTTTGAGGTGAAAAACTTGAAAGAAAGTTGAAAAGGGGTGAAAAAGCTTTGAAAATTTCACCATTTTTTTCAGTGAAAAATGTCTGAAAAACCATTGACATTTTTCACTGTAAATTGTGCTGAAAAATTTGAATCTCCCAACCAGTGATATGCCTGTTGATACTTGAGATTTTGAATTGAGTTTAGAGGAAGATTAAATGAGAAGTAAGAATCTTCATTTAAAGGTGTCTTAAACCAGATAAAAAACTTGAAGTTTCGGACACCTTTAATGGCTGCAGGATGGGTTTAATGGTGTCTGAAACTTCAAGTTTTTTTATCTGGTTTAAGACACCTTTAAATGAAAATCCATACTTCTCATTTAATCTTCCTCTAAACTCAATTCAAAATCTTAAGTATCAACAGGCATATCAATGGGCCTGATATCCATAGTTTTGCAACTGATTTCAAGATCATTTATTCTCATTCTTTTTTATTGCATTTAATTGTGGGCAAAATGTGCTGTGGTACTTGAAATTTGTGGACATTTATTTGGATTTTGATAGTTTAGATTAAAAATTACATTGTGTCAAGTCCCAAATCAGATATATAAAATTGAGTTTGCAGCCAATTTATGTGTATTAATATACTTAAGGAAGTGTAGCAAACTAAAATTCCTGTTTAATTGAGGAACCGGCAGTGTGTTTTCAAACTCCGCCATCTCCGCAGCCTGTCCATCAGGTTCTAACGGTCTAACCGCTTTCGTCAATCTCCAGGCTCTCATACCGTGCCTGTCCGGATCTGGCTTCACAGCATATCTATGGAACACCGCAAAGCTCTGTCCTGAATGCTCAGTTCAACACTCGAAGCTCGGAATTTATTTTATCGTAAATTACAGGCTCCTTTGCTCAATTCTCAACTGGACATTGACATTCAACCCGGCTGAGAATTGAGCAAAGGAGCCTGTGATTCACAATGAACCCTTGAAGTGAGTATTCAAGACAAATGTTTGTGGTATTCTATAGATATGCTGTGAAGCCGGATCCGGACAGGCACACCGTGAGAGTGTTGAGAGAGATTAACCGTTCTTTAAGATTTTGCTCACTCGGCGGTGCAATTGCTCCATTTGGCTTAATCCCCATCCTTTCTTCCTCTCCCCTTGTGCTCGAATTCTTTGCTTTCACCCCCATTAGGCCTACTGCTTCCCCACATTTATAGCTATCAATTGACCAAACACCTGGCCTACTGCAGTCACAACTGCAACCGTCTTCCTGGGCGGCAGTAGGGAAGCTTCGAGAGTGTCTCAAAGTTTGCTCTCGAAATCTGTGTGCCGCTGAACAGCTGACCCAGGTAAAGCCTTTTCTGGACAGAACACAGCTGTTCGCAGTTGCTGTGCCGTATGACGCAGCAATGCCCCTTGGGCAGCAGGCCACATAGGCTCCATTCTCGAGATATAAGTTGCTGGAATGATTGTCATGAATCGCCCGGGTTCCACTTTTTCGCGCGATGTGTCCGTATGGATACAGACGCGTCTTAGCGGCACGGGGCTCTCATGACGCCACCACATGACCTTCTCACGGTTGAAACCCGGCCTCGGATTCTAAAGCCGCAGACTCAGGGAGTCTGCGCCACGGAATACAGAAGACGTTAGGGACTAGGAACCCGTACAGACGGATTCTAGTCCCCGGACGCACCAAGAGCTGACACAGGAGAGTACACGGAGTACAGGAGTGGTTGCAAACCCGATCGGGGTTTGAACCACTGGAGACGATGACACTTAGGACTAGGAAACCCGAACGTCGGGTCTCCTAGGTCCACCGACGCCACGGAAACCAACACAGAGGAGTCCAGGAGCATCAGCATTAATGCTCCTTAACGCTACGTTGCAGGAACTGATCGCAATTGACCGCGATCGCTTTAATTCATTAGAAGCCTATATAAGCACGGTAGAATCTCCATGTACAGTAGATTCTACCTCGTCTAATCTCAGGCTTCTACCTCGGCTTGACATAGGCATTGTCTCCACCCTGCCCCGCTTCCCTCGCACCGTATTACGGGTTGTATCCACACCTCGGGTTTGGTACCTGAGTGGATATCACACCCTCTTCGACTCGTTCCGGGTTCCGCCTCGCATCCCGACCTACGACATACGGCCTCCTAGGGAGGACGCCGTACGACTGGTCCTACTGCTCGGGGAACACACGAGCTACTAGCGTCTATCGGGTTTCTCCTGGTTGGGGTTCTCGCCGGGTTACTCGCTGTTTAGCCAACCCAGAGGCCGTTGCTGACAATGATTCTCAATTCTCCACCCATCTGCTCGTCCTCGAATTCACTGGGACTGCAATTAATTAACCAATCTTTGAAGACTTGCTCACTTGGCGGTGCAATTTCTCCACCAGCTTTATCCCCACATTTTCTTGCTCTGCTCTCGTCCTACCCCAGTCCTCTCTTCTCTGTCTGCTACCACGGACAACGCAGCAAGAAATAAAACAGCAAACATCTTCGAAAACATCTCTAGCTCGAGCATGAACCATGGACCGAACCCTGCAAGGCCTCGCGACTCTCCACCTCGTCTTGCACAGTCTTGACAAGCTTCAAATCCAGCAAGACCCGTCAGCTTCTGCATCAACATACATTACAGACTGCCGTTTTCAGCTATGCTCGCCAGTCCACTTCAACCTTCAACCAAGTGTCATGAATCGCCTGGGTTCTACTTTTTCGCGTGACATGTCTGTATGGATACAGACACGTCTTAGCAGCACGGGACTCTCATGATGCCACCACATGACCTTCTCATGGTTGAAACCCGGCCACAGATTCTACAGCTGTTTAGCCGACCCAGAGGCCGTTGCTGACACCAAGCCGGGATTCCTCCACAAGAATCAACGCAGCACTGCCATTTAAACAGAGCCCTCAAGCCATGCAAGAAGCTCAGCCTCAACTCTAGATCCCTGGCTCAAGCATGTACTATCTGCATGTCCTTCTGGACCCATTTTTTTGTCCGGAAGACTCGGCCATAATCTTTCAGACAGGTTCAACCAATTGTTTGACTTGAACTCGTCTCTATCATCGAATAGTTGGAGTTCCTCAATGCCTCGAGCTTTGCATCTGGGTGGGTCGCTTTTGCCATTATAACAGTCTGCACTCCTCAATTCTTCTGGACTGGACAGGATGGGGAGTGAATGAGAAGGTGTGCATTACTGTCTCCCCATCCAATTTCCCAGCTCTAAATAAACACTAATGTTGTCTTTGATCCAGTGCGATGTTCTCTTCCACCTGCTTGCCCTGTCCCAGGAGTTACCATCGCACCGTGCTGCCACTGTGGCTTCAATTTGGTTTCCTACTTCCTGCTTCTGGTGATGCGCTGGTCAGTTTCATATCAAAGTACTTTCTTGCATCCGCGCTGATTTGGCCGTATTAGGTGAACATTGCCACTGGGACTCCCGACAGCACCACAACTACAGCTAAAAATGAGCATGACGCACCTACTGAGGCCAATTTATTTCTCGCTGATTCTAGTGCATCCATTTCAGCCAACAGACACCTTGAGGACACACTCTAGTGTGCTTTCTCCTGTTGCCATTAGGTTCGTTACTGATGAGCTTTGGACTTCCGTGCCTAGCTTCCATCTGACAATCTCGTGTTATATACAGTTCTCAATGAATTCAAATCTGTTTTCCCAGCACACTTTAGCCACATCTATGTTCAATTCCAAGGCTGACATGCTGTTCAACTTTCCAAGCCTTTTAACCAGTGTTTATTTAGTTATATCTGAACCAAGTACTGTACGTACTTGTAGGGAGACGACAGTCACTGTCACAATGGGCCCCGTCGCATCGCCGACGTCTGGGGGGGGTCACGGTCATGACCAGTCCGGTCGCCAAAAAACCGGTGTGACAGCTGCAAAATAGGTGAGAATTTTCCAAAAATTTCTCCAGTGGTTGCCAAAATTGGCGACGGTCATGGTCACCCCAACGCTTGTCGCGTCGCCGGCGTCAATTAGGCCCTGTCATGGGTGATGTCCTGTCGCCTCCCTACAAGTACGTATAGTAATCTAGATCTTGAATATGTGACGAGCTTGAATACAGGGGTTTGAAATTTGATTCTTGAAACTTAGAGAGTCCTTTCGATGCGCAGCCTTATGCCTTCGCTACGCTCCGACATATCTTGTTGAGGAAAGCAATTAGAAGCTGATGGACAGGCTGCAGAGATGGTGGAGTTCAAAAAGGCTTCAGACATGCCAAATTTTATAGAGAGAGAGAGATAAAAGTGCAGACATGGGCCATGTTTCAGCTGAAAGCAGAAACCCGAGGGAGCCAAGAATGGGCAGCTCAGAGATCAACTAAGGCACAGCTCGTTGCAGTCCATAGCAGATCATGAGGACACTGGGCACGAGCAAAAATGGGTTGATTAAGCCTTATAGAGAACAAATCAACAGGCACAACGTGATGGGCACCACCGAACGAGCAAAATCTTAAAGAACGGATAATTGTGAACTGTGGACTGCAAACTGCAGGGAGATGCCGAAGTTGAGTGTTGATCTGAAGCCTTGCCATACGGAGGTGAAAGACTCGGACAGCAGGAACTTTGGTCCGATTGTGAACTGCAGACTGTAAACTGCAGGGAGATGCCAAAGTGGAACGTTGATCCGAGGCCTTACCATACGGAGGTAAAGCTTCGGACAGAGGGCTTATAATTTTATAAAGACAAGCAGCTGCTCAGTGTCAGCAACGGCCTCTGGGTCAGCTAAACAACGAGTAACCCGACGAGAACCCCAACCAGGATAAACCCGATAGACACCAGTAGCTCATGTGTTCCCCGAGCAGTAGGACCAGTTGTACGGCATCATCCCTAGGAGGCCGTATGTCGTAGGTCGGGATGCGAGGTGGAACCTGGAACGAGTTGAAGAGGGTGTGATATCCAGTCAGGTATACAACCCGGGGCATGGATACAACCCGTAGTACGATGTGGAGGAAGCGGGGCAGGGTGGAGACAATGCTTATGTCAAGCCAAGGTAGAGGCCTGAGATTAGACGAGGTAGAATCTACTGTACATGGAGATTCTACCGAGCTTATATAGGCTTCTAAAAAATTAAAGCAATCGCGGTCAATCGCGATCAGCTCCTGTACCGCAGCATTAAGGAGTGTTAATGCTGATACTTCTAGACTCCTTTGTATTGGTTTCCGTGGCATCGGAGGACTTAGGAGACCCAATTTTCGGGTTTTCTAATCCTGAGTGTCATCGTATCCAGTGGTTCAAACCCCGATTGGTTTACAACCACTCATGTATTTCGTGTACGCTTCTGTGTCAGCCGTTGGTGCGTCCGGGGACTAGGATCTGTCTGTACGGGTTCCTAGTCCCTAACGTCTTTGGTATCCCATGGCGCAGACTCCCCGAGTCTGCGGCGTTAGAATCCGAGACCGGGTTTCAACCGTGAGAAGGTCACGTGGTGGCGTCATGAGAGTCCTGTGCCGCTAAGACGCATCTGTATCCATACGGACACGTCACGCGAAAAAGTAGAACCCAGGTGATTCATGTTCATGACACTTGGCCGCTTTGCAGCCTCGCATCCCCTTTCTAAACTCCCAAGAGCAAAATTTTACCACGGGGTTTAAAAGGCTTTGGACAGACGGACATACACCATTTTATACAAGCGGCTGCTCGGCCACTTTGCGGCCTCGCATCTCCTTCCTTTCATGTGGACTGCATCTGTTTCAAGAATTGAATAGAGATGTATAGTGCCTGCAAATCCTAATGAAAATAAATTCAATGCATGGATCGAGCGTTCACAATGGCCCATTTCTGGACGCACCGAGGCTGTACATGTCAAGTGAGGTGGGATTTACGCAGCCGCGGCGGGCACGGCATGAGTGGGAACAGAGAGAACGACGGAAAAGGTCAGAGCTGATGGTGGAGTTTAAAAAGGCTTCGGACAGACACGCATAATTTTTTAAAGAGGGTGACAAGCGGCTGCTCAGCCGCTTTGCGGCCTCGCATCCCCTTCCTTTCATGTGGACTGCATCTGTTTTAAGAATTGAACAGAGATATATTGTGCCTGCAAATTCTAATGAAAATAAATTCAACACATGGATTGAGCGTTCACGACAGTCCATTTTCTGGATATGCCGAGGCTGTACATGTCGAGTGAGGTGGGATTTACGTGGCCACGGCAGGCATGGCATGAGTGGGAACAGAGAGAACGACGGAAAAGGTTAGAGCTGATGGCGGAGTTTAAAAAGGCTTCGGACAGACACACATAATTTTATAAAGAGGGTGAAAGAGAGTGAAAGTAGAAATCATTGATCGCCGATCAAGCCGCTCATGTGTCTATACTCGTGACCCACAATATTTTTTACATCTTACACAGCTGGTTCTAGGTCCTTGAGTGGGTGAAGACCCGTACACACGATAGTAGGCTGCATAGTGTAGGTACTGCAAACGGATGTGATTGTTACTTGAAGTTCATGGCTACATAGAGGGGCATCAGCCGCGGGTTGACTGTAAAATTCTTTCCTACACAGCTTGTAGAAAATTACATTCCAAGTTTCAGCCATGTAAGCTTAAAAGTACACAAGGGGAGGTGAGCGAGCACCGGAAAAGTACACATGGTAATACGTGAGCGGCTTGATCAGCGATCAATGATTTTTCGAATTAAAATCCGACCTGACCAGGTCAAACTTATTATTGAGCACCCCTATTGAAAAGCAGGCATGGATACAGAATGTTGCTGATTGGCGAAAATACACCCAACGTGAAAGAGGGGCCACAATACGACAAAATGATTGGGGCCTCCGACAAAAAGAAAAACTGAGCTCGAAGTTCACTACCTGCTCCCGAATCGAACGGAATCCCCTGTTCGGTGCTATCAATTATGTTGCCATCCAATGTATGGCAAATGCGCCGAGCACCGCAGCCTGCAGGGCTTGTTCTTTCTTGGGGTGTACCTCCTTTCCCTGTGTCCTCTGCTCTGTTCAGGATTAGAGTGATCAGATCCGGATGCCCAGCGCATGGTTCCAAAGTCAGCAAGTGCCACAGCCGGCAAGTGCCATGGCCGAGGCTTTATGGCATTTAAATGGCATATGTCAGACACTTGCCATGGCGTTGGCCATGGCGTTGCATGGGCGTTGGACAAAGTCTTTGTTTGGTCTTTTTTCTTTTGTCAGGGTGGGAATTTGGTGTGACTTACCCGGCCCAATCTCCGTGATCATCCGGTAATCATCCTGGCCTTACACCACCATTTTGGGGAGCCGGGTCTGTTTGATGCAAATGAGCCAACGAAAAATAGGCCCTGAATCAATGAAAAAATAGGGTGAAATCTACCTTGAATTGATATCGAGACTCAAAGGTCGAAATTTTGTCAAAAGTGATGTTGAAATGTGGGTGGGAATATTTCTGTGCTTCCGGCGTCCACGCAACATCATTTGTGACCGGATGTGATGCGGGATCAGCAAATTTCTGTCGACGTCGAAACGACATCGGCCTCAGGCCCTGCCCATGTCCTCCCCCAGGCCAGCCTTCTGCGCCGCCGATCATTATCAACGAAAATCTCCAAGTCCCTAACTGTGCAGCTGGAACCAAACAAGGCCAAAACTTTGTAGTGCTCCGAGTCGCTGCCTTGTCTTCTCTGCTCCGCCAGCACCCATTTTCAATCCCAACAACCTTGGCCCAAAAGACACTCTTCCCTGCACTCTGCCTCGCCCTCATACTGCTGGAATCGTGCGTGCCGCCACGTCACAGGTGTGTTGCGCGCTGGCTTCAAGTTTTCCATACACTCACTCTGTTCATAGCTTGGGCTCTTGAAGCCTCTTCTACATCGCTACCTATGTCAATTAGGGATTGTCCATATTGCTCCCTTCATAATAGTTCCCCCTGTCCTCAGCACACTCTTGTATACACGCTGTTTACATTCTGTATTATATTTTCAATTAATTATAAAAACCACGGTGTCCTGTGTGTCCCATATACTGCAACAAATTTAGGAGATTTTTTTTTTGGGCCTAATCTAGACAAAGACGTTGATCCAAGGTCAAGTAAAGACGTCGATTTGGGGTGGGGTTCATCAACGTCAAATCGACGTTGGCTCATTTTGGCCGGTTTGAGGTCGGTTTGATGGCCGGACTAACATCACAGCCTCCGACCTGGGCCCCAGGTCGCTGACAAAACGGTGGTGTAGGATCCCAACATCCTTGGTTTGCTGTGTCCCACTTTCCGCCGGAAATATATTCATTATGCACTGTAAACTGACTCTCACAATTCAGGATTGTGCTTCTAGGGTCGCCTGAATATTGTAGAGGGGTGGGATCGAATAGTGCATTTTCGGGGGATACCCACGGGCCAATGGGTTTTCAGGCGGAACAAATTCACTGCACTGTTAGTCTCTCGTAGACAGACACTCTATACTAACCAAGCTCGTACCTCGCTGTATAGAGTCTGTTAGTTACCGCGGGGGTCCGATCGCAGTGCTTTCTTATTATGTAATTCATCCCCGCGTATGTTCGAATCCTGGCGTCTACAACCTTTTTGTTTCGTGTTAATAACGCATCTGTTGCGGCAGGAACCACCGGATACTCATTTTGGTACTCCTCTTACCTGCCTCAATTTTTCTTTAAGGAATCTTTCAAGTTTTCATTGATTTATGCTTCAGCCAAAATTTCGGCTTGATCAAACCCACATCAAACCCGGATATTCGAGGCAACAAGTTCTACGCACTTTGTTAATATTCTGAATAGACAGGAGGTTGGATAGGCGGTATTAAATTTTGTCTGCCACCAAACTTCATCGAATTTGAATGGCGTTGTGCTGAGGGAAGGGAATCGGAGAATGCTGACATAAGATTACATAATAACGACGCACTCCAATCGAACCCCCGCGGTAAACACAAGACTACTGCACTGTGGGGGTTTGGGGGGAGTAGGACTGTAAGATAGACTTTCAAATGTTTCCTTGAGTGACCTCCGTAGTGATTTCGACCTTGTTCAAAAGCAAATTGCTCAGCCATGGATAAAAAAGGGGGAGAGTTGAGGACTGTTGGGCTGAACCCTGTGATCGCTGGATATTCCCACACTAACAAAGGAACAAAGACTTTGTCGAATGCCCATGCAACGCCATGGCAAGTGTCTGACATACGCCATTCAAATGCCATGAAGCCGTGGTCATGGCATGTGCCGGCTGTGTGCTACTCGGAGGCCATGGCTAGATTCCCACGGTTGATGGTACATAGCTCCCCTATGCCAAGATATCTATCAAGAATTCGCCACCCGGTTGGATTGAATTTGGATCCTTCTTCGCTTATCACTCCTCGAGCGCACAAAAAAAAACGGACGAAGATGGAATGATGACCCGCCCCCAAATTGAACGGGGGAGTCCCTCCGCTGACATTCAATATCGGCGGTAAACCAATCGCGGTGTCGCTCAGCGCAACGGGGCCTTCTCCTGCAGTGTAAACCTCCAACGAGCAGAAAGGAAAGCCCAGAGAAAAAACAGAAGGCCGATCCCTGACTGGTAGTCGAGTAGGCATCGTTGGGCTAGTTCGCAGTGGCACAATTTCTTTGATGCCGCCGCGAGGTATTGCGGCTAGCCGTCCAATTGGATCCTTCGACCATGGGATGGCATTATTCTGACTTACGGCTGTATCCGATTGACCGCGCAACCGATCTCTGTCATCGGGTTGGGTTGGGTTGTTTATTTATGAGTTTCTACGGATTGTTTTGGATTTCAGCGAGTCAGCGGCCGATGAAACTTGCTCATCTGATTTATGTGTCCTGGTGGTGGACGTCAACATTCCCCGCGGTGGAGCGGTTCCATTCAGCGTTCGTGTCCGTCGCTACTGATGTGAATGCCCCCAGTAGTCCAGGTGCGGGTGCGGGAATCGACAGCCACACACGGTTTCGCCGAAAAACCACCTCCCATCATCGTGTCTCCCCAGTCGGTCGTTTTCTCACCGTCCGTTCCTCGAGCTTATTCCGGGCTGTCATTGCGTTTTCACTGATACGATACAGCCGACACAGTGTCTGTCTCCTCCTGGCTGACCGGATGCGCGTCCCTCCTTCTGTCGGATGCCCTGGATCGCACGGAGTCACTTTTTCTCTCGCGGAGGACTTACATCTCTTTTTGGAGCTCTAATTTCCCCCAATGAGACCATGGCATGCCTCCGGGACCACCCATTTTAAACCGCTGCTTCATCCGCATATCTTCTGAACCCCATTCAATCTTGTCTCGGGCAAAATAACCGCTCTTTATCTCCAGCCTCCGTCTAACCCGCCGCCCAGACGGAGATCCTCGTCCTTGGCACGCCTTCCCGCTCGAAAGGTGCATTGGCACCGCCCGCCGCGCCGTGGGTGGCGAATTATTACATCGCGGACTCTGTCTGACCTCACATGAATCTTCAGAATCTCCAAGGCTTTTCAACATCCCTTCCGTCTTCAAGCGGATTTCAAAGCTAGTTCCCTTTGCCCAAGACATCTCCACCCCATTTCCAACGTGTGCTTCTAACTGGCATCCAAAGCGACTGGCAAACAAATATATTCCCACTCATCCCCCTTGGGCAACAGACGCAATCCATGCTCGCGGAACGCGTTCACCGTGGTAATGAGAGGTGAGAGGACGAGGAACACCAGAAACACCTGTAATTGCATTCAACACTTTATCTCGTCGTACCTGCCCAAATTACCAGGAAGAGTGGATTGAGATACAGCGAAGTGATTCCATTGGATGGGGAACTCCGTGTTTACTAGGACATTTCGACAAACATGTTTCACGCAATGTTCTGGGCATCTGGTGCCGTGGTGAGAAATAGCCCAGAGCTTCGTCGCAATTCTTGTGTTCGCCAAAGTCGCAATGCTCCCACATCAGCTTTTTCATCGGAATTGGATGGCTGAGAGAGATATATATTTCTGGCTAGAAGGAAGAGGAAATATGGTAGTATGCAGAGAGAGAGAGAGAGAGAGATGTAGAATATACATGCACTCGGGTCTAGGATGCGAGAAAGGGGTGCTCTTCCTCCTCAACATCTTTGTCAAACTCGAAGGGATTGCCAGCAAGTCTCCACCGCAACCATCTGTCGTTCCCAGAATTCAATTGCCTGTTGCGGCGGTGAAGGGAAGCTCTGGGGAAAGAAATTAATGCTATTGAAGATGGTTGTGAAGAGAAGGTCAACGTGCCCGCAACCAATTCACAATCGGTTGGAAGGAATCTCGGTCGAGGGACAATTGGTGAAAGTAGAAGTGAAACTCTGGCTCCGAACAAATCCTTGCACAAAACTGTGTGAGGTCGAGGTTTTCAAGCTCGTGCAGCACAGAATCGGAAGGGATGCACGATCCAATGATGGTAAGCCAGTCGGGCAGGCTGGAGAGCGATTGAGGGGATAAAAAATCAACATTAAATTGGGAGAACAGACATACCTGTTAAGCAGGAACCCATCAACATCCACGAGAGCTTGTCGGACACGGGAGATGCAGCACAGGGCAGCAAACTCAGAGAGTTCTTGCCGGGTCGCGTATAAGACGCCGGCTCGGCTCGGATCCTGGAGGAAATCCAGCAACGATTGGCCGAGTGTCCAGCCATTTGACCAATATCTACGTAATGCAGCGAGGGGACGAAGCTCATTCCATCGCAACCCCAGGAGTTCCAGTGCTCCAGTCCACGGATCCGTAGCTGGCCAAATAGATACCACACGCAGGATGAGGAGCGCCTGGGAGTTTCGAGATAGGATTTGGATATACATGTCATCGTAGGTGGCATCAAAATTGTCGGATGAGGGTACCCCGTGGCCGCGACGGTTTTTGGAACTCCCCGATGAAGTGAAGATCTTCCCAAACTGCTATGAGGTTGGATGGGAATGGAGAAAAGGTCTGTGCAAATGAACTGTGTTTAGGCACATATGGTTGCCGATGACTGTTTCATTTACCTGAAGCCATTGTACTATTGGAGGACTGTCCGCTAGATCGAGAGAAAAGAATATTTGTTGAACATCGATATTCTGGAGAACAGGCAACAAGTCGTTCGCAGGTTTGACTTCTGCTATGAGGAGCACAAGTTCATGTGTGATTATTCTTTCAAATCCTGATCAAGGCCGGCACTCAACGGTCAGAGCCTCAGTTAAGAACATACCTGAGACGAACTCCAATGGACGGCGAAGTGGATATAAATAGAATCATACTGCGTACGAGCCGGGAGTCCAGATCCGGTGCAGCGACACACAGTTCCGATGAGCGTATTGGATCGAGAAGAAAATCGGAGAAGGATGCGTGCAGGAACGTCACCCCATACGGGGACCCGATGGTATGTGCAGGGGGGATATGAAGCACGGAATGTAGCCCTCGCAAGACGACACGTGAAGTTCCGGTTCGTAATTGCAAAGCCGCATCAATTTCTTCGGGGTCCAGGGGCTGCTTTGTTCGTACCACTGCATGGAGAACTCGCCGAAGTGTGGATCTGTTAGGGACGGCCGACAGAATTTTAATGTACAGATGGTCGATGGGAGTAGTGCTTTGAGGATCGAGGCGGAGAACGGCCTCGAGTCGGTCTGCAGGGTGCGAATATTCATCCTCAATGTACCGCAGAACTGTGGCAGCATAGATAAAGGTCCCAGAGGATTTTTGACGAGATGATCGATAGTGTCTCGGCCAGGCCAATCATCCTCCAGTGGAGTTCCCCTTGATTGGTGCAACCGACGAATTCTGGAGAATTCATCGCAAAAGTATCGGTGAATATCCGCGTATGCGGACTCATCGGGACGTAACTCGAGGTGGCGGCAAAAGTTAAAATTGTCGGGTGTTTGCAGGACTTCGCGAAGGTGGGCCTCCGGGCGACTGGCTATTAGAAACCGAACAGGGAGCCTTCCGGTCCGAAGTTCGTCGATAATGAGTTTGAGGAGCTGGACTTGTACACCGCGGTCCTCGCATTCATCCAGACCGTCGATCACGATGATGGGGTGTAGTGTGAGCGGCGGTGCCTGATTGAGTGGCACGACGAGTAGCTTCCGGAATTGGTGCAGCATTGCCTGTCCGAAAATAAGCCTGTCATCTTCTACCGCCTTGTGGATCGAGCCACGGAGTTCCTCGAAGGTGGTGGCGAGCTGGTAGACAAGTGTTGGAAACAGCCCTTTCCACGTTCCCCGCCCGGCATCCTGGCGCTTGAAAAAGAAAGACGCCCCCAAGGTGCCTTCTTTCTCGCAGTTCGCAGCGAAGTTCTGGGAAACAGCAGATTTGCCCATGCCAGCGGATCCGTACAGCCAGAGAAGACCACCCTCTCGGCGGTCATCCTGGGACCATGCCCGCAGGTCGCTTAACACCCTGTCCCGTGTCCCTTCGTGGCAAGAAGGTTCAGGAGGGCGCACGGCCGAATTATGCATCGCATCCTGGAGCACAGAGCGATACAAAAGATCAAGACCTGAGGTAATTTCAACAAATACTTGCGAACGATCGGGAATTGCGAACCGTTCTCATCATGGAATATCATGTTCACTCGTGTCGCATTATCGTCGATCAAATTGAGGGCGCCGCTGAAATAAAGCGGAGCTGCAGTGTTCTCAATGAAACGACGCTCTTGGGCCTGGGCGGGATTCGCCGGTCGACCTGCAAATCAGACTTCAGCCGGTGCATTCGGGTCCCAAGTGCCACACTAGCTGTAGGGTTTTGGTCTCTCCCCGATCGACTGGGATTCGCGGTTTCGTACTGAAACGAGGGTGATCATTGTCAATTGAAATCCAAATCCAGTATTTCTGCGACTCACGACTTCGGGGACGGGGAGGTCGCGAGACACTGCTAAAGATGTTCATGTTCCCGGCCACATTGTAGAAGGTCCCTCCTTGAATGCTAACGGGATGGTCGGCAGGGAAGGACATGATGAGGGTAGAGAGCAAGACTGCGGACCATCGCGCTCGCCGCTGATGGCCGAACTTCCCACTGATCAACGTCATTGAACAAAGAACCCCCGGGGCTCTAGGGCTGGCAACCGTAACCGTGAAGCACGGAATACGGCACCGTAATACGGTTACGGAGCCGTGCCGTGGAGCTCGTCAGTCTTTCGCATGCGGCACGGACACGACACGGGAGCGAGCCGTGTGGACCGTGTGACACGACCGTCTTTTTATGCCGTTTTACGGCCGTAACGGCTACACGGAGCCCCACGGTCTCCGTACCGCGTGCAGGAGTACCCTGTCACCACCCGGGCCGTAATAAGACGGCCGTGGCCGTATACGGCACGGTTGCCAGCCCTACCGGGCTCGCCAAAGAAGTGCGCACTCAAACTGCGGCCGGAAGATTAAATCGAAATTTCGTTCCAAGAAAATGTCGACGGAACCAATGTGTTTCAGTTTGGCGAACTAATCGCGCGCGCCTCTTGGTGTGTTAGCCACTGAAAAGAAAACGCACTTTACCCAGCGATCACTACAACCCAATAATGATGATTCGAAGTCTGCTGGTCGAAAAGCAACGCTAGAAGATACCTAATCTGTAACCACGACACAACTCACGTTATTTGGCCGGTCGGCGGCTGAGCGAGGCAGCAATTACAAGCAGGTCGAGAAAAAAAAATCCACGCACTCATTTACTCCTACACTGAGACTGAGCGCTGTGCAAGAGTAGTCGAGCCAAAGTAAGATCGGTTCACCAGGATCACAGTCGAACATAACAGCAGAAGTTTCGAATCGGTGAAATTCGTCAGAATCAAGACAAGAACGGTTGGAAACAACTGAAATAATGAACAGTTAGGACGAACATTGTAGAAATAAAAATGTGACCTACCGCGTTACGCGGCACATATAACGTCCATTGGTCCAGCCTTGTTGGGGCGTTAGATTTCGAGTAGTTCTGTATGTCTGCGCATGAAAGCACAATATCAGGCACGTCGAGGCGCTCGGCCGGGATGGGAGACCGAGATAATACATCTTAGAATAGCGATATGAGCTGTTACTCAAGGAAGTGGAAGCGGCTTACCCCGAGACACCGGAGGTGTGATATTCGGCGACCGAGACATCGGACTACAGTCGGAAAAATCGGGCACTATCGCTTCGGTGTGTGAGATGATAATACGGTTGACCGAGTTGGCATTAGAAAGAGTAGGACGCGGGGGCGCAGTTCTGCCGCTGGTCGGCCTTACCCGCTTTAGTCTCGCATCTCTGCTTGTTCCAAGTCCCTCGTTCACCTTCATCTCGGCATTCAGTTTCGCTGAAGCGAGGCCGTCCCGAAATTTGACATTGGAGGTCTACTCCGCATAGCCTTTGAATCAGGGTTTATGCCCTTGCGCGGTCAAAATCTCTGGAGGAAAAGGTGTGTGGGTTCCGATTCGGCATTTCTGATTTGTTGCGGGACACAGAATACATCCGAATCACTCTTTAGGCACTAAGGTGACCCGCATACGGCGCTTCCAAGAGTGCGAGCTGAATAAATCAAGCAAGCAACTCCCAGGGAAACCGTAAGACGGAATATGTGCGAGTGGGTCAAACCATCCTCAGGGCTCAGGTGGTAAGGCAAGGTAGGAAATAGAGGATATGAGGTGTTGGTGGTGTAACGGCGAGCGGAGACAGGTGCGCTGAAGAAATAAAAGAATACAAGAGCATGGACAACGAGGGACAAGGCGGGAGTGAGCATCGAGATAGCGACGAAGGGCTAAGGCATCATACGGAATCCGGGGTGAAGCGATATATCAAATCTGTTAGAAGTAGAATACATGAGAAGTATATGTAGTAAAAGTGTAATATAAATAAAATGAGAATACTCAAATAATTACATTCTTGGAACATTCCAGCTGTGTACTCTACGGAATTTGTTACCAGGTACGGAACTCGGAAGCAGAAGGGGTCTGGACACAAGAGAAAACAGGAAGCACAACAACGAACTTGCTGTAGGGAAAGAGGCGTGAGGAATGAAAATAGCGGCAGAAGAAGTAACTGGTGATGGTCGTGTTTGGAACGGGCCGATCGGACCGATTCCGTGATCAGCGCGGGACGCTGCTCATCAAAGGATAGCGGGAATTATTGGTATACTGTAGCATTTAATTCAATTCGTATGTCACAGGTCACAGGCCCAAAATTTTACGAATTTTTTCGTACCGGTCACAGGTCACCGGAGCCATATACGAATACTTCAAACAAGTCACAAAATCGCCAGAAAATGGCCCAAAAAATCGAATTTTTGCCTCCGCGCCGCCTGCTTGTGAAGCGGCGCCGCGGCATTATTGGTGATCTGGTCAACTTCCTTTTGCCTCCCTTCTCCCCCACTGTTGCCAGCTCACAAGTGCTCATGAATGCTATTTCGTGGAAACAAAACAACGACTACTCCTCGGGCGCGTCAATTCCCGGCACATCGACGTCCTCGTTCTTATCATTGGCGTGTCTCCAGAACACCATGTACAGCATGTTCGGGCCGCGGATGCATTTTCCCGAGGCCTTTTCTGTGAATATCTGAGGCCTCCTGCCAACTTTTGGCCGATTTACGAAAAAAATTCAGGTGTCACGCTTGACCTGACCCAAATACGAAAAGTCAATTTCGTACGGCGCGGTCACAGGTCACAGGTGGGTACGAATTGAATTAAATGCTACAGTATGCGCTCAATGAGGGGGAATCTGAGGTGAACAGAGTCCAGGTGGAATGGATGTGCAATGATTGCACTGAAAACAAAGTTTACAACAGGCAAAGAAATACAACAGCCAACATTGCTAGTAAAAAAAAAAAACTCTGCTCCGAGCGAAGGTGAAAAAACACGAAACCATCTGCTATTGGGAACTTTTTTTTTTCTTTTCTTTCCTTCTTCTGCTCTTTCCTTCTGCTACTGGGAACCCCCAACAGCAAATTGATCGATAGTACAAGGTGTGGCAAGGCGTGACAACAGTGACTTCCGTTTGGTGTTCAGCTATGAGGGTTGGTCAGCAATGTATTGGAGTGGGTGGTTGCAAGACGAATGAGTGAACACGATGCTCAAGCACGAGCATCGCAGAGGAGGCCTATCCCAAGGAGCCCAAGGGTACAGCATGCGGGCGTGCGACCCACTGCGGCGCAGTCGCCTCTGAAGTCGGAGTCACTGGTGGGGGGGTTGGTGCTTGGGTTCACGCAACCGGTTGCCAAGATGCCCCCGAGAGGATCGCCAACTGTGGTGCAGCATTTAGCGAGGGAATAGAGGGTGCCCGGGCAAATAGGGCAGTCGTTTCCTCCACCTCCGCCTCCGCCTCCGCCTCCCTCGCCTCCCCCGGTTCTCGCTTCGAGGGGGTTGGCTACGAGAAGCTGCGGCATGGCAGCGAGAGAGAATAAGACAGCAGCGAGCGTAAAGAACTGCATTGTGCTTTCGATTTTTTGACTTGCTTTCAACTCGTCCACCCAGCCTGCTTTTAAACCCAGCGGAAGTGGGGCCAACTGCTTCTGGATTTCAACCCGTGTTAGAAATATTTACGACATTTGAAAGAATTCCCATCGAATCTTGCTTTTTCCGGAGGGGCCGCCGCCACTGCATGACCTCCAGCCTCCTTGGCGAGAGTGTATGCCATATGTCGAGTCAGCCTCTCAGAGATGCTTTAGCCCTTCTCATTCACCCTAACCGCTAACCTCTAGGCGCTTAGTCAGGAACTGTTCCCATTGGCCCCAGAAATAGGACAATGAACTTCAAACCGATAGGTGAAGTAACGCGGGCTGCTGGGTTGCCAAGCGGCTATATGGCAAGCACCCAACATTCACCCTTGCGCCCAATGTAGAATTTCAACCAAGTCCTATTCCCCAAGCTCGACGCACATCCGCGGTTTCTCATCTTCATCACGCCACGGGGTGCGAAGCGGAGAGCATACGAGGCATGGGAGGGTAGGGTCGGATCGACCCGACCCGACCTGACCTGACCTCTCACGTGCATGACCACGTGCAAGCTTTGACGCGTCAACAACGCGTAAACAATGCCCGATGTAACCACGGGATGCTATTCCCTGGGCCCTCCAAGGCCAATCCAAGGTAATCTATTGTACCAGGCTGGTCCAAATCAAATCAGGCAGAGGCAACTTTGAGTATTTCTGCAGATACATATTTTTCACAGACAGAAATCTTTGCCACTCGAGCATGTGTGAATATTAATCACATACCTCCCAATTGAGGTCAGTCAGCGATTTATTATCCATTCCAGCGCTGTTGCAGGGTCGGATGGCCGGGTTGTGGAATTTCTTCCACATCCACCTTTCGATCCTACTGTAGTCAAACCCCTATTTTTCATTACCTCATTGTTTACGTAGTAAATACGTACCAACCGGGCAATTTTACCATCGTACCACCATCTTCGCGGCCAGTGTAGGGCGAACGCCCAGAGGCAGCACCGAGCTCCTCGCCCCCTCCTCTCTGGAACGTCGCCAGTGGGCTCTTTAGCCACCCAACCACCTCGAAACTCGCCTCACAACGCCACCTTCTTCACACAACATTTTCACACTCTTTTATTCTATTTTCTCGCCCTTTTCGCACTCTACGGCCCGGGACTCGATCCAATAACCATTCCGAATTACTCATTCTACCGCTACACGGTCCACCGACCCATTTCGAGAGCCTACGGCCCGGCTCCTCAGCCCTGCAACAGCGCATCGAAAGACACTACATATGGATACATTCTGACATAGTTCAATTATAGGTCTGCAACACCGCCTGTGGTTGAGCCTATTTGTTCTCTTTTTCCAGTGAGATATAGGGTCACTGCCTACATAGTGGTATAGATGAAAGATGATACCGAGAGATGAGTTGTGCAAGCCGGCTACTGCGCTACTAGAAGACAGTGTTATAAATTGCCTCATACGGATGCCGGCGTTGTTACCGCAATTGGCATCGCTGGGCCTGGGCCCTTCCACGTGCACACAGCCACTGGGTCGGGTCGGGTCAGGTCGACCCCAAACCCGACCCGACCTTCCCATCGCTCCGACTTTCTGGCGAAGCTCCCCACCAAGCGAGCGCTCAGGTCCTTATCGCTGACCAACCCTCATAGCTGAACGCCAAACGGAAGTCACTGTCGTCACGTCCTGCCACGCCTTGTACTATTGATCGATTGCTGTTGGGGGTTCCCAGTAGCAGAAGAAGGAAAGAGCAGAAGAAGGAAAGAAAAGAAAGAAAAAAAAGTTCCCAATAGCAGATGGTTTTGTGTTTTTTCACCTTCGGTCGGAGAAGAGTTTTTTTTTTGACTAGTAATGTTGGCTGTTGTATTTCTTCGCCTGTTGTAAACTTTGTTTTTAGTGCAATCATTGCACATCCATTCCACCTGGACTCATAGGTGATTGCATCGATTGCATCGAATCTCGCCTCACAACACTTCCAGATAAATTTGAGGGACACCGCATCATGTGTTCTCTGATTTTCCCCCAGGACGTCGTTGGTGCTTTGGATGGAGGGCCTTTATTTATCACGACTCATTTCATGAAATAAATGAAAGGGGCCGCAGTTGACACGGAGATGGCGGCAAGTGGAACTCGCAGCAGTTATTCAGCGGATGAACGTAGGCCAACGCGACGAACATTCATAGACTCATCCTAAAAAAATCCGGACTATCAGCACAGGACATGCTGCGCTGGGCGCGCGCGCAATCGATAGCCGAATGCCCTCATTATCTCAGCGGGCCTTCCCGTTCGATTCGGGGGCAGGTCCTGAGAATATTGAGACTCACTCACTTCTCTGATCTCTGAGTTTTTTCCTTCTTGATTCGTCTTCTTCGTCTTCTAAATTGTTTCAGCTCCGGTTTTCATTACTGGCACAAGTCCGGCAGCGTGAATGCATCGGACTAGTGTTCGCTGATTTTTCAACCAAGCGCTGGACGTTCGAATAAATCGGAAGGCCGGGAAGAGAAGAAACCGAACCAAGCAACTGGACCTGCGGCGCTGGGCGCAGCTGAGGGTAGGCTGGTTTGAGGATGTGCGAAGCACTAACCAATCATGCAAAGTTTGCGCTGATCACCGAACTTCCACCTGCTCTCACCGATCAACATGCTGCCTGCAGGCGGCCATATCATCCGAATCTCTTTAGCTAAAGAGTCTAGGCACGGCTGGAGGATTAAAATCGAAATTTCCGAGTGCTGAGAACATAGTAATTCGAAGAATATGGCGACGACAGGTCCCACCATGACGAGGTGAGGTTCTGGTGGTTCCAAGGAACTAATGATCAGAAGCGGTGAATGTCGAATATTGAACGTTCAATCTGGATGCGCATCAATCCCTACGGGCTCGGAGAAAATGAAGAGAAATGCTCACCGAACTTCGAGTTAGGCTTCACTTTACTGTGCATTTTTAGCAAGCACGGCTTCACTAGTGATGCTTTTGATCAATTTCCCGAGAAAAACTCGACTTGAACTGATCCTCGGAACAATCCGAACCCCGGCAAACACGCTCTAGCCAAACATCCACCTGCTCCCTCCCATCGTCAGTCAACCGTTTTTCCGCACCGTCCTTCCATAGAGCTTATCATTTTGGGCAGCCCTCCCGTTTGCAATGGTGCGATGCAGTGTGGTGCAGCTCCGACGACAGGGCTGAAGGGTCTTTCTGGAGATCCTGGATCGCCGTGGGGAGTCACTTTTTCCTGCTGAGGTCACTCGCTGGGGACTCGTATCTCGCAATTTGGAAACTGGTGCTTTTTGGAATTTCTATTTGGCGAATGGAGTGCCGTTTCAAGTTGTCGGTTGCTGCTCAGAGCCTGATCCAACGCCTGCTTCAGGTTCAGATAACTGCATACAATGTCTCAGTGTTGCTGTGCAAGCTACCCCTTGGCGCCCGAAGCAGTATTGACAGCCATCCATCTATCTTGTCGCCCGGACAAACTTCCTCCTCCTCGACATGCCTTCCGCGCTCGAAACCCACATCAGCACGCCCTGGCGCGCTGCTGCGAAGTGACGGGGACGTACCGTGACGCGCACGAGCACGTCCAGGGCGTCGTCTCGCGGTGGATCGGGGTCAAGAATCGGGTGGAGAGTGCGTTTCCCTCCGTTCCCCTTCTCGCCCCTCCCCCGTCCTCCCTCCTTGCTCTTCCATTTCATCCGAATGCTGACTTCTTCCACCCCTTGCTCTGTGTACGCTACCCAGGCCGCCTCAAATCCTGCCTCCCCCCTGACGAATTCCTCCTCCCCGGCACGCTCTACGCCGCCACCGCCCAGTTTGAATGATGAACGTCGGTGCATGAGCTCTGTCCGCTGTTACTGTGTGATCAGACTACTGTATTTGTCCTCCTAGTGATTTCTCCTACTACTATGTGGTGTGTATACCAGGCGACTCTATCAGGCGGCTGCGATCCACGACTCAATCATCAATGTGAAGTTGGATATCATCACGCCACCTCTGAACGTTTGTAAATAGTCACTCCGGTGGATAGAGAACAGCCAAGTAAGAGGGAGAGATGAGCTACAGAACTCTAATCCCGACGCCGATGGACTCGCTGTGATACGGCGCCCTGCGCATGTGCGTGCGCATCGCGGTACATAACCGTCAGGGCGCGACGGGCGGTGCCGATATGCGTCTCGAGCGCGGAAGGCGTGTCGGGGAGGAGGATTTCGGTTGGGGCGGCGGGTCGATGGAGGTTGGAGAGCAGATAAAGATCGGTCAGTTTGCCCGAGACAGAATCGAGTGAGGAGGGAAAATATGCGGCTGAAACGGCGGCTTCATCCGTGAAACGGTGGCACCGAGACCATTCCACGGTACGATTTAGGAAACGATAGAGCCCCACGAAGAGACGCAGGTCCCCCACTAGAGAAGAGACTCCGCGCGATCAAGAACCAAGCCAGCGGACCACTATCTAAGACACCGGGAAAAAAAACGCACGCGTACCTTTGACGCGAAGAGGATCCTGCGTCGACGAAAGAGCTGCGGCGGACAGAGGAGGTAGGGACATCAGCAGGGAGATGAGGTACAGAACTCCGATGTCGACGCTGAGATACTGACTAGGATACGATGCCCTGGACGTGCGCGTGCGGTTCGGATGCGATTTTCGAGCGCGGAAGGCGTGTGGAGGAGGACGATATCAATTGAGGCGTTAGATGGAGGCTGGAGATAAAGATCGAAGCTTATCGGTCAGTAACTGTTTGCCCGAGACAAGATTGCATGACGATGCGGAGATGAAGTGGCGGTTTTAAACAGTTAGTCGCAGAGGCATTCCGCGGTTCAATTGAGCGGACGATAGAATCCCAAGAGATACAGGTCCCCTGCTACTAAGTAGCGGCTAGAAAAGCGACTTCGAAGCGACTCCGCACGATCCAAGACACCGGACGAGTACCTTCGACCGCGGAGTACTACGATACTGCGACGAAAGAACTGCGAGAAACCAGTGGGCTGATTAGATTCACGTCGCGGAAGACGACCGACTGAGACACGGTGATGGGAGGAAGCAGCTCTTTGTTTGGCTGCAATGTGTTTGCCAGATCCGGATTGTTCCAAGGGTTGGTTGAATTATGCCTCGAATAAACAGAAGCAAAGATATTCACCGTGGAACTGCAGGCTGTAGAACTACCCCCCCCCCGATTAAATGAAAGGCCACAAAAAATAGGGGACCGAGACAACAAGAATTATGTCCTCAAAATCTGCTATGTACCCGCTCCCGAATCGAACGAGATCCTCTCGTCGCTATCCATTATGTTGTCTTCCAAGATATGGCGGATACGCCCAGCTCCGCAGGCCCTGTTATTTCTTGGGTCGTACCTCCTCTGTCTGCATCTTCTGCCCTGTCCGCGATTAAAGTGATCGGCCTCGGATGCCCAAGTGCTAATCCGAGGCCCATGTCTGAATTACCACGACTGATGGTACGTAGCCTACGCCAAGATATCTATCAAGAATTCGCGACCCCGATTGGATTTGGATCCTTCTTCGCTTACCTCTCGCTGAACGCGCAAAAAAAACGGGGTGATGATGATGATGAATGATGACCCACCCCCGAATCGAACGGGGAGTATCTGGATCTCCGCTGAGATCCACCTCGATTCTTTAACAAATCGCGGATGCGCCCAACGCAATAGGTCCGTCTCCTGCGGTGCGAACCTCCGGAGGTTTTGTGTACCGTGGTTCAGGTTGCAGACTTGGCCTCTGGTGTGGTCGAATTGAGAGCTAGACCAGTGCACTCGCGCTGGCAAATGTGTATCGGCGACCTCGGCGTGCGTAACTTGAGCCAGAAAGCAGGAGAGAACGGCCAAAGAAGGAAAAACAAAAAATCAAAGGCCAATTTTGAAGAAGGCAGCCTGTTGACCTTAGGGCTCTCCACCGTATTTTCGATGAAAATATTGATGGGTCGTTTCTGAGGGAATGTACTTAGTGTTGAAAACCTTTACTAGATGTTTGAAACCCAGGATATAACCTGCTATTTATTGAGAAATATCCGATCAAATACGGTTCGATACGGGCAAAATACGGAAACATACGGTAAAGAATCCTAGTTGAACCAAGGTTGAACTGACAGAACTGTCGCTACCGCAATCTCACCAGTACCTCCTGGTGATTTCCCATTAGCAAAAAGTTGGGATGGAGACAACTTAAAATCCAGCTAACATACTTCTGCAACCAGGAGTGTCTCTTAAAAGTTACTTGTGTGTGTGACCGGTTCATCGATTTCCTATCATCGGCAACTTGGCGCAGTGATCCGTAGATTTTCCAAACTCCGCCATCTCTTTCTCTGCCACCGTCGCCGCCCATGGCGCTCCATGGCGGCCATTCCTCATGCGCTACGGCCGAGTGCTCTCGAGCGTTTTCCTTTGCGAGTCCGAGTACGTCAGACTCTCCTTGCCCAATACTCATTCTGACTTCCCTTGCAGAGAGTGTAACTGTGAACAACAGGTCCCCAAAATGCGCGCCATTATGAGCAAATCACCCACAGAGGCGGTTCAGATATAAATATTGATATTCGGACTGTGCCGTATGTTATCGTCGCAACCGGTCGCCGACATGTGAAATCACGGACAACTTATACCGCGTCCTTGATTAAACCTAGGAGCTCTTCCTCCTGCAGATTACGTGTCCAGTGCTCCCCTCACCACGTCGCCAACATGCGCTTCTCAGCCCTCACCGTACTGCTCGCCCCTCTCGCCAGAACTCCTACCCTTGAAAAACCCACTGGCGACCACAAGATTCCAACCCCCGGTGGCCATCGTCCGAGCAGCAACGTCTACGAAATTACTGCAGGCGGCAGCCTTGCGATTCTCGGTACCGCGGTCCACGTCCTCGCGGCTGATGGCAATATCGCGCACGTCTCCACCGCCAACGTCGGTGGGCAAGTGCCGACGAAGCTCACGGGCGACTCGTCTCGAGCCCTACAGACCAACGGCTGGATCGCCTACGCGTGGTGGCTCAACCCCGGCCTCGCGCCAATCTCGTCATTCGCGACGACATGGGTGGTCCCTCCTGCGCCGGAAACATACCACGGCCAGACGATCTTCTTGTTCAACGGCATCCAGCCTAATGCCTCGAGTGCGATTCTGCAGCCCGTTCTCCAGGTGCGTTCGGGAAGTGATTATCTGGAATGTCTGGAGATTTGAATTTAATCTTTTCCCAGTACGGCCCATCGAATGCGGGAGGAAATGCCTCCTGGGCTGTGGCCATCTGGGTGAGTCAACATCGGTTACCATATTCTCCTTCCAGCCACCCGCTCTTAATTCTCGAATGCCAGTTCGTCGATAGCACCGGCAACGCATTCTTCACAACGCCTGTGCCCGTCGATCCGGGCGCCACGCTTGAAGCAACTATAACACTCATCGCCAGCAACGGGACGACGTTTGACTACAACGCGCAGTTCAGTAACGTTCCCGGAACCTCGATGAACATCACCGGTAGCCGAGAGCTAACCTTCGCGGTGGAGACGCTCGAGGCATACGGCGTGAGCTCCATCAGCGACTACCCCGTTGGGTCCACCGTGTTCGAGGGCATTCAACTCGGGCTCGTGGACGACACGATGCCCAGCGTGGTGTGGAGCCATGAGGACGACGCGGCCGATGGGGTGCTTCTTGCGGTGGATAGAGATGGGGCGAACGATGCGCGGATGACGATCACTTACTAGGCTTTCGTTGGAGGAGCTGGGACTATATTTCTAGAAAGAGGGACAATTAATCTCTTTCGGCTTGGATTGTCAAACGGCTGCTCAGTTGGGATTCTCCGTCCCCGTCCCACCCGGGCTTGCCGAGTCCTGTTCGGCGAAATTCGAAACCCGCGCGATTCGGGTGCGATATCAACTCAGGAGGGAGGGTGGGTGATGCTCCGAACCGCCCATGATCCTGGAACTCGGAGTGAACTGCCACAAAAAAAAAGTCGCCAGACTGAGCTGCCACAACAAAAGTCACTAAGTTCAGCCTTGGGTCTCCGGCTAAGTACCTTGTTTGTGCAATATTCGATGCTCGGCGAGTCTAAGAACCCGGAACGGTGTAAACGGATAGGTAAGTCCAAATATGCTGACTGTCTTCAGATTTCAACCTCCTTATTCATCCCTTGGGAGCGCATCGGTCATCCCGATGCTTGCGCATCCTCATTCTCACGGTTACCCGACGCTATATTCCAACAATAGGTTTGGCGGTGAATGCGATGGATCTGTACCGCATTACTTTGTTTCGTCTAGCCGAGCGTGGCATTCTGATGGATCGTTTGAGTCTCTCGGCGCTGTTTGATCCCGCGATGGGTTCTTTCCTTGTTTTTGCTCAGCATATTTCTTTATGGAAGTGTCGGTAGAATTATGCACATCTGCCATCCACTATTTGGAATCTTGGTTTATCCCATTGTGAAGAATCGGGCACACGAAAGATGCATGTTCGTCCGCAAAGTTGCTGTTTCAAAAGTGAAAAGCTCGTCAGGCGTTCAGGTGCCCGGCGCAAGCAGTGATGCTTTTATGCGGGTCCCTCATAAGATTTAGAGTTGATCGTAAATCAGTTGTAAACTTAGCCGGGACGTTGATAATAATCAATGCGGAGCCCCGAGCTCACCTTCTACGAGCGATTGTTGTTAGATGCGCATATGCGGGGTTTGGCTTGTGCCGGTGCGGGAGAGGCAGAAACCTCAGGACCCTGTTCTGTTGAAACAATGTTGAATACCCTTGACGGTGTAACATTGCCTCCATACATACATCTTGTCGATAGCTGGGCTCTATGGTGGAAGACCTCTTTGCCTGCATACCTCAGCCGTTCACAAAATTGACTGCTATAAAGAGCTCTGGATTAAGTCAGGGTATACGAAATATACAGGAAATTCATAACACATATATAAATGAGCTCATAGGATTATTAAAACTAAGTCTGGACAGCTGCAGGAGAAGCTGGCGAAATGAGAGCAGGAGTGTTGGATTTCGTCGAACGACGACGACGGACATGTTGTCCACGACGACATTCTGTCGGGTATTCGCAAACCCTCTTGCGACGCACACATTGGCTGCGAATCATAACTCAGAGAGAAGTAAAGAATGAATTGAAGCGACCCATGCACGCACTTGCAACTCTGGTCCGGATTATCCTTGGATGGCCGCATGCACCCGATTTTACGTTCGCGACAGAACAGGCACGCCAGCGTCGGACGTTTGGGCGCAGGGCTGATTTCGTTGTTGAACACCTGTGGCCAGTGGCGCAGTTCGCTCATGATCGGGAAGCACCCCATCGAACCGAATAGTTGCGGCTGTGACGGGGAGCCTGTACTCTGACCTGCTCCTCTGCTGCTCGGAGGGAGGCGGGGATGCGCTCCGGCCCAACTCGTGGGTGGTGGCGATGGGGTTGCTGGGTTCTGTGATTTATGGGATGCTGGCAGTGTGGATTGTGTATCCTGTGAATACGGAGGGAGGTAATACATCGGTGTTGGCCTGGAGCGAGGACGAGGTGTTTTCTTCCAATGAGGGGGTGATTCAGCGGGATCCTAAGCATTGTCAGGACTAGTCTCACCCCATGTTGAAAGCTCTGGGACCCGTAGACGTCGAAGGAGTCTTTCGAGTGACTGGACATGGACGAGGTCCCCCATATGTCGGTGCTCGACTCTGACGCCTGATTCTGTGGGTGCGAGTGTGTGGAGTGATCACGGTCGCGGGCCGGCCAGGGTTCGTATAGATTCAAGTGGTCGACCGGTATTCCAAGGTCATTCCGGGGGCCTTTGGGTGGCGCAGCGTCTGCCAAAGAGGAATAGAAGTCCTGGACCACATCCCAAGGGCCGGGAATGAAGGTCTGTGCGAGGATCAGAACTGTACAAGGACCAATGAGCAATGTAACAGACATCGTATTGCGTTCGGTCCTCGTTGTCCCAGAGCCATCGCTGGCTTCCCACGATGCGAGTCTGGACTGAATATGAAAATCGTTGTAGATGGAGAGAATCAAGGCGTACGATCTCTTGTTGGAATTCAGCGTTCTTCCCTGAAGCGATAGCCATTCTGAAGAGTAACGTAGAGGGTGGGGAAGGTCAAGGGCAGGCGGCCTTCCGATCCAGATATTTATCTTGCGAGTCGAGATGCTGTGTGTGTGTGTAACCGAGAAGAACCTAGGTGAGGAAATATGATGAGAGTTATTCCCCACTTTGGGATAATGCCATAACGTAGCCGAATCCGGCCGGAGATTTCCATTCTGCGCACCTGGAACTTGCGCGCTTATGGGCGCCATCAGACGATACAACACCGACGATCCCAGCCGCCCGTATTGGAAGACTCGCGATGCGACTTTCTTTGAACGCCGGAGACAGAATCCGTATCTGTCGCACCGTGGGCCGGGAATACACTACGGAGTAGAGGCCGATCGCCGAGAGATCAGAATGAACATCTCGACCCAACCGTATCTGGAAAAATAGATAGAAACAGTAAGCAATGTCGTTATCAATTGAAACAGCTTAGTACGAAAGCATAGCCATAGATCAAACCGCGCCCACAAACCGTAAGGTCGGCTGACAAGAGGACCCATCACCTGAGAAGTGCGAAGAACGCGCGCCATAAAATATCCAAACGACGACAGCCCTGTCGAAAAGATCGTTAACCACGCAGTCTGAAATCTTCGGCAAGGAGCAAAAAAAAACACTGTACCACTGTACCAAGAAGGGCTTCATTCTTGTATTTTGGTCTGAAGCGGCTGTGTCGCACTCCGCCGGCGGTCCGATATGCAAGGCAGTTAGATAATGACATGATCACTGGCGAAGACGGCGACTCGAAGATGGACTTGACAATTCACCGGTTGCAGTTGCTTCGGTTGTTCCCATTTAGATTCTGGCTGGCCCAGTGTTGAGGAGCTCTAATCAAAATAAAATCAACGCTCGAACCCCGTCCGCAGACCACCAAGCAGGATACGAGGCATCCATTACAACAATGCAGTGGCGACGAAAAATAATGGCTGGGATCATTGCAAGTCAATGTCACCATGATACACGATAGCGACTGACCGCTAATCACTGTTCGACACGCACAATAGCTGTATATGTCATGTTTGATGGAGAGGAAGTGAACTGCAGATCGCTCGACAACGAGACCCTCTTGAATGGCACCGACCCAGGACTGACTCCACACTTTGTACTCGCCACCAGCTGTTCGCAGCGGCGAACAAAAAGGCCGGGCGCCGTTTATCCGAGTGTTGAGATGCCAGCACAATTAAACGTTTCTCCATAATAAAACATCCGCCTAATTCAACGCCGAGGAGAAAGGCTACCCCGACCGAAAAAGAAGTACGACGAGCCACGGATCGTTCCGTTTCCTCGTAACAATGCAGTGGCGACGAAAAATAATGGCTGGGAAGGAAATGGTGTAACCCGTTGTTAGCATGACAAACGACAGCGATGGTACACTAATCATTAGCTGCGACAAATGATCCATACTTATTGTGGGGTCAGGCCACTGGATAATGAGAAATGAGGGGCAGATAGCCGCCTTTCCGAAACAGAATGGCCTCGACCCTGAGCCAGGACCCGCTCGGAGAACTCCAGGGAATCCTAGCCATTGTACTAGTCCCCACTTGTTCGCTGCGGCGAACAACAAGAAAAAAGTCACAGCGACGGACGAAACAAAAAGGCCAGGGCTGTTGGTCCGAATGCTCGGATTTATGACAGCACAGTTTTAACGTGGCGTTCTCTAGAACAAGCCGAGGGCACAAAAGCTAGCCCCAGTCAAAAATAATTACACATTCCCTTGGAGCTGACCAGAATAGCAGCGCCCAGCACTGAGATAGACTGAGATGTTCGCACAGTGTGGCCTATCTGTGGCCGTGGCGTTCTCCAGTATGAAAATCGGAAGAAACAGTCAAATGGCGCCGCAGGAACGCCAGAAAAGAGGAATAAAATTCCTGCGCCAGTCAAAGCGAAAACAAAAGTTGCCCCGCCCAAACAAAAAGACAAAAAATTATGCATTCAGATGCAGCTGCAGAAAAGCCATAATCGCAGTGTGCGGCACTCCATGGCGCATACCCGTCTCGTCGTCCCAGGACGAATGCAGACCCACCAAGCTCCCCTCCGCTGCGTGAATCAGTGGTGCACCCGAGTGCCCCCAGTATGTCCACGCATCGTGCATGAGCGTCCCGATCTCGGCGTTGTCGTGTGGATCCACACCGTGCACCAGCCCGCGGAAGATCCCTGACGACACGAAGATGAAGGGGTAATTCGTGCGCCGCGCAGAGGTCGACTCGAGGTCGTCCTGCCCCGGCTGGCCGATACACACGACGCGCGTCTTTGGCGCGGGTGCGTGCGCCGCGGGACAGAGGAACGCGAATGCAACGACGGGGCCGCTTTCCACCTCCACCGCAGTAATTTGGAGCAGCGCCAAATCGCGCTGACAATCCCACGCGCGGCACTCGACACGCACGGCCAGCCCGGTGTAGGAGAGGAGCCACCGCGGCGCGGCGCCCGAGTCGCGGTACTCTTCCTCTGTTTCCGCGATGCAGTGTGCGCAGGTGAGCACCCAGCCTGCAGGGTCGACGCACACAGCCGATCCCGCCTCGGCCTGTGCGAAGATCAGACTCGCCTCGAGCGCGGTGCGCAGCTGCGAGCTGTCGTTGGGGAGGGATGCGAGCGTAGAGGTTGCCTGAGTTCGCAGTTTCCTCTGTTTTTGGCGGAGGAGAGTCAATTCTGTTCCCCGAAGACCCGGGAGGCGAGATCCTGGCTTGATGACTTGTATCGAGGACGGTGGCAGCGCTGCAGATGTCAGAGCATTCGAGAGTGAAGCTCCAGTGGCGCGATCCGTGGAGGTATTCGAGGAGGAAGCTCCAGTATCGTTCTTTAAGGAAGACCCAGCTGCAAGCTTGGATGCTGAACGGAGGCGACGAGGGCTGGAAGGCATTTGGAGAGAGCACACGGCGGTTACGGAAAAGGCGGGATCCTCCGAGTCATCCGGACTCAAATTGATGGCCGGAGGACGGCACAGTTGATCTCGCCGCCTCTTCACATTTGTTCTATCGAAGTGCCTCGTAGTTGGAGAATGAAATAGCCGATGAAGTTGAAGCAGATTTGCAGTGTACCCCAAAAAGTATTCTGGGTCTCAATCCACGACATCGATCGATGTGTAGTACTCAGCGCGATGGTATTTCAAAGTGAAGACGGGAGGTATACAGTAGGAATAAAGTAAAATACACAGACCGGGAGCGAGATTGACCCAGCGAGGTGAAATTCCGAGCGACCAGTGAACACGGAGGTGTCATTGGGGATTTCCCGCAGATCAACGCTCACATGAAGTCACACCACGCGGGCTCTTCCCACTCGGCCTCCGGCGCGGGTGAGGGCGGCGGTGCAGGAACCATGAATCGCACTTTCCGAGAGCCCGTCATAGAGGGGGATGATTTGTCCTCATCAGAGTCGGAGTCAGAGTCGGACTCGGACTCGGACTCGACGGCGACCGACACCTCGTCCCAATCGGCGGGTGGAGGAAGGTCCGGGAAGATGCGCGACGCGCGTTTTGGGAGGGGGCCGAGGCCAAGTAGGTACCGAATGTAGCGCGCACGGGCCAACAGCTCCTGGGGATGGAGCTTGCTTCTCGGTCCAGGTGGTGGGCTGTAGTTTAATTCTGCAAGATCTGTGTGTATTGTTCAGATTTGGTGAAGGAAATATGATAGAATAAACGCACCCTGGTATTCCCACGGACAACGTTCGTCGAAATCGAATGAGGCGGCGTCGGTGGGGTGTAAGACAGGGACGTCCAGGATGACCGCGGACGACTCCAGGGATGAGAGTAGAGAGGAGGAACCGGACGAGCCGGAATCTGCCGATCCCCGGCGAGCCCGGCCGTCGCGCAATGATTCTTTCAGCGCCGACTTGGGAAGAGTCTGAGAACGGGGACGCGGCGACGCTGCTATTGCCGCAGATGATGGTGTCCGAGGAGGGTGTCGCAGCAGACGCCGACCGAAAACGGTTGCGAACAGAGGCGGACCCCGCCTTGACGGTAGGAATAGGCAGCAGGGCGACTTCAGCCGCAAGTGAAGTCCAAGAAGTACGTTTGATGGAGTTGGGGGACATTGTGTTAATGATGGGGGGAAATCGTGGGTTTACGAGTTTTGAATCATCTGGCCCATTGACCTGCTGCTTTTATAGAAGTGCGGAAGTAAACTAAAACAATCGATGTGAGACTGGCGGCCTATGGCTGTGTTGTGCGTCGTACTCCCCGCTGTGCGGCCCCCCGACTGGCGGGTAGCGAGTGAGACATGCTGAAGTCCTCGGACAACTTCTCCGGACAGCTAGTTCGCATTCCAGGACGACTCGACCAGTTGCAAACGAGTTGGGCGAATTTAACACATTGAATGATGATAGAGCGCCTCCGTTATAGATCACGGGAGTGTACTACAGCTACCACAATGCGAAGGCGGGCGAGGGGGTGGTGCGGGGGGCGGAAGGGGCGGTGAGATCAAGCGCTTGTCTGAGATGATCGACCCCCTGTCTCAAGGAACATCAAAGCCTTACGAAATTGCCTATGGAAGTACGGAGTCAATGCTGCTCAATGACGAAATAGACGAACAACTTTGAAAATACTCTCCGGACGATCTTCCTCTCTCGAATTAAATGATCGACCACAACCAAGATCGATTCAGGGATACCTCGTGTATTACATATACAAAAGCTCTGAGTAAAAACGAGAGCTTCTGGATTGCATTTTGAGGGCACTATTCGTCGAGAAATACGATATCCTCTGATGTTCAGGACGTTGCAAGTTTGAGGCGATGAGGAGAAAGACGGCGAATCACCTGTAAGGAGAACTGGGATTTCGTTTCAATAAATTCAAGGATATCGAAATGTACTTACAACCGGTCTCTGGAACGATTGTCAAATGAACAGTTGTGCCCCTTGACTTCACTGCGTAAGCCAACGAAGTATCGTGTCACCGTGACATCATCTGAGTAACCCTGTCGGAAAAATCGAATTTGTCTAACCAGACCGGATGTGGTCTTATCATGTTCCGTCAGACGGTCAGGTTTTCGGCAGCATGATAAGAGTCAAAAAATATATTATAATTCGTGATCAGACCTGACCGACCTGACCAGACCTTACGGACCTGACCAGACCTGACCGACCTGATCGGACTGAGCTCGAAAAAGGAAGAAAAAGAAAAAAGAAAAAAAAAAAAAAATTTCTCATGCTAGTACAACTGAACCGTTCCTACTTCTAAAGCTCCACTGAACCAATTCATTAGTTTTCACATTACGCTACTGCTAGTATTTGAACACGCGCCGTGTTGGCTACAAATAGAGACATTAACCGCTACACCAAGCAACAGATACATTTGTGCGCAGACTTGTGTCATTTAAACCTTCGTTTTTTGGTCTGATCAGGCCTGACATGGGGTTATCACACATTATCTGGCGCCGGTGCTCAGACATACACCGTTCAAAGAGAAGGTCACAATGGCTATCTGCGCGCGAATACATATCATTTGAGGTTTGGATGCAATTCGGAGCGCAGTACACACACCTAGTGGAGCCGTCTAATTCAATGACATATGCCCAGCGTAACGTCCGTGGAGTGCCGACAGGGCTACGAGAACGTCGAGAGGTGCTAAGACGCGGAACGCGAAAATTTTGGAAGGGAAGTACATGGAAGTTTGCGAAGAGATGATTTGGTAAACAAAAGCACACTAGTCCAATTCTGCCCACGACATCGACGCGCTCAGCCCGAGCTTCCTTCGCCTCCTCCACTGGACTCGTCACCTCCCCTGTCTTGCTGTTCTTCCTCGTCGCTAGGTTCCCTCCGCTCTCATGGCCTCCATGGCACGTTTGTACCCATCGCTTTTTACCGGTTTTGCGCTCGGGGTCGACATGGCTGGCCTTCGCGTCCGGAAAGATAATTCGATCCCACTCGGAGAAAACATTTAAAATGCTGGGGGTCTTCTTGCGCAGCCCGGTGAGTAAGATGTCGAGGTATTCTTCAAAACGAGCCTCATAATTGATGTTGGTGGTGTCCCCGCGCGCTTTCAGTTGGACGTCCATGGATTTCCCCCAAATAGCCTAAGGTCTTTATCAGTCGATCTTTCAGCGCTGTGTATGGCTTCACTCTACCAATGTACAGGCTGCCGCGATCGCGCCGGGCTCAGAATGATCAATTCGGTGAATACGTTCCATGTTATCTGTCTTTGGAATAACGGCGCCTTTCACAGATTTGAGCATGGCCGCAGCGGCGCTCGGACCGCGAATAAGCGCTACAAAGAGCTGAAGGGTACGTCAATAATATTGCGTCAAGTAATGAAAGGGACGTGCTCACCCTCATCGGAACTGGACTCAAGAAGCACGTATGGATGTCATACTCCGCAGATCCATCCTCGTGGAGGATAGGGATATCAAGACTGGTGTATTCCTCCCCATTCTATCCGATCTCTTCGCGGAATTGGCGACGCAAGTCCGCTGTGAGGAGGTCTCCGGTGGCGCAATCATAGATGGAGTGCCCGGCCTGGCGTCGGATCCGGGTGGAAGTATTGCATCGTTGGTCTTGCATACCGGAGAGAAACTTCGAAAGATAAGTTAAGACGATACTAATATAAATTGTTTGACTCACCGCGCGCTCGAACCATCCCGCGCGCATGACATTGCCCTTGTAGCGGTCGGGTATGATGGACAAGATGTCGCGCAGCTGCCCCTGAACCTCGGCACCATCGAAACGGTTCTTTTCGTCGTAATTCTCGTCGAGCTTTGTCCCGAATGTGTCGGGCTTCAACCACAGAGACTTCAAGAGCACGAAGCGGTGCCCCAGGGACTGTACCTTCTTCTTGTCGTCTGTGTCAGAATCACTCCCAGAATCATCTGGACTGTTGTCCGCCGCCTCGTTCCCCTTGTCGCTGGACTCGGCTTCGATGTGACGACGCTTGGTCGGCCTTTTCCGGGGAGGCTTCTTCTTCGACGTGGGAGACGACTCATCGAGATTGCAGTTACTGATGTCACCGAGCGCGTGGCGCATTTGCTTCTCAGCTTTATTCTTCTCCAGCTGGGCGGTGCGATACGCCTACAAGTGATATGAATCTGGGAGGTGCTACAATATCGCAGCAAACTCACCTCCTTCAACTGCGCAAAGGACATCTCGTCCAGATTTTGCGTCTCTGAACCGGACTCGTCAGAATCTTCAACGCGATTATGCTTCGGCATTATTGTGGATGGATGGTGAAGACGATGGGTTATGGCAGAAGGAGGATTTGTGGTGCGTTCTAGTGTGGAGCCACGGATATATGATGTATTTGTTTGTATCATTGAATACGAAACGCAGTCACGCCTAACTTTCGCTCTCGCACCATTCCACATTTAACTCTGCTACGCTGTCCATCGTTATGTCTAGAGGGAAGCACACCACTACCAAAAAAAGCAAGCAAAGCATACGAAAATGCAAATATTGCAATGTCCATCGCGACGCACGCCGTTTCGACAAACACCAACGATACTGCAAAAAAATCAATCAGCGTCTCCCGAGGGCGCCAATTAACCATGCGTCCAGGATAAACGATGAGAGGGAAGAGGTATTGGTTAGTTTCCACTATACCCATCCTCCTCTGAATATTTTTTTGGCGGTCCAGCTTCAGCCTTCACCTTCATTCTCGCCGCCGCCTAGTCCCATGAACGTCGACATTGATAATGCCCCTGGCGGCCGCCGTGAAAGCTTCATTGGACCGCTCCTCCCCGAATTTTATCTGCGTATTATTCCGCATCCTCATAGCACCGACCCTACGCCGCGGATTATCCCATTTGACTCTGATTCCGCAGAGGTGTACCACTCCAATTCTGAACCCTCTGAGGTCCCTTTGCGCGAAGATGAGTACGGGCATGCTCCGTGGTTCCCTTTCCGATCGAGGGCCGATTTCGAGGCCACGGAAATTGCTGTCAAGGGTCTCCTGTCAACGCATCTGACCGATAATCTACTGCAGGGTGCTTCCTCCACCTGGCCTTCCAAGGGAAGGAGTTATGTCACTTTGAAGGATCACACAGAAATGGAAGCCGCACTTGCATCTGCGAGAAAATATGGAGTCAAGGTACGCTCGAATTATCAGCGTGAGATATCCTTCTTGACGTCGTCAAAAAGTTAGTTCAAAGCTGCCACTATCTCTGCTTCCTATCGAGGCAAGAAATACGATATCTCTTTTGAGTATCGCGACCCTTGGGACTGGATCACCCGTCTTCTTGAGGACGAGACATTAGGTCCCCACATGATGTTCAACTCCGTCCACAAATATTATTGTGAAGGGACGGAAACGGAAACATTTTGCGAAAGAGTAATTGACGAGCCTAATACCGCTGACACATGGGATGAATGCGATGTAAATGTGTCGCCATCGCAGAATTTCACACAACTAACGCTTGAATAGTCACAATTGCCTGAAGCGGATCCCTACCCCGCATTGTCTTCTTGCACTTCATTTTTGGCTCGACGAGGGATTGGTCACAAAGCGCGTATCGATGCACCCAATGGTTCTGCGGCCGGCGTTTCTGCCCGGAAACATCCGGAACGCATCTGGAAATGGAGGTGGCGTGCTCATTGGGTACATGACTCATGTGGGCCACCGATTTATTAGCTGTGATCCAATGCTTATTGCCTTTACACTGCAGGTTCCAGACCCGCGGGATCCGTCAGATCGCAAGACCCGCGATACCCTTGAGTTCGCAAAATTCAAGATGGAGATCTATCAGCGAGTCCTTGAGGTCATCTTCTCGAGTCTCAAGTCGCGCTCGTGGAACGGTGAGCCACTGGAGTGTTGGGACAAACTTGTTCGCGTGTTTCACCCCGGGATTCATATTCTTTCTCTCGACGGGAAGGAGGCCGCATACTTCAATGCCTGCCGTGCAGCGCTGGCTAATTATCCATGTCCCAAATGTCTCGTGCACCACTGCGAACTTCATAAACTCACCAAGACATTCAAACTTCGCACAACAGCCACCATGAAAGCAGTCGTCCTGAAAGCGCGTCGTGTAACTACTAAAACTGCGAAGGAGGAACTTTTAAAGAATCACGGGTTGCATGGGATCAAGGTACAATTAGATGACTTCCGTTTTTCCGGTCTAAAAACGCAATAGCATTTCCTATGGGGTTTTCGCTTCTCGGATCCCTATGCTGCATATTCGTACGATACCTTGCATTCAGATGATCTGGGAAAATGGGGGGACCACCTGTGGGATTTGTTGTTGGAAGTACTCGAGGAACTTGAAGGGAAAGGGTCGTTCGCGAAGAAGTATTCTTATTCATTTCTGCTGCTACTGTATGGCGCTAATTTCTCTTCCGCAGTATGCGCAAGTTCGCACGATGGCCAGGGCTCAAGCATTTCAACGAAGTCACCACCATACGCTTCACAGATGGCCAGAGCTTTTACGACATTCTCAAGGCGAGATAATTCAGTTTAATACTTAGTATTTAATGACAATTTTGGCAGTCTGTCTTACCATGTATCGTGCAGCTCCTACCCCGCAACAGCGAGCTTGTTCATTGTATTCGGGCGTATCAGCAGGTACGGATAATGACGGGCATGCATTGCATGCCGTCGAGTCGGTTAGAACGCCTCGGAGTTTTTATCCAAGAATACGAGAAATGCTGCTCGGTGCGCATCCTTTCAATATTCGGAGTCTTCACTGAATCGGATCCAGCGCGTGTCTAAAAAATACGGCAAAGACTTCGATTTTTTCAAGCAGCATGCAACAAGTCATATTATTGAAGATATTCGTCGCAAGGGAACTACAAACCATGACTCAACGCGTCCAGGTGAAGGGTTCCAGCAAGAGGCTGCAGAAGCGTACAATCAAACCAATTTCAAGAATGCTGCCTCCCAGGCGAGTTTTCGAGCTCTCTGCACAGTTTTTCGTCCTGATTAGTTACAGATGGATCGGATCGATGAAACGCAGGAAGCTATTGCAAGGATCCGAATGGCGATTGACAAGTACGATAAGCAGCGCAAGGAGGATGAACAAGAGGAGGAGCCTGAGCTTGACGACGCTCCAAAATTAAGTCAAGTAAATTCGGCGTCTTGGAGGTTTGGAGCGCCCGGTCGTCTTTTCAACTCCAGGACCTTCAAGGAATATTTGGACTCGATCGGACATCCAGTCCATGAGTTCGATGTGCTGCTGCGTGATTTTATTACCGAGCAGTTCCCCGACGACCGTGTCAGTTACGAACAGCACATTCAGGTGAGTTCAAAGTGTACCAACTCTCAACCTCAACTCACTGGCCTGCCAGATTCGACCGTTCAAATGTGTTCATATAACATATCAATCTCTCGAGGACTGGCGCGGTCTTCGAGACATCATCCGCTGCAACCCCCTCTTCCACGGCCATACTCGATTTGACAGCCTTCTTTTCAATTCCGATTCTCCCGGGATGGCGTTCGCCCGTATATATGCGTTATTGCGTTGCACCCTTGAGTCGAAACGCCAGTTCGACGTCGCTCTTGTTCGCGAGTATCGCCGAAGCAACTGGAAGCCGAGGACCGAGTGGGCTGGATGTCAAGTGCATGAGGAGGTGAACTCTTACTCCCTGATGCTGATTGACTACGTGATTCGGGGTGCATTATTGACCCCAGTTACCGACGGTGGGAAGGAAAACCTGCATTTCCTTGTAGATACAGTCGACCCCGATATGTTCTTACGAGCCGACCAGTCCTAGGTTGAAAAAATACAATATTATGGCGTGTTTTGTAGCTCCGTCTGACATTGCCTGAAAGTACCTTACCGCCTCTGATAACCCTTGCTGTGGAACCTGACCAGAACCTGACCAGGTCTGACCAGACCGTCAGGTGCGGTCAGGTTCTGATCAGACAAATCCGATTTTTCCGACACCAGTTCCTAGTCTCTCGTAGACAGACACTACAAACGGTTGAACCTCGTACCTCGGTAGTTTGTAGTCTGTTGATCACCTTGATCAGTTGATTGCTCGCCGCCCTTATCACCGATCACTAAATTTCTCGGCCACTGAACACGGTTTAGAAACGCGTTTTTCAGTCGTTTGAGGTTGCATTCGAGTTTATTGGGTCGAAAACTTCAAGTTCTCCCGCAAAGTCGTGGTGGTAGAATCAAAGAGCATCGATGCCAGATTTTGATGGTCCGGCACACGGGAAAGGCTGTGGACGCCGTTTACAAGATTGAGACGCAATGGAATAATTCTGAACAGACAGTTTCCTGAGGAAATGGATCAAAATGTATTCTGCCTCTTCGGATATTTCTTAGAGTAGATTCAAACTTCGACGATCACTGGTGGCGCGGTAAACTACAGACTACCCAGTTCCCCAACCGACAGTGGACTGTTGGAGTAACAACCGAAACACCAATGCACTGCCTATTCGCCATGTGGTCACAATGTGACATTACACATCAGTAGCTTCTTTCTGACTCATTCTGACTCATCTTCTGACTTGACTCATACGGACTCATACTGACTCTCCCTGACTCAGACAGAGTCATATTACATTTCCCCTTATATCCGTATGACTCCCTCGTTTTGTATTTAAGCCGTAGCTTTTGAATCGAGACCTCTGCGCGTTTGCAGAGGGTCACTGTGCATCGGGCCGATTTCCAACACAAACGCGCATACACGCATACCCTCGATCAACTCAGCACTCGCTGCCATTGTCTGGATTTCGTCGACGATCGTCTTCCAGACTCTTACTGTCGAAAGCCCTCCACGACGACGGAGGCAAGCCGAAAGCCCTCCACGACGACGGAGGCAAGCCGAAAGTCTTCCACGACGACGGAAGCAAGTTGAAAGCCCTTCACGACGACGAAGGCAGAAGACAAGCCCTCACGACGACGAGGCATTGATCTTTGGTCTTTTCATTCACCACCACATATTGATTTATTCGCTACAATGGCCGACTCCGACCGCTATTCCTTTGCACGCCTCGGCAACAGGAATTATGCTAACGACTGGGACCTGCGCATGGAGGCTATCCTTGTCAGGAAGGGATTATGGGGTGTGGTTCAAATTGTCGTGAGCGACACCAACTCCGATGGGAGTGAGAAGACAGTGGTGGAGATGGATATGGAGCTGAGAACGCTGATTGCGACACGGGATGCAACGAAGATGGCGGAAGCGCGTGCGGAACTGGTTCTACGTGTTGAGCCGAGCCAGCTTGCCCACATGACATCTCGTGATCCGATGATCATTTGGCAAGATCTTCAGCGTGTGCACCGCGCTGCTGGCTTTGCCACCAGTCTCGCCCTTCGTCGCCAGTTCCTTACGGCAAAGAAGCTCGACTCTGAGACGATGGAGGATTGGATTGGCCGTGTCCAGTCCATGGTGCTTCGCATGGAGTATACTGGAATTGTTGTCACCGACCAGGACAAAATTCTGGCATTCACAATGGTCTCCCCGCTACCTACGAGGCCATCATCATCAACTTTGATGCTACTCCTCCCGACTCCCTCACAGTCGAGCACGTTATCAGCCGACTGCTCAATGAGGAGACACGCCAGCAGTCCAACACTACCGCAGACATCCCTTTCCCTTCCCCTGTTGACAATGATCCCAACAATGTCGCCTTTGCCGCACACCGTGCTGCTTCGACGCACACCTGCTACTTCTGCGACAAGAAGGGGCACTTCAAGTCCAACTGCCCCGAGCGTGCGCGTTGGGAAGAGTCGAAGAAGAAGGAAACTGCTGCTGCAGTTGAGTATGACTCCGATGATTACGATGGAGTCTGGTAACACCCTGTCAAGTTTCTGGGGGTGTGCCTTGGTGCTATCGCTTGTGGGGGTGTGTTGGAGTAACAACCGAAACACCAATGCACTGCCTATTCGCCATGTGGTCACAATGTGACATTACACATCAGTAGCTTCTTCCTGACTCATTCTGACTCATCTTCTGACTTGACTCATACGGACTCATACTGACTCTCCCTGACTCAGACAGAGTCATATTACATTTCCCCTTATATCCGTATGACTCCCTCGTTTTGTATTTAAAGCCGTAGCTTTGAATCGAGACCTCTGCGCGTTTGCAGAGGGTCACTGTGCATCGGGCCGATTTCCAACATGGACCACCAAACTGCCCAATATAATTAAAAACACGACAATGTGTCCGCCATGGAACTAGAAACGCACAAAGTTAAAGTCCTTGGCACGAGCGTTGGAGAGGACTTTGACTGGGCGATTCAACAACCCCGGCCGACGTTCTAGCTGTACCAGAGCCATTGGCTTGTCCGCTGTACATTCAGCAGTGTGGTCTTGCCCCAGAAAGACATCCTTGTTGTCGTCAATTGCCTGCTTAGCCAATGTATTTTGATAAAATTCAGAATAGGCATATATGGGTTTGCCCTCGACTTTCGCTATGTAGGGCTTGGTAGCCCCATAGCTGTGAGGGAGGGGCACAAGGATACTCTCAACACGTCCCAGTGCCGGCTCGTTGTCATCGAACGAAAGCTTGGAGGTGTCCTCGCCAACCTGAGTGAACAAGCGATAATACACTGAAAGACCGTCAGATGAATGAGTTGTGCCGTGTTCGTGGTAGAATAAAGCAAGTGGGGACACACAATATTGCCAAAAAAGGTGAGATTGATGAGGAGGAGGCTAAGAAGTGCCACGCGAAGGCCAGGGTCGATTCTAGCCCAGATTTATTATTGTTTCGAGGAAGTAACCCATGTAGTTTATGTGTGTGGATCCGGAGAAAGTAAAGAGCATGTCCTGCAACATTGTAGAGAAATGTGAGAAGTTCTGGGATTAAAACTCACTTTTATAAATTCGTATAGCCGTCCTTCAGCGACGGCTGTGGCGATTTTACGAGAGTTCATGCCATCATATATGAAGTCAGTTGCCTTGGCAAGAACAAAATCGCCTTTGCGCGGCGCGGCAGGGACATTGCCATTCTTCTTTGATTTACCTCCATATTTCTTCTTCCTCCTCGCGATTACATCCAGGCTGGAGTCCTCGACCTCTATAGGAGCCCATCGAGAACCGGTGGGCACGCAAGTGACTGGAAATGCGTGAATATGTCATCGGTTTTGAGAAAGAGCCTGAAACAGGGTCAGAATGATTTATGTAAATACAAATTTAAAATAATAAACAAAACGGCCATACAACCAGCAATCCAGCATGCGTGCATCCGAAACCAGATAAAATAGTCGTGAACCCGGATAGAACTCGACTTTCTTCATCACTGCATTCAGGCCCCTGATCGGCAGAGGCTGCCGAGCTTTGCCGCCATCTGTCGCACTGTGCCTACCCTACGCGACGGGGTCTGCCGCGGAGGCTGTGCCGCGTGCTGCCGCCATCGGCCGAGGCGCGGGCGGCCAACCTCTGCCGCCCACTGGCCGCCTCTCCTTCCAGCCACGGCGCCTTTGCCATCATTCATTTACTCTTGGATCTTCACCATTTGAGCCTCCTGGCCACTACTCCCAAGAAAAATATAGCTCCCAAGCGCATGGGAATTATTTCTTGGCATGAGAATTGTGAGAGCATACGAGGCATGGGAGGGTCGGGTCGGGTTGACCCGACCCGACCTGACCTGACCTCTCACGTGCATGACCACGTGCAAGCTTTGACGCGTCAACAACGCGTAAACAATGCCCGATGTAACCACGGGATGCTATTCCCTGGGCCCTCCAAGGCCAATCCAAGGTAATCTATTGTACCAGGCTGGTCCAAATCAAATCAGGCAGAGGCAACTTTGAGTATTTCTGCAGATACATATTTTTCACGGACAGATATCTTTGCCACTCGAGCACGTGTGAATATTAATCACATACCTCCTAATTAAGGTCAGTCAGCGATTTATTATCCATTCCAGCGCATCGAAAGACATAGATAGGGATACATTCTGACATAGTTCAATTATAGGTCTGCAACACCGCCTGTGGTTGAGCATATTTATTCTTTTTTTCCAGTGAGATATAGGGTCACTGCCTACATAGTGGTATAGATGAAAGAAGATACCGAGAGATGAGTTGTGCAAGCCGGCTACTGCGCCACTAGAAGATTATAAATTGCCTCATATGGATGCCGGCGTTGTTACCGCAATTGGCATCGCTGGGCCTGGGCCCTTCCACGTGCACACAACAACTGGGTCGGGTCGGGTCAGGTCGACCCCAAACCCGACCCGACCTTCCCATCGCTCCGACTTTCTGAAAAAATTGTCTCACCAGCTGATTTCCTAGTGGTCAATGCTTATTTGAAATGGTGCACTGGCCGGAGGTGGCCATGTTGGGTCGGTATTTCTCTCTTGCTGACCAGTGGCTCGAGTTGTTCATGGTGGGTCCATGGTTGCAACACAGGATCTATCCTGATCAATCGCGCTGGCTGCTGTCTCGCCGCCGTCGGCTGTGTTGCAGTGACGTTATGATTTCACACGGTCGGCAAACACGCCGCAAGGACCCAGATGTGATTCATGTGAATTCTCCAAGACAATTCTGAGTTCCCGAGCGGGCTCGGGGATTGTTCGCAGGGAGGCCGATCGCGGCAGGCCATGTCTGACCTCGGGTCTGCCCCTAAGGAAGAGATAGGTAGTCCGCTTGTGGACTGAGGGAGGCCAAGGTCGTGCGGGCGATGCCGCTGAGTCGTACAGGAGGAAATGCGATGGTGGGTGCAATGAGATCGAACTAAGCTTAAAGTAGTGAGTAGTACAAATGTAATGGGATACTTAGCTCAATCGGGGTTGGATTAACTCGGATTTGCTCGTAGATACTCAGGAAGATCGTGTATAGGTTGTGGGTGGTGGTGGTAAGACGGAAGTAAAGAACAAAGAGAAAGGTGCCGTAAGATGTCGACAAATAAAGTACGCTGAGTCAAAACCATGTATGTAAGAGTGGCCTGTGGTTGAAAAACCGAAGCTAGGAGAGAAACCTTTGCCCAGCAGTCCAGGTACTACGCAAAGACATATAGGGAGATATTCGCTGCCCCGCTCAGCGCCGAATGTGGGTGACCAGACCACTTCGGAATCGATCCCCGGCGTAGCCCGAGATGCCCGAGCTCCGGTTCAACTCGTCGCATTGGCGGTACATAGGAGGTAAAGTAATGATTCTGTAGATAATGAAATATGTAAGTCAGTAGTGGTAAAATGAGGATAAAGGAGCGCATGTAAGAACAAAACAAAATTTGATCACAGTGTGCTGGAATATTTGGTTGGAAAGTGGAACTGGCACGGGACTCGAAGGCGACGTGTGGGACAGGTTGCACTTCCACACCCCCCTCTGCCGCGGCGCGGCGGACACACCCTCTGCCGCCTAAGGGCCTGAATGCAGTGCATGTGTGAAGGTGCCACGCGGCCAATCTTTCCCGCGATATGCCCCGGTGATGCTGGATTCGTGCTCTTCCCGGATGTCCGCCCCCAGTGAGTCTGAACAATGTCGGTCCATTTGGTGTGCCAAACCTGTAGCTGGGGCTCGAGGATTTCGAGCGATTTGAGGGCATCATTGTGGAACTGCAAATAGGACTGCAGCTGGAGAACCATCGCGTAGGAAATCCCATCACCGCCAATAACTAGCTTGCGCGGAATATAACTGCTCGCAGTTTGGCTGACCTGCTTCAAAAAAATCGAGCAGCCCGTCCTTCAGCTCTGCAGGAATCGTTTGTTTCTTCTCACTCAATGCCAGGGGATAGACAATTGATTGTTCCAGGGGATTGAGGAGTTTGGCTGTGCCGCGGTACCGAGCCTTCACCTCCGCACTCTGGTACTTGAAGGCTTTGACGCAGCGCCTCTCTCTTGAATATACTCAATCTGTTCTTTACTTGCGAAAACACCATCAATATCACCTTCCCATACCTTTGTTTCTTTTTGGCGGCCCACTGGAGACATCGTCGTCACACCGTTCGCGTGCGCTGGGGAAGCTGCCAATGTCTTCTTGGTCAGCAGGCGTGTGTAGTGCTGGGAAAGTTCGGCTCGGTTCAGGTTCAGGCCCTTCGCTCTGAACACCGAACCCGAACACTGCGTTTGGTTCAGGTAAGTGGAACTTTGAACCTGAACTGCGTTCGTTCGCGTTTGAACGTATTAGAACCTGAGCAATTTCGGCCATCTCGGCGATGTTGGAATATGGAGTCACGGGGTGCAATGGGCACCATCCGGGCAAACTCCAAGTATGTCACATGACTATTACTGACTCATTTATATTGGACTGAGTCATTCTGACTCATTTATGTTGGCCTGACTCATTTACATCCTGACTCAGAATGACTCATATACAAACTCAGTTTAGTATATAAGTAGTCTACAATGTACCAGTACCTTGTCGGGATTGCAGCAGAGCAAGCCCCAATTCAACCTTTGTGTTGTAAGCTTGTCTGAATCTCACAGGCGACGCAAAATCTGCGCTAAAGCGACTTAGGGTTTAGTTTTTCTTGATGCTTAACAAAGTTACTTTTACAAACTAACTTAGCCTTACAAAACTTACTTTACTTTACTTGTGGCAGACAAGTAAAGTAAAGTACGACAAAGTTACTTATAAGTAACTTAAGTAACTTGTAAGTAACTTGCAAGTAACTTAAGTAACTTCAAGTTACATGTGTACTAGGTACCCCTAGGATCTATTCTAGCTTTGTGAGGTCGTGCTAAGTGCTAATTCACGCTCTCGCGACTATAGCTTGACAAACTTGGCGGGATTTGATGCCATCTGATGGCATAAGTTACTTTGTCTGATCGCATTGATCTAACTTGGCGGGCCAAGTTACTTGCAAGTAATTTGAAATAACTTGAAGTAACTGGAAGTAATTTGAAGTTACTCATAGTAATTTGATTCACTTATGTGCATTGAGCTAAGAAGGTGTGAAAGCCAGGATGGCAATAGTCTCAGACTCGCTTACGCCCTTGCACGGTTGGTAAACTGCCGAGGAATTCGGTAGCCTGAAGTAATATTGCCTCCAAAGGACAACTTAGTCTTGTGTCCAGTAGCAGAACCAAGCCGGCAGCGGGCAGGAACTTTTGGGTGAAGGGGAGTTTGCGTCGAAAGTAGAGGAATGGAGGCTGGGCGGGCATATTTGTCCAGTAGATCACCGCACCATAAATACAGAGGCCGTTAAATTTGGAAGCATAGAGCAGCAAAGGATTAATTGGCGACATAAACACACGTTAAGTTGCCGGCAGTCCGAAGCGCGATGAGACTGAGCCAGAGCAGGACAGGTGGGAAGGGACATTGGTAGCAGTCCACCAATTCAGCATCTTCGGACCACGATTTGAGAGAAATGAAATTGACACCCGATTAGAGCAATAGGATCAATCTGAGAGCGAGAGCGGAGGAGACGTGATCACGACGGCGCTAGCATTGAAATACTCCGGAATCTGTATGCATAGAATTGTTTTGAATCGTAGTATAGAAGGTCCCAGCAGCAGACAGAAAGCTGGCATTACTTCGAGAAACAGAGAAAGAGTGTCGCAGGCACAGTAGCTTGAAGAGAAGGGAACTGAAAAAAAAATCACCACTGGAACGAAAAGAATGTGGCCTTTTATATGTCAAGTGTTTCGGGAGGATTGTGCGGTTGTACGGCCTGATGACAACAGAATTAGCTGCGCTGTAGTGCGATCTGTTGAGGAGACACTGCGGGGAGGTCAGCTGTTCAGTCACCTGGGATTCTTGAGAGAGAGATTCGTTATGGTTCCAAAATGTCGAGGAGTCATCTTTAATACTGCGCCAGAAGGACGAGAGGAATTAGAATTAATGGAGAAAAGTCAAACATGTGCAAAGAATCGCCGAGCATTTCATTAAAGAACTTTAGTGTTGACGGTTCATAAGTGCAAGTGACTAACTGGCCATCACTGCCACCGTAACCGTAACGATGCTCCTGGGATTTCTTACGGTTACGGTATGGGTATGGATACCCGTACCCGAACTACGTATATACAGGTACAGTGCCGCCGCAAAAGATATCATTGAACTTGGGGGGTAAACAACAATGAAAGCATTTATAGACACTGTGGCAGAGTGAAAATGATACTTGCTAAGGTTTAGAGTACTCTACAGGTGCTAGGAAACATCTACTGTGGTCCTTGGATGGTCTTGTCAGAACCGTACAAGTTAGCTGTCAACAAGTTAGTTTCGCCAAGCGTGGGAAAAGTAAAGTAAAGTAAAGTTAGCCCCGCCTAGACAAAGGGGCGATCAAAGTTAAAGTTAGCCGTCACAAGTTACTTTTTTCACTCTCGTTTTTCTTCAGATGCAAGATGCAACATATCAAAAGGCCTGAACCACGCTGTATTGCCCTTCACAGGCGTACAGAGAACAACACATTATGCTTACTAAAATTATTCGACAGGTCGACATGCACCCAATGTTACGCCATAGAGATCAAGATTGATCCAAACCTTTTTAATGAAATGCTCTAGACGCTTGTGGTGACGACTAGAACAGGCTGGTACGAAGTATTGTCTAAATCTCCGTCAGAAATTCTGGGAAATCATCGGAAAATGGCCCAAACGTCTTGATGTCAGGTTCGAGGGTCGAACGCGACCATCACTGTCCAAACGTTGAGCCTGAAGGCTGCGTTCGGTTCAAACATGTGCCGAACCTCGAACCTGAACTCCGCGTTCGGTTCGGTTTGATTCAGGTTCGAACCGATTCTTGAACCGGACTTTCCCAGAACTAGGCGTGTGAGGTTGACACGGCGTCGACACCAGTGGCCATTTCGACGCATCAGGGCGGGGTTTGGGGCACAGAGTGGTGGAAGGAGGAGGAATGAAGAAAATCAGGATGGACACGTGGACCCTTACGAAACGGAGGCTTTCCCGAGCTTTACCGGTATACTGCACATTCGAAATGACAAGTACCGTCTTTCGTATGGAAGGATGGAATGTGCCGTGTTTGCACCGAATGTGCAGTGTTCTGAACAGATCTGCACGAGCTTTGTATATCCTCGTTGTCAGCGTCTTCCGCGTTTTGAGTTTATCCTCGACCCTCATCGATAGTATTGCATGCAATCCCGCTCAAGACACGAATTTCGCCGATATTTGACAATGCAATCTTTGTTGAGTCTTTCCTTGTCCCTTGATCCAATCTGCGGAACTTTGCCCGAGAAGGATAGGTATGCTTCGAGTAAATAATCTGCCTCGATATTCTTCATACATACGACGAGGCAACCTTAATTGCATACCCCCAGTTTGACGCCTTCCCAATGACGCGCTAGTGGGATAATGGGCATATTTCTGTCTTTGACGTATCATCTCGTAACATCCAACAAGCAATCCATCTAGAATTTCTTGGGCACTTGCTGGAAGACCATCGACCATCTATCTCCTCGCAACATACTCATCTCAAGTTGGAATGTTTCCGTTTTCGGCGCCGTTGGCGAGACGTTATCATATCAAACCTGCTCTCCTATCCAAGTGTACTTAGTTTTGGGGCGGGATAAAGTCCGCTCCGGAGTCATCAATGTTCAAGTACCCGCCTATTCCATCATCTTCAACATATCTGCAAACTCGTCAATGGCCGCTCCAAAGAAGCAGACCTAACACACCTTAACCGTTTCATGAGAACCGAATTGAAGAGCTCTCTTCGCTGATTCTTTTTCGAGTCCAGTCTCAACGTCTCTTCAGCCACAACCTCTGGTATCTTGGAGCCCCGACCCAATATCCGGGCGGAATCCAGCAAACCATCAGCGTGCTGTATCCGCCTTCTCTTCATATTGATGAATGTGGACCCCAATCAACCACATCAGCAGACAGCTAACCAAACTTGCAATCGCACGCCATTTAACCACGGCCAGCGCAAAACCCGCTGGGATCACAACCTCGAGGTCGACCTCTGTCGCAAAGAAAGAGTACTCTGGGCAGCCCTGCAGGGAGGGTTGGATCGCGGGCCATTTGGTACTGGCGACCGAGGGAGGCGTGCATAGAGTGTTCACGTTCCAAAGATAGCTTGCGTACAAGCGTTCAAGTGCTCCTTGGAAGGTGACCAGTGCATTTCTTTGGATGCTCGTCCCAATGAAGGAAAAGGAGGGTGCAGAGCCGTCGAGAAGATCTGCGAGAAGTGACTCTGGCGTTGGCGTGGATACGCCCTGGGGCCCCGTGTTGTTGTAGGCGGGTGAGCTCGGTGTGAGTGCCAGTAACAGCTGTCTCTCTGCTTGTGACCCTCCCTTAGTATCACCCCACTGGAACTCGTCCCATGTATGATCGCCATGTGGACCCTCAAAACCAATCATCGTGTCAGCGCGGCTGGGAGGATCTAAAAGCCGGCCCTCAGGATCTATGGTGGCCGTTAGATCCTCGTTTATCGCGGTACAAGCCGATAACCTGAATGTAGGCCTGTCCACCATGGCCACTGTCGGAAGATTGGGGCCCTTGGTACTGGCTCAAGTTAACCATTGCGCCTGGGTTGCCAGCAGAATCCACAAGAAGGGCGCCAAGGCGTTGGGTGGCGATGACCATGACCACTTGATTATGTCCGGGTGGTCCATTAATTAGAACCGAGTCGGATGCCCATGCCCATGGCTGAAAATAAACCTTGGCTTTGATGCGTGATGAGCACCTGTAAGAACCAACCACGCATGACGTACTAGGCAAAACCAAAGATGTGTTATAAGAGCCCCAGTAACCCACGATGTTCAAGCCTGGCAAGTCGGGATCCCAATATGGAGGTTTGGGCATCGAAACATTGACCCACGCCGCACTAGTGGCGAGGTCCGAGATGTTACGAAAGATAAACGACTCAGAACCATCCCGTGGGGACGGTTGTGCCAAGTTCATATCTGTGGAACCCAAAGGCAATGTGAAAGTGTTGACTGTAGCGTCCTCGATTTGGGAGCAGTGTATGTTAACAAGGGTAGCTTGGACACGAGCTTCAGTCCACGTATTTTCCCGGTTGCCGAAAGGATTTTCCAGGTTATCTTGATTGACTAAGTCGTGAAGCAATCTCCAGGTTGAGCTTTGTGAGTGGAATGCAGATGCAGATCAAATGACAGAAAATACCTTCCTTGTAGGCCGGGATAGCGGGTATGATTGGGGCGTACTGGGAACATGTTCAGGGCAGCATTGGCAGCATTCTGTAGGCAAATAAACATGACCAATGTGGTAGTTTGGCAGCTATAACTCACCCGTGTGGCAGGAGGTAATTGATTTGGATTGAAAGAAGTAACGCTATCGTCGTTCAGTATTGTTGATGGCCATATCTCATCGAAATCTCCGAATCGAGATGCTAGATAGACAGGCTGCCCTGGAAAGCTCAATTTTGTGGGACTGGCGTTCAAGTTCACAGCGAGGGCTGGTCGTAAAATAAGTAGAGAAGTGGGAAGAACGACGGTGGCTCACTAAGGATAGCTCCACTGCTGACTTGAAGCAGCGTGCCACATGCAAGATAGAACATAATCGTCTTCAACCCCGACGGGTCAGGAGGTGTGAAGTGAGCTGTTGATCGGAAGTAGAGCCAGTTGGCTGATAGAGCGGAAAACAACCCAGACCAGGCGTTAAGTCGGAGGTGCAGAACTCCCAGTGTGGGGGCTGAGAACATGGGGCTCAGATATCTAATCGACGTGGGGCCTCATGGAACACTGACGGTGTTGGATATTTTCATCTACCGCAAACTCTCTCACAAGTGAAACAAGCCCGCCAACGATAATCAGAAACGCTCCTTGCATCACGGCTGTGACTCCGGTTTGGATAGAGGCGGCCTGCTGACGCATTGAGCATTGTAAACGGGGGCAGGATATTGGCTCACGTTCGTAGCTGCCACTGTAATAAACCATCCCTTCACTGCTGCAACGACGGCGACGGCGTGAGCCCCGACCAATAGCGCGTGTCCAACATGGAAAATCCCTAGTTTTGCACCGAGGGACACCAGCTTGACTTCCTGTTCAGATTCGAGCTTGGGCTCCGACGCTTCTGAGGACGTCGGAGCTTCATAGGTATGGTTCATTTGCTCTCAGGGTAGTTGGGGACCAGGGGACGAGGTGGGACGTGAGCGAGAGTTGTCATTAAAATTGTCATTAAAATACTTACGCCAAGCCGTCCAATATGTACTGATTATTGTCAAGATATTGTTCTTTGTTCCCGTCAGTCAGACAGAGTACAGACCGTTATCACTTTCGCACACGTATCTTTAACCAAATGCCCACGCTAAGTTTACTTTATAGCACTTCCCGATAGCCACTGCGCTTTCTCTTGGGCTCCTCGCAGTCTACTCAGTTTCAACCTCTAGTGACCTATGACTCGAAGGAAAGATCTCCGGCAACACGTCTAGCCCGATGCATGCTAACGCTCTCACCGAGCCCCCAAATCGCAGATTTCTGAGCTGTGGAGAAATCACGCCACAATCAACATGTTTAGTATGGTCTGGTGGATCTGGCACCGTCTACTTGCTGGCCCTAAGTTCGGCGAAGAGTCGCCGGGATTGTTGACAGTGGAGGCGATCGTCAAGATGGGCGGGAACAGGCCGGACAGCAGAGTCTACCCTTAGTTCAGGAGTGACGCAAGGGGTGGCGAAGCTCGTCGGCGTGGCACTGCTTGAGATGAGTATCAATCGGGGGTCAGGCCTTAACCGAAGTTATCCCACTGTTTCTCCGCTGACCCCTACTGGCTCGTATCGGTGAGCTTAGGCGCCCGCGCAAACCTGCAACTTCGCCGATCAGCCTCCCGAAGTTGGGTCATCTGCGTTGCGATGGTATGATAATGCCCACATCACACTGAGATGCGTACTCGTTTTCCGTGAAAGCCACGAGCAAGAAGAAGGGAAGACTCCCAGAGTTCCGTGCAAATTCTTGAGAGGAAAATGATTGATGATTGGTGGGTCGCCAGGCTGAACCACTCGGGCTTAAATAACTGCGCCCGCACAAAAAAGTGTTCGCTCCTCGAGATCCAAGTGGAATCGCTGTGAGCATCACTTCCGGTCATCGATACCAAACAGTACGGAGCAGAGAGCTTCTCCTGTCTACGGAGTTTATATAACACAGCTAGATATGAATACGTGCCCGTATGAAAGCAAATGTAATGAGGTACGGTTCCGCCCTGCGTCGATGGTAGACCGAGGAGGCGGAGGGGCGACGTATTGATGGTCGTAGTGCGTGGGCAGAAGAAGAACGCGGCGCCGCTGACGAGGAACGGTCACCACAAGCGCTGCCCACGCGGGTGGTGGTGCAGATGGTAGTTGGGGCTGCGCGAGAGGGGGAGGCATCGAGGGGAAGAGTGGGGCTGCGCCGAAGAGGGTCGTCACGGGCGGAAGGCGAGGAAAGCGGCATATGCGATGGGGAATGGACGCAGCGGGCGTTGCGCACGGCGGTGGTGTCGCACATCCCCGTTGTGGTGCGCGTAGGCGCGTGCGGAGAACACTGAGAGTGGCGACTCCGCTGAAGATCGTCGCTGCGCCCACGGAGTCAACGAAGGCAGCGTGCGCGACGAGGAACGGCGGCGCCTGGTGTTGAGGGTGTGGACGTGGTACGACGGCGGGGGCGATTTACCACGCTTGTGGCGAGGTCGTAGGCACAGGGCGCATCGAACAGGCGGATAGTGGCTTCGTAGTCGCTGAACAGATCGTGTTCCGTGTCGTGCTGCTGCAGAAAGCCGGCACGGACGGCGGGCCGTGCGGGGAGTCGCAGTGCATGTCTTACACGGTGCTCCGGCCAGGCGGGAAGGAGCGACGGGCGTACAGGCGGCGGTGATACGAAAGGGGCGTGCGCGCGCAGAATGGCTGAGGATGACGTCAGTATATACACCACGAGGAAGAAACACGAAGAGTTGAAAGGGCGAGGAGAAAAGAAGGAAGAGGAAAGGGAGGAAAAAGAAAAAGAAGAGAGCGGAGGAGAAAACCTACTCATATCCCCTCGCAAGCGTCGAATTAGCACATGCTGCGATGGGAAAAGGGCAGTCTGATAGGATTGCGGTTGGTGCGTTCCTGCCCGTTTGATTCAGGATGACGCTGGTTGACGGATTGGACTATCCAAGGCAACACAAAGGTACAGGGCATGCACGATACCCGCTATCTGGGAGCGCAGCCCGAGTTCCAAGTTGCACCCGCGGCGAGATGGGGATTCGCGTCTGCACCGAACGGGTGCGGCTAAGGTGCTTGAAAACGGAGTCGTCGGTGACGAGCGGGGAAGGTGACGATGCACAACCCGCAGCAACGCCGCGCCAGGGCCCCGATGACGAACGCCGCCACGCCTGCGGCGAGGATGAGGATACGGAAGTAGGGGAGCCATGATAACGAGCGACGTACGTTAGATGTTAGATACCCTAGAATACGCTGGACACGCATCTCCATTCCTCGTGGGCTTTCCAAGCACGCAATCTGCAGGAGAGAATGCCGGAGGGAGGCTCGCGCGGTGTAGACATTGGTGTGTACCTAGAAATCGAAGAAAATTCATCAATGCGACACAAAAAATCGAGGGAAAGTAGACGCCCCTTGAATCGAGGTAGGTCATGCAAGTCGGGGGCACCGAACGAGGCCAGTAGGGGATGGTATTGCACTGCGCGTCGCAGATCGTGCGACGATGGGTTAGGCGGCTCTAGGCCGAGGTCGCGCGCGTCGTCTCGAGTATGGCGGTAAGTATCAATTGAAGCTGGGATGCGTCAATGGAAGACCCAGGCGACGTGCAGAGGCAGAGGCTCGGCAAAGGAGGGGGCAGGCGAGCGGATGCCGGGGTGGAGAAGCGAGGAGGTCCTTAAATTGGGCTTGACTGGTCAAAACTCGGCGGTCCAGATGACAATGGATGAGTGGATTGGGATTGAGATTCGGATGGAGGGTGCGCCGGTCGAGGCCTAGAGCGAGGGGCATTGAGGCGGAGACGAGTGGCGGGGATGGTGAGAGTGAAAGAGACGACGTGGTAGCGCTGATCGCCGCAGTGCCGACAGACAGCGGCGCCACGCAGCGGCGAGGAACGCGGCGCGAGCGCGGTGCGGGCGGAGCGAGGCGGGAGCGAGTGCATTGGGCCGGCGCAAGTGGACGTCGGGAATATTAGGCAGAGGGCGGCAGGAGCAGCGGGCGGAGCTCAACTAAAAGTCGCGCTCCGTCGGGGGATCCCGGATCCGCGCCGGCGAAGTGCAGCGTGTGTGGTTCCGCTAGAGGGAAGCGCTCAGGGGCGGCGACGCGTCGGGAGGCGCCGGGAAGCAAAAGCTGGGGTCAGCGAAGCAAAAGGGAAGGCTTGATCAATTGACCGGGTTGATCCGACAGCACCGCCACATTTCTCTTTTCTTCCCGCTGCGAAGACGCGCACATAACCTTTCAGAGTGCCTGTGGCTTTCTACTCTACATCCACTTACTCGCAATCGGCGCTCACTGAAACTCACATTTTCAGGAACGAACACCAGGATTATGTAGCCGACAGGCTCGAGGCATGGAAAATAGTCTCTGGAGTCTGACTCGTAGAGATCGTGCTAACCGGGCGTAACCGTAACCGTAACGATGCTTCCACGGTACGGTGCATTTACGGACGTATACGGTCGACATAAAATTAAAATGAAGAAAGAAAACAGGTACAGTATGTGTTGCCAATAAAAGTTGTTTCGACTATTTCAGGCTCTGCGCTACCAAGATCCCACTCTTCGCGGTTTCGCTGCCGCCGGAGTCCGGTAATTCAATTCTCCACTTATGGCTCTGGTTTTTTAGGTCCTTGAAAACCCTAAACTGCATCTCTTTTTGTTCTAGTATTTCAAGTGCACGGCTCCTGGGCAAATTCGAGACATACAGTACCGTACGTACATGGCCGTGTTCAATTTTTTGCTTGACCCGAAGCCTTGGTTGTTGAAAGATAGCGATGAGCATCGAAATGACTAAGTAGCTATCGACGACTCACCAGTATACACCAAGACTACAATCCCCTGGCAAACACAGTTTTTATCTCACACTGCGGACGAACAGACGAAGACAAACGTTGGGAACTGTCAACCACCGCCGAAGTTTTGGTTTGCTGCCTGAACCCGCAACGACAATCAGGAAACGTTTGAGGCGGATCGGACACGGATACGTGCACTGGAAAATAACACTCAAGAAATATCTGTGTAAGAGAAGTGGTCAGGACAGGGGGCGGTATATCGTGCCAGTACACGTACGTCATTATCGGGCATACCGTGATGAGCTGAAAGATTGTATTAGTTTGTGAGCGCGATCCTGGGTCAATTATTCGCACATGCACGATCATTGACGTCTTCGTTGAAATTGTATTCCGTGAATGCAGCAAGTCAATTAGCCATACATGCGCACCGGCAGAGACTTATTCAATATTACTTACGAGACGATCCATGTACCCAACCACTCACCAGACATTTTGAGATAGTTCAAAAATGTCGAACGCGTTCAGGATCTGAGGGGACCATCAGATGTAAACGGGCACTGAGTGCTTTGGCTGACAAGGTAGTGATACACCATATGGAATACTGCATAGAGCACGAAGTAAATCTCTGGTCAAATGCTGGGAAGATGAGTATTGCGCACTGAGGGCGGAATGTAAGCTGTTGAAGAGCCTGAAAACCATACAGCATTGAGGCCCGAAACGGCGCAGGAATGAAACATGGTGGGCCATACCAAAGAACAGAAACCTAAACATGTACATGTCAGGAACATTGTGAATTGAGAACAGGGAACACACAAAAGTTTTCAGCCAGATCTTGTCTTTGGGGTACTCGACAAAGTAGAAGTATGTCTCAACAATACAATGATCATTACTCTGAATGAGGGATGGGCTGAGACTACGAGCACTTACCTGTGAGGTGGTGAGCCCGTATATCCCCATGGCGAGCATGCACCCTATGATACCCGCACCAAAGGAGTCCCTGTAATACTGGGAAAATGCATGGGGGAGAAAGGCCGACATTGCTGGAGCACGAAAGAACCAGGGTAGTGTGAGAAAGGTGGGTGAGGGTCCAGGCCTTTGCCGACCACGTTAAGTAGCCCACCAAGCAAGTGTTGCTTGTCCGATGCTCCGAGGGCAGTGGTGGCAGAGCAAATGGTGATCGAAGGATACATTCATAATGGGAACATGTTCATGATTGCATGAAAGGCGTTGCTAACTGGCAGTCCGTCGACAGCCTGCTGGGAAGGTTGGTTTCGGTCAATGAGAGTCACTGATGATCAGGTTCTGAGGGATCCACTCCTGGCGTATGCGAGAGCAGATCAAATGTGGAAGGAAATTTATATTACACTGCCATCGCAAGAACGGGTTCGCTGCCAGACCTACTGCCATCCCCCTGCCAAGAACTCGGTGGGATGACCTAAAACTAAGATGCCGACAGGTCATTCTTGTCATATTTAATATGATTTATACAATATTCGTTAGGACGTAGCAAGGACGTGCAAGCGAAAGACCGAATGCAAGGAGATGAAGACGAAGTGGTGACAACATCAGCCAATGATACAATCGATGATGGAATTCCGTTCAGAAATTGACGCTCGAGTGCCGTCGTTAGTATTCTGATGGGTGGCGCGCGTTTGCTGAATTATTTTGTTCAAATCGACAGTCACGGGTCACGGACCCCTCTGTCGATGTCGAATATTGGTTGAGGTCACGCGTCACGGAGGGGTTTGTCGAACGTCCAAACTGTCACGAGTATCCTTCCCCCCCCAGGAGCACAAAAAAGCGTCAAAACTGTCGAAATTTTCGGGGGTGTCACGCAAAAATGCGGCCGCTGTCGAAATGTCGAATAGGTAAATCCGGTCACGCGTCACCCCCCCCCCCCCTGTCGATTTGAATGATGGCAAGAGAGCCGGCATACGGTAGGCGGGATGGTCAAGGTTCGTTTTTGACATTTTGAAATTTGATATTGTGATCAGTGATCCGGGACACCCGAAAAGATGCTGAACCAATTCACAATTCTGTGTGAATGATACTGCACAAAAACCCAGAATATGTACGCCGGGACGCATCCAAGTGCTACTATTATTCCCGCTAACTGACTTATCAAAGATAACAACTTGTTTTAGAATCGGTTGAGGATCGGTCCATCGAGTGAATTGAAAAAATCTTCCCACGGAAAGTTATCTATTTGATGTTCATCCGCTGGCGCTACCAGTTGCGAGACATTGCTGTAAACTATTTTTCTCGTATCTGTTATACCCTCTCCAAATGACTTAAAGCTTAATAAGCATGTGTTGATCTTCAAATAACTCTAAAACAGCAAACACCGTATTATCTGAGACTGCCTACTGGGCCACCTTAGAAGTTTTGCCCCCCTAGCAACCATGTTGAGCGACTTTCCCTGGGTCTAGGCATCGCGAATGACAGGCGCATATCCTGTGAAGAGTTTGAGCATACTCGGGGCCATTTTGGTGACGCCTTGATTGCTCAGTGAATTTATTTTTGTCGCACTTCCCAAACAGGCAATTGACGGGGTAGTGGGCCACCCGTGTAAATCCGCCGTTGGAGGCTATATTGGCGGCCTTTCTCTGCATAATATTGCTCATGGGTCACAGAGCGTGGATTATATACATTTAAAGAGTACAATTGACCTTATACCGTGGTATAGCCGAATGCTTTTAGTGAGAGATGTAAGCGGCAGATTCGATGTTGGCAAAAAAACAAGTCCTGCGCACCGAGTAGAGAGTGAGTTTGATCAAAGAAAGTTGTAGGTAGGTTCATAAGAAGCCAATGAACATATCTAGACTACCTATGAGACTCGCGCCTTATGCTCCTGAGAACCCAGAGTTCGGATTTCGATTCCACAGAAAACTGGGTGATATGGGGTATTAGACACATTGAGAGAGGTGTTAGCAAGCTAGAATTATAAGAGATAGTCATAATAGATGGGCTATATGTCAAGGTGAACCATGCCAAGTCCCGGACTCGTATCGGCACAGGGTCATTTGATATTAAGGTGGTGAGATTGCAATGTTCGAGCTCGGATGGCATTCTTTGACAGGAGTTTAGGACTTGAAGCTCGAGGATATGGGGATAATTATATGCCTACAGAAAATCCTGAGATCAGGGGAGCATAACGGGCCCCCGAAGTCGTAGATTGGTAAAGAACTGGTGGAGAAAGAAGCGAAATGGCTGTTCGGAGATAAGGAATTGATGTTCCCACCCTGCGTGCCGACATCAACTGCGCCACCGCTTAATGACAACACATCACTTTCGGCCGAAAACTGATATGGAGGAGCGGCATATATGGTATTCCACCCTCCAAGCACAAACCTGGCATCTAGGTAAGTATCTAGCTCTGAAATTGACAAATGGCCCACTTCCTAGTGTGGCCCACTAGGCAGTCGCAGATAATACATATTTTCGCTGTCATCAAGTACTACACCTCGTTTTCGGAGGATTCATGAGAAGGTTCATCACAATCAAAACCATCACAAGAGAGACGAAGATTGTGACACCGGTTTCCGCACTCATGCTTCTTGAGGAAACTAGTTGTGCCAGATTTTCCATGGTCACCGACACCGCTCAAGCTGCGAAGATCAAACTTGAGTTGTAAGCCAAAAGAAGGGCGATGAAGCATAACCATTGAGTGTGTGAGTCATAACATCGAACAAGACCTGAACCCCTTCCTCGTTCTCATTGATAACCGTAGCAGCTGAAAGGCTGGTTAGCACAAAAATGCAAGCCAAAGTTAATCATAACATACTTTGAAGATCAGCAGGGACAGTTGATTCCTGACTGAATAAATACACGTAGTGAGCAAATGTATTCAAAGTGCTGCCAAGTTTATTCTGGTGCCAGGCCGGGTATTCATTTGTTCCACTCCAGTGCTTGACTGGACTGGAGCGCCGTGGTTCGAATAGCCAGATGACATAACCTTGAGCAGATCCATCCAATTGTGCTGCTTCGTATTGCTCCATAGAAAATCCCGAAGCAATGGAGGGTCCCGAGCCGTTTGGAATTAGCTCAACACCAAGTTTGAATTCCGTGACTTTGATTCCTGAAGGTGACAGTCGTTAGTAAACTGCAACTTGACGGGGATCATAAGATGATACCATTTTCATTATCAACAGTCTGCCTCTTCGCTTCGCCAATGAATCGTTCGAGGAAATAACCAGCCTTGCTCAGCCGAGCGCCTTCTTTTGTAATCTGGTTGTAATTATCCTGAATTTCAACTAGTCCTTCCCCAGTGCCAATGTTGAAGAACTGGTTTGCAACCCAAGGGAGTCCGTCATGAATGACCTACTCTTACAGTCAGAACAGGGTTTTGAAGAATGAGGTATAAGCACCTTGTGAACCATCTTGGTTTTGCCCTGATCAAATGCAGCATCTTGGAGGAGGCAAATGGAGGGGGCACAAATTTCATCATCGAGGTTCGGCCAAGCAATTGTGACAGCGCCGTTTGTGGCGATGGATATAGAGGCAAAGAGGAAAGGAACTTTTGAGAACCCCGGCAGGTCACCAAACTCGGAGCGAAGTGGAACCGGCGCGGAAATCTGGGCTAGTTGGATTTAACATTCATGATCTATATGAACCAATTAAAACTTACTTCGTGATCGCTTCAAAGAGCCAAGGTCAGGTGTCATGGGCCGTGATGACTGACTCGACTTCCGCTTGTGATTCTCCTTTTCGGTGTGGACAAAATAAAGTGCAAGCACACCAGTTGAATCCTCGAACTGAAAACAAGGTGAATTCTGGATCGGGATGTGCTGCGGTAGAACCACTTACATCTTTGACGGAAATAAAACCTTCCAGATACACAGCAGGAGATGGCAATCGAAGTGTTGGCGGGCCTTGGAGGATCTTCTTCGTGTTATTTCCCTTTGCAATGATATAGCACCTTGCACATGGACCAGGAGAGTCCTTGTGGTCGAACCGATCACCGCAGCACTCCCGGCAGTGCCGGGTCAGTAGGTTCAACTTCGTCGGCCATGAACAAGGATGATGACTTTCTCCTGGATTCTTGTGTCCTTTAAATATGCAGATAACCGGCTTGGCGCCGTCCTAAGAAAGCCAGAGGGATGAACATAATAACAGAACCGCGGGGTAAATGGTGTGCATGACTCAAGTCTTTAGGCGCATCATTTGTGTGGGAGTTTCGGGTGATCAATTTCGGTGCGACACGTTCGGAAGGCTAACGGACGAATCAACAATAGGTTTTCATGACTCGCGCCCGAGGGCGCGTCATTTGTGTGGGAGTGATGGTAGTTTATTGTTTGGGGTGATTCATTTCGGTGCGGCGCAGGAAAGATCAAAGCTGGTCCGGATGATTTGGAACAACCGTTTGGGGTAATTAGTATGCATGACTCAAGTCTTTTTGGGAGTGATGGTTGAGTTTATTGTTTCGGGTGATTCATTTCGGCGCAGCACGGGAAGACTGACAACGAGTTAGCAATAGGTTTGCAGATCGTTTTACGTGACTTGAGCTCTCGGGCGCGTCATTTGTGTGGGAGAATGGACCAGCTTATTGAGTTGAGTTGAGTCTATTGTGCCGAATAACGGTTCGGCACAAGAGGATTGAGCTTTGGCTCTATCTCTACCCAGCACATTTTCAACTGGAATGGTCAACCCAAGTGGCGCAAATGGCTACTGCAATGGCACTCATGAGTTAATGGCACCTTTCCCTCAGCTCCGCTGATTTCACCCAAGGTCCTCCGGATGCTGTCCTTGGCCAGGCTTTACACGACTATGCACGAAGAAGTCTTTCACTGAATCAACGTCTGGTATATCTGCTCAAGGATTTTGGCTACAAAATTAGATGCACATCTCAGATAAATATTGGCTGATGTTACTAATCCTCTCAGTGTCTCAACCTTGAAGACACATAATCGCAATTTCAACGTTCCAACTGTCAAAAAGCCGCCTCCTGACCATATTGCGGCCACATTGATCGCAGACGTGATGTCAAACAATGTGTCATCCTGCAATGGCCCCTGCACAATCCAGAGCCAAATCTCACTCCAGGATGACACCAAAATTCCCCGGTGAGTTAATATCTTCTCTTTGACACCAATATTCATCTTAAACCATCTGCGTAAGGACATTGTTCGCCGTCTTATGGCAGACATCAACCCAGATGGGACAGAGGCAAGATTCCCCGGACGTAGACATCAGCCTAAGCAACGGGGAGATCTAACTGATACCGGTGTTTACTATGAACTTCATTTTGATGGCCATGAGAAGCTCAATTTCAAAGCTTTGCGGATGGGCCCCGTCGGTATTGATATTTATGGCTCTCGATGCCACTCCAGCAGTAAGATGGTCAAGTTTTTGGCTGTTCCGAATGCTCGCTGCTCTTCAACGGTTGGACATTACTATCTTGACTTGGTGGAGGAACATGGTGGTATGCACTTTGATATCTATTACGTTTCAATGCTTACTTCCTCACCAGTTTTTGTGCAAGCGACGGTGGATGGTGGATCTGAGACAGGAGAGCTATATGCAGCACATGTTGCATTGCGGTGAGTGCACGAGTTAATCGTTTTATTATTATGTGACCATACTTTGAACAGTCAACACTGCATGCTGGATATCTCTGTGGATGATGCAACACCCTTTGTTGCCCTCAAAAGCACAGATAATATTCCTATTGAATCGTCCTGGCATCTGTTCACAAACTACATGGGTCTCGACATCAAGCAAATTCTACTTCTTGGCAAGAGCCACAATCATTTCAACTCTGCTTACCAACTTCACATGTGTGTCCGATTTTCTTCTGTTATTGCTGCCATTCTAACTGTTGTTCAAGTGATCTCTTCAACTGGCTGTGGCCCAAATCATCCAATTGACTCTGGACAGCTTTCTTGATTATTGGAACAACCACAAGATTCGCACCCAGCGTAACAAACTCTTGCCATCTGGGTTCTCTCCCAATTATATCTGTGATCTCCCTGAGAAATTTGGTCTCACTCATTTCGGAGTGGCTGCTCCCCAGCCTTTCACTGATGCTTTCCGGCAGAATATTCCAAAAACGTGGAAGGAATGTTATAGATGGGTCCCGGACGAGTTTGATGCCAAGGCATCCGAGGTCTATGCGTAGATAGGCGAGCCAAAGTTTGTTTTGACGAATGGTTGGTCCATATTTTGCCAGATGCTCCCGCATTTCAATTGATATTTCATGTCTACTGCTCAATACACATACACTGTCACTACCGTGCTACCGACTTCAGTCGAAGAACCCAAACATGAATTGGTTCAGCATCTTTTCGGATATCCCGGATCACTGATCACAATATCAAATGTCAAAATGTCAAAAATGAACCTTGACCATCCCGCCTACCGTAGCCGGCAAGCGGCGGGTCACAAACAGGATGAGTAAGAGTTGAAATTATGAGAGGCCGTCAGAACTTCATTTTGCATGCACGCAGTTTGAGGATGCTCAAGATCTTCGACCCGAATATTATCTGTCTGATTGACAGCGATGAGATCTAGCGCGCCGTTCACTTTGCTAGCCAGGAGCTCTAGAAGCGTCCTTGGATGCAGAAGAAGATCCCCCTCAGTGATAAGGACATTCTTTCCTGCCTCAACCTGTATGCAAAGACTATTTGCAGCCTTGAGATCTGTGTGTGCCTTCTATCCGCGTATATCTTCTTGTAATACCGACAGTGCAAATATTTACAGTATCGCAGAAGCGCCTGAAGAATGAAGTTATCGGTCATTACAGCTAATGTTGGAACCTAAGGCGCGAACGAAAAATTTCCATTTTGGGAACTTTTTTGTCGCGCCGACCAATTCCCTCATATCTCTCTGAGTTTTGGTCAGATTACCTCGAAACCTATACCATTCTTTCAGAATAATTCATGTGCAATTAGTGATGTCGAGGAAATTGCGAAAATGTATTTTATCTTGCCATTTGGCACCTGAGGCATTGTTTCTGTTGAACACCACCTCGGAGGATGGGCACTTGTTCAAACACACTAAATTTTTGGGATGGAAGACTTACATGCATTATGAAGAGGGTGATGTTGCCAGAACTAAAATTTATTTCTCCATTGAGGCACTATTGAATCGGAAGTAATTGTTTGATCAAAATTGTTGAACTTCACATAACTTCCACCTCAGAGGGTGGGCACTTGTTCAAACACACTAAATTTTTGGGACAGAAGACTTACATGCATTATAAAGAGGGTGATGTCGCCAGGTTTATAATTTTCTTCTCCATTGAGGCAATATTAACTCGGAAGTAATTGTTTGATCAAAATTGTTGAACTTCAGATAACTTCTTCAATCATCCCCCAAATTGGAACTTGGAACAACACAGGACATCACGCTGCACAAAGGAATGACACGCGGCCATGACTGTCCGCTGGCGAATGATGTGACCGACGTGACAACCAATGATGGGTGTGCGATGTCACACACTCTAATTGAAGTTTGACTATGCGTGTTTTTGGACATTTCAAGGATGTGGCTTCGAGGGAGACGCTCAATGCGATGTCCTGTGTTGTTTCAAGTCCCAATTTGGTGGATGATTGAAGAAGTTATCTGAAGTTGAACAATTTTGATTGAACGATTACTTCCGAGTCAATAGTGGCTCAATGGAGAAAAAAATTACAATTCTGGAGCCATCACCCTCTTATAATGCATGTAAGTCTTCCGTTCCAAAAATTTAGCGTTTTTGAACAAGTGCCCACCCTCTGAGGTGGAAGTTATGTGAAGTTCAACAATTTTGATCAAACAATTACTTCCGATTCAATAGTGCCTCAATGGAGAAATAAATTATAATTCTGGCGACATCACCCTCTTTATAATGCATGTAAGTCTTCCGTCCCAAAAATTTAGCATATTTGAACAAGTGCCCACCCTCCGAGGTGGTGTTCAATAGAAACAATGCCTCAGGTGCCAAATGGCAAGATAAAATACATTTTCGCAATTTCCTCGACATCACTAATTGCGCATGAATTGTTCTGAAAGAATGGTATAGGTTTCGAGGTAATCTGACCAAAACTCAGAGAGATATGAGGGAATCGTCGGTGCGACAAAAAAGTTCCCAAAATGGAAATTTTTCGTTCGCGCCTTAGGTTCCGACATCAGCTGTAACATTGTTAATGAAATGATGTTACAGCGCCGTTGATTTGAGAGTCGAGATACTATAGATTACATTGGCGGATACGAATTGGAAGGGTCAAGAAAAGTAGTTAATTATGTACCATCACTGGTTTCATCGTCCTTGTCTTTCCCTTGACCGGTGTTGTTACGTTTCTGGGCATTGCCATCTGGTTCCTTGCTGGCTCTGCGCTTTGGGGGTGCTGTAAGTGTTTGAGATGAGCCTATATATGATGTTAGATTAGATGTTACGCACTCTGAAAAATATTGGGAGGTCTGGGCGAAGAGATTGGTGTGGTGAAGTAAAAGACTGCGCACTGCTCTTGAGCATGGATCTGTTCAGCGGACAGGATCGGTGCCCTGAATGGCTTGAACGCTGCAGCAGACAGTTTGAATGGACTCGGAGGTTTAAGTTGGGCTGCACGGAGGATGATGACTTGGTTGATGATTCCTGGGAGAAGGAAATGAGGTGACAAATAGGCGGAAATTGGAGGTGGAATTTAGTACCTGAAAAGGAATTGGTACCTCCAAAACTCCGGTGTTCAATGCCAAAGTAACATTCAATCAGGGCTCCGGGAAGTTTCGATTCGATAGCTTTGGGGGCAAGACGGGTTCCATCGACATCCCATACAACAAAATCACGGATGACATGAGATTCAGCAAGTTGTTTGACAGTGTCACGGCATTCGGTGGGACAAGTAAGTCTATCATATCTACAGATGGGGTTGATATAAAATTAGGAGGATAATAACTCGCAGTTTAGACATCAGGATTGTCTTTGAATGTCAGGGTAAATCGTGTTCAGAAGCAACGGTAACAATGGCTGAGTAGGAGATGGATGGTTGATTGAGAACATTGTCTAGCATAAAACACAGAGTAGATATCTTTCGCTCGTCCGACAAGTAACAGGCAAAATTTGTGGGGCAAGAAGGAGGAGGAGGAGGTTCTGTGAAATAAATAAAAAGTAAGAAAGGAGAGAATACCACACGAGAATTATCAACCCTCGTCTAGAAACTGTAACAGACCTATATCAATGTCATTCACACAAGACTGTGCAGTTTCGTAGACTTTGTGACATTTTTGAGGACACGCAGGAACAGTAATGAAGTCATCCGTCCGACGTTTACGCGACTCGGAGCTTGATGCTGTCGACATTGGTGCAGTGGTCAGAGCAGAAGCAGTGTAACTTTAATGTATCGTATTTGGTCCATAGCTCCAAATGGTAATAAATGCAAGTCACGTGGGCCGATTGTGGTCCTCCCCCCTTTGAAACCCCACAAATAGGCACATACAGAACAAGTTCTGTTTGTGAATGAAATAGTTCAGTATTTAAAATCAGTAGTAGTGCTTGTCATTATGTAGAAATTCATTATGATCTGGGACGCTTTCAAGATGATTTGTCAAGAATCTGGCCAGCCAGCAGTGTCGGTTGGGCAGCAATAGTCCAGGTAAAACATTACGGATTCCTAACGATTCATGGTGAAAAATACGTCGTGAAGTGACCCTATATTTGCCATGAAGTTCAAAGCTCTCGTTCCTGATGTTTCGTCAAGAAACCATGTTCGGTTGTCAATAAATTCAAGGTGAAAGAATACTGTCTCGATATGTAGGAGAGCAATGGTCACGGTAACGGAACACCCGTTGCGTTGCCTTCATCACGGTAACGGTAGAAATGGTTGCCCAAAAAATTCGTGACATTGAAAAAATCTTAAAAATCATGAAAAAAAAGGTTGTGGGCGGACAGGATCGAACGGGAGACGGTTGGTCGGAGGCTGAGTACAGGCGAAAGACAAATCCAGCCGAGCCAAAGAGGGACACTGAATTTCTGGTTGCGTTCAAAGGCAACGGTCACGGTCACCCTAGACTCCGTTGCCTAAAAAAAGGCAACGGGTTTGTCACGGTCCCTGGGTCATTGCTCCCCTACATATTGAGACAGTAGGAATTTCATGACCTCAAGTCGTGAAAGACATGTGGAAATTCACGACATTCTGACTGCCCAGTGCTGGAATATGGCTCCATATTTCATGCAATGTCCCCCAGAGAGGGGAAACCAGGCCACCAGAGGGTGGTTCATGATGATGGCGAGCCAGAAGACATTGAGGCAAGATCAGATCATCACACAGGGCATCCTCTTATCTGATTGAGATCTAATCAACCCAATAATTGAGGCAACAGCCAGCTGCCACGTGTCAGCCTGCAATAAGCCGCCGATGAGCCACTGTGGCTTGTTTTTTGATAAGCGATGATGATTGTCGCCTGTGAAACTGGCGCAAAGAAGGGTCACTGAACAACCCTATTTCCACTGTCAGGGCTGTACTTCACTGCCTCAATAATTCTCTTTTGACCCTGCTCGGGGACGTCAGATATTCTTATCCTCAATTGTGCATAGCAGTGCTGTCAAAGTGCTGTGCTGACAGTGCTGTCAAAGTGCTGTCTGTGCTGACAGTGCTGTGCTTCCTTCGGCTGCCGCAGCTTGCGCCCTACCCCAAATTTTAAATGCCTGTGTATGAATAGGTATGAACACGCACGGACACGCAATCGCCTATGTGAAGAAGCGCGATAATTCGACGGTATTGCAAGTTTAGCAGATCCCCAACTTATCCAATGAACCTGTTCCTTATTGCTGTCCTTCGGAACATGCGGAGTGAAGCGAAGGATACCTTGTTCAGGGTAGCGGTTCCATCTTGCCTTCACATCCTGCCCGAATCACCGAGATGACTAGTGCTGACAATAGTCGTTATATATATAATGCACCAAGAAAATCAACGTTCCTTTCTCAAGGCTCTCCCGATTTTGACTGTTGGTGCCGCCAAGCAACATGATCACAGACGTCAACCTCATAACCACCATCTCCCGCTCCATGATGTCACGACCACTTAAACGGGGACGAGCATGCATGAACTGCAGGTGCGCCACCCCTCTCTTTCGCCGCTGCACCGAGTCTGAGCCTGGTGACACGCAGATTTCTCAAAATTGTACGCCACAGCCTCTCACCCGTGCCGAGTGCTAACCTGCTTTCCTTTGCAGAAATGCGACGGAATCAAGCCAATATGCGGACCCTGCCAGAAACATCCTAAAGACGACGAGTGCGAGTACTCTGACGGGCCCGCGCGCAGCCGCACCAAGGCACTCGAGGACACCGTCCAGCGCCTCGAGGCGCGCCTGCATGAGCTTGAGCACTCCGAGGACACCGTCAAGCACCCGGGCCGGAGTTTGAGCAGCTCGTCGCCCGAGAGCCAGTGCCTCGCACCGCTCTCGCCATCAAGTACGCCCCCGTACGACCCACACTGGTCCCCGCCGACTCCGGATTGGAGTTTGAGCAGCTCGCCGCCTGAGAGCAGTCCAGGGAGCGGGAGCGGTGCTAGCGATCTGGAGCTTCTGAGCGTGCCCGCTGCATATCGCGGCGCATCGCAGTCCTCGTTAGATAGGCTCAGCGAAGCGGGCGGAGAAAAGTCGGTGGATTCTTTTCTCTCATACTACCCGCAGGAATAGAATCTTTCCAGCGGCATGGTCGCAGACGACAACCTCTTGCAAGCCACCTCCCTCCCCGCAATATCGCCAGTACAGCCAGTGTGCCCGAACTGCATGTGCGCCATACCACCCTCTCGCCGGTGACGGCAGCTCTGACGTGAGGCACACAGGTTTCTCAAGATTGTGCGCCCCATTCCTGCCACCGTCGCCAGCTCCGAATGCTAACCTGCTCTTATTTGCAGGAATGCGACAGAGTCAAGCCAATATGCGAGCCTTGCCCAAACCACCCCAAATACAGCGCGTGTGAGTATCAGCATGGGTCTGCGTGCTCGCGGTCAAAGGCACTCGAGGACACCGTCCAGCGCCTCGAGGCGCGCCTGCATGAGCTTGAGCACCCCGAGGACACCGTCAAGCGCCTCGAAGCACGGGTGCACGAACTCGAGCACCCCGAAGACACCGTTCAGCGCCTCCAAACGCGCCTACACGAGCTTGGGTATGATGCCCATGCGCTCCACTCACCTCCTTCCCCCCCTGGACTCCCGCATCGACCGCAGAACGCGTCCACCCCATATCGCGGCGTCTCGCCGTCATCGTTAGGCGGGTTCAGCGAAGCAGGCAGCGAGGGACCATACGAGTCTCGTTCCTCTTCCTCCCCTGGGGAATGGAATTTTTCGGGTTATAATTGGCCGATACTCGGACAAGTTTTGCAAGAGCTGGTAGGACTCGATACTCTTGCCATTGTCCTTTTTTGGTTCATTGTGAATCTTCTTAAGAATCTAACTGGCAGTGTAACGAAGTTGGATAAATATCCCGTCGACTCCGGAAGCGCGGCCGACATTTATGGCGGAATATTAGGTGCATCTAAGGTCCGAGTATCTTCACTTTAATTCTAGTGCTGGGTCTGACCTCAGTTTACATATGTCAGGTTGCGATAAAGGTTTATCGCCGTATGAATTCCGAACCACAACAACTGGAACAAAAGAGTAGAGTGTGTTTGGCTTGTTTTTGAGAATCGGGTTGTCTCTGATTAGTCGTAGTCCTTATATGAAGCAGCCCGATGTTGGAGCCGGCTTGACCATCTGAACATTTTACCATTCCTAGGGATTTCTCTGGATCTTGGACTTTCTCCTGCTTTAATAACGCCGCTTTGCTCGTCGGGACCTGTGATGAAATATCTCAAGGTGAACGACAAAGATCCGATGGGAAGGTTGCAATTGGTCTGGCAGCTTCATGATTGAAGTCGTGTGTATGTGTTGAACCTCTGACAGGCGATTGGGATCGCTGAAGGACTGGCGTACCTTCACTCCCAAGGGATTATTCACGGTAATCTATGCACGGTCCGTCCATTATCCCCTCAGTTCAATAGATCCCATATTCATTTGTGCTTGTAGAAAAAAAGTATTGATCAGTCACAACGAGGTACCGGTGATCTGTGGCTACGGCATGCTCAGCATTCTGGGTCCCTGCACAACTTCCGTCTCCTTATTTTCTTTCCCAATTCGCTATACCGCTCCAGAATACTTCTCCGATGAGTCTGGCACATCCTCCATCCGAACAACAGCTGGTGACATTTACGCCTTCTCCATGGTCATGCTAGAGGTAGGTCGATATCCCGCTAGACATCTTTATTCTTCACCCGCTTTCCAGATTTTATCTGGACGTGAACCATTTCATTATCTAGCTACTGAGCACGCAGTTTTCAAGCATTTAATTCGAGGCGATGGGCCAATTCGGACACATTTCGATCGTCAAGCAATCTCAAAACGTATCTGGGACTTTCTAACTTTGTTGTGGGATCAAACCCCATCTTCGCGGCCGGTAATGCCGAATGTGGTCGCTGGTCTGATACAGATGTGTGTGAGCTGGCAACTTTCCCGATTCTGCTGATACCCGTGCAGACAGGATGACGAAAGCATGAGTGACGGGAATTCTGAACTTGGCGAACCTGGCTGGGTGCGGGATATGGATAACTCGTATAGCTTCATGCTCTCTTCTAACTCCTGCCTCTAGCCTAAACTTCATGGTCGAGACCTCAAAGAACGTTTAAAACAGGATGATCAATACCCCTTTGCTAGCGGAGGCAACTCTAACATCTACCGCGGAAAATTGACCTGCTCCGATGGCCGCAAAATTCGTGTGTGTTGTTCGGCGTGGGTGGTCAATGGTCATTTATGAATCTGTTTTCAGGTGGCTATCAAAATGATGCGCATATCGGATGATGGTTCTGGGCAACAAGAGAAAATGTTAGTGGTGAGTTGTTTTGCAACTATGCGGTTTGAAATATCATGTTAATTCTAGCTAGCGCCTGAAACGTGAAGCTAACATCTGGGACCAGCTGAAACACAAAAATGTTCTCCCGTTCATTGGCCTTTGCGAAGATTTTGCTCCGTTTCCAGTTCTGATATCACCGTTTTACGAATTCGGGCATGTCGGAAAGTATCTCAGCAAGCATCCAGGTGTCAATAGGGAAGAGCTTGTAAGTTACATACTTCACAAGCGACGAGTGATTCAACTTTATAGGTTCTTGATGTCGCTTCGGGGCTGCAATTTCTCCATGATAATAATGTTGTCCACGGAGACCTGAAAGTGGCAAGTATGTTCATCTCATCTTTATAACTTTCTTTAACATTTGACTAAGCAAAATGTCCTCGTTGACAATCATGGTGTCCCGCGTATATGTGACTTTGGCTTCTCCAAGATAGTCAGCCGTCGGGGCTTCACAACGTCAAATATTGGAACAGCACCCTATATGGCACCAGAATTGTTTTTCGTCGTGGATATAAATTCGCAAGAATCGTCCTCTCCAAGCACGACCACAAGCTCTGATGTATACTCTTTCGCCCTTCTGGTTATCGAGGTGCGGTAGTCTCAAATGCGTGTACTCCTCTGATCGAGATGGGGTCTTAGATTCTAACAGCTGAACCCCCTAAGGGGCGGCCCACAAGAACGATTGTGACGAGAAAAATCCTCTCCAACTTGCGACCCAAGCGGATGGACTACGACGAGATGAAGGTGTCGCAAGGAACGTGGTCTGTCTTGGACGAATGCTGGTCATTCGAGCCGCACCTCCGGCCGACCGTTTCTGAGGTACTGAGTGGCTTGACCGATAGCTTTTCTTCGAGCATGCCGATGGATGCATTGGCTGCTAATTAGGCGAATCGCTGAAATCGTGTTGTTTGTGTTCAATACACCCCCATGATATGGGCGATATATTGTCGCACTACTGTTTAAGATACATCTTCAAATGGAGACCCCTACTTTGGCACTGTTCTTTGCCCACGACTATTGCCTTCGTTCAATTCTATGCCTTCCCACAGTGCTTTCTGCCGTTTTGGGATCACTCCTGTATCTTTCATTTTCTCGGAATCGCGCGGGTGGGACTGCAATCTGTCGACTTCAAGACGGCTGAAGCTGACGAAACCTCGCTGCAGTGCCTTGTGTGGGGCACACAGCCGAATCCTGAACTGCGGCTTTCGGGAATGAATCTAAATATGAGTGATTTGGTGCAGTTGAAAATCTTCCCATTCGGAACATTCCTTCTTAGTGCTGACCAAAATATGATATGAATACGAAAATTCCGTATCATATTCATCTTGGCGGCCCCATATCATATTCGTAGTGAATCGTATTCATATCGAGGCCATTGAATACGAATATGATAACCCCCGTGAATTTTGACGAAGTCCGTGTAGTTCACGCCCTCTGCAAGCTTCAACCATTCTTTTGTAAGGATATCCACAGACACCATTTCCGCGGTCATGGATGACCGAGCATCAGACAGGGTGTGTATCAAGCTCGAGAAAAGGCGCTCGACAGAGATACTGACACCAGGAATGACGAGAATATCCCGCGCAACGTGCCATATGTATGTCAACGTGCCCGAATTCTCCTGCCAGAGAGATTCAACACCATGCTCTGGGAAGATGAGGAAAAAACTGACCTTCCACCCCTTGAGAGGATCATCGAAGTCTGGCGCAACGGGAGAGATGTTGCCGCAATATAAAACAACTTTGTCCTTCCCGTCAACGGCCGCCGTGAATGTTGGGAAAGCCGGCGTGGCTTTCAGGGCGATGGCCATTGCAAAGATCGAATTTTGCGCCGTGATGGTACCGGACTTGGGACCATTACCCGCGTGGACATTGGCGGGAGAAATGTCTTGATCAGCCTGGGCATAATCTCATCACAATGTCGCGAAGCAGCTGGTGCGACCGAACGGCGACACTGGGGTCCCATTGCTCACACCTGAAAAAAGCGATGCGCACTGCAGGATGCAGGACTTGGTTTCGCATTAGGCCTAGTTCTCCGATAATAAAAGAAATCGTACCAGCTCCGAGCAGAACGTAGTCGCCGAACAATGCATTGGAAATATACTTAGTAGCGACCGCCCCACCCGCAAGTAGTGCCGTACTCAAAGTGGTTCGTCCTCTTCATGCTTCGTGGCTAGGGCGGTGAGAGTTACCTTCCTCAGTTTGTATAATGGTAACACTTTAGTTATCGTCGGAACACTCTTCTTGGAGAACTCAAACGTGCACAGTTTGAGTACCTTGCAAATATTAAGCATGTTCTGTGTCGGGAAAAAATAAACTGTGTACCTCGAAAGCTTTGACAAGCTTGTCGACAAACTCCCAATCCCCACACGACATCTCCCACTTTTTCTTTCGGGCCTGGGCCACTTTCTTTGCCTTTCCAGTAAAGCCGTTCGGCAGCTCGCTCACGGACACGTCGAATGCCTGTAGCACATGGGAGCGAATGAAGTGAAAAAGAAAAAAAAAATGCGAACCGGTTGCAACAACTGTGCTCGGTCGAGCTCCGCCAGAGTTGTGTTCCAACGAACCTTCATACTGCCAATAAACACAAGGTGGCGGTACTTCTTATTGACCTTGCGACGAAGAAGCCTCCGCGCAGTTTTCCGCCGGATCTCTGAGCGCAGAATATGAACGGCGACACAATGAATCTGCAACTGGCAGTAAATCAAGGTGGACGTGATGATACAAATTGAATACACGTTGTCGACCGGAGTGAAGACTTTCGGCGCCTTGGCTTCGTGGCTCATTTACCCGGGTTTGGCACCTCTGACACATCCTCCTATTCGTCATCACCCTCGTCCACCTCCTCGTATTCCGAATCTGAGGAGTCCTCACTCGTACTCCCCTCTGACCCCGCCTCCTCTACATCGGATCCCACGTCTGAATCCCCACTCACATTCTTCGTAGTCTCATTTTTGGCCTTGGCAGCCATCAGCTCCATCTCCCGCCCGACAACCGGATCCGTCGCAGAATCGTACGCAAGTGGATACTGTTACATACGTGCAGAAGCTGCACAGCAATCTCGGAGATAGCTGTCAACGGATTGATCGGACCGTGACCCGTATATGAAAGGAACGCGCCGCACAAAGCTTTCCTCAGTACTTCCACCGTGTACTGAGTACCATATATATTAACACTGTCTAGTTTCTAACAGGTTATGGGCTATTGCTGCTGAGTACTGGACTCAAACGACGCCTAAACTACCCTACATTGCATGACAACAACCCCCGACATCGAAATCCTTACACTTTCTTTGTCCAAACTCAGAATCACGATGCCACTCGAACTCGTCAAGCCGAAAAACATCTCCGGCCTCGAGCTTTTGGATCTCAACAAACGAAACTACGCTTCCTGGGCAGAGAGCGCACTCGACGCGTTTCTATACGCCGGCATTCGTGAATATGTCATGGGCGAAGTCGCGAAACCAGGAGCGGGTGACACCGACCTCCCAATATGGACAAAGAACGACAATCTTGCGCAGGCCGGTATCCGAATGAGCATAGCGTCCACAGAGCGCGACTACCTTCGGGACCACTGCACCATCACTTCTGCGCACACCATATGGACGGCGTTACAGACACGCCATCGTCAGAAGGCCTCCACACAAACTTCCCTACTCGACGATCTTCTTAACATCCGCATCGAACGCGGCGCAGAAATGGTCGATGCGGCGGGGAGGGTACGCGATATCAGCAAGCAGGTATTCGAAGTCGGCCCACTCGACGCTGATAAACTCTCGCTCGCGGTCCTCCTTCGTGCCCTTTCTCCCGAGCTCAGCGCTATTCGCAACAAATGGGAGGATGTCGACGCTGCGAAACCGGGGGATATCGTTAAAGCCCTCGAGAAAGAGAAGATTTGTTGGGAGGAGGAGACGAAGAAGAATCCGGAGGAACGTGCAAATGCCGCCAAGTCGACGCCTACGAAGACTAGTGCCGCGAAGAAGGGCTTGTGTGGGACGTGCAGCGGGAAGCATCGTACCGACGAATGCTGGGGTGAGGGAGGTGCCATGGAAGGACGTCGTGACGAAGTGCTCGAGCGGAGGGCGGCGCGCCGTAACAAGGACGCAAAGCAACCCGAGAAACCCACGACAACTCCTAACGCCACTAAACCTCCCGCCAAACCTCGATTCGCCATGAAGGACGCCAACGGCAAGACCGTGTACTTCACCATGGTCGACGAAGAGCCCGAGACTGCCGCTTCAGCCGCCACTTTCACCACCGCTAGCACTACGTCCAACGAGGAACTCGAACACATATATTCCACGTACCACGCTCGCCGCCGCGATTCAGATTCGGACGGGTCGACCTACTCCATGGCTGCTTTGTCCCTCCCCGCCCTCGAACATACCTCCTTTACTGGAGCGGCGGATGACGAACCCAATGCACTCAGTGCAGCTGCCGAGATCGATCCTTTTGCAGCAGACACCGGAGCGACAATTAGCCTTTCCCCCGTCAAAGCCGACTTCTACACCTTCGTTATCATCGAACCAATAAAGATCTGGGGAGTGGGAGGCACATACATCGAGGCCACGGCGAAGGGGGATGTCCACATACGCCGCCGAGATACCGGCGACATCTATGTCATCAAGAACGTTTATTACGTCCCTGAAGCCGCTATGCGCCTGCTGTCCATCGGTCGAATCACGGACGCTGGACACGCCGCGGTCTTTACCGAAACCGATATGTTCATTATGGACACCCGCACGGCGGACAAGAAGGTCGTTTTGACGGCTACACGGCGCGACAAGAAGCTCTATACGGTCAACGGCGATATTATTCCGCGCCCAGCACCCGCGTCTGCGCTGGTTACCGTAACCGGATCGGCCCCCGCGAGTCTTGAAGTCTGGCACGGTCGCCTGGGACACATCGGTATCCCCACAATTCGCAAAATGGCCGAAAGTGGTCTGGCGAAAGGTATGCCTGTCGACATGTCGCAACTCCCTCCAAAATGTAAACATTGTATCCTTGGAAAACAGACCCGCACCTCTGTACCGAAGACGAGGACTCACGCGAGATCGACGAGGAAACTTGGGGTGGTGTATGCTGATTTGACGGGTCCGGAAGCGGTACAATCCACTAGACACAATTATTATTCCATGGAGCTGGTCGATGAATACACGGATATGACCTGGTGTATACCGTTACGGACCAAGGACCAAGCCTTCCCGGAGCTCCAACGCTGGGAGAACGAACGTCGCCAGGAGTGTGGTGAAGAAGTGGGGATCTATCGCATCGACGGCGGTGAACTAAAGAGCGAGCAGATGAGAGCTCATCTAGCGAACGCTGGAACGAAACTGCAGACAACTGCTCCGTACACATCAGCTCATATCGGCATTGTGGAACATCCACACCGCACCGTTTTCGAACTTTCGCGCTCCATGCGTTCCGCGTGCAACCTGCCAGCCAATCTATGGGATTACTTTGTTGAGACGGCAGGATACATTACCCAAAGACGACCTACCACATATCAGCGCGCTAAAACCCCGTTCGAAGTTTGGTACGAGAGAAACCAGACTTATCGCACCTCCGGGAAATCGGTTGTCAGGCATTCGTCCTGATTCTGAACAAGCATAATCCCAAGGTCTATGACCGTTCAATTGAGTGCAAACTCATCGGCTATTCACCAGATTCCAAGGCTTACCTATGTTACGACAAGCGCTCTCGTCGCGTCATAACTTCCTATCACGTCGAATTCATTGAATCTCACGAGAATGTTCCAAGACCACTGCATCCTGGTCGAATTGTGAACGGGAACCCATCGGACGATAAAGAGAAGCACGTACAGGTGGATTGCGACGATGAAGAGGAGGATGATACCCCCGCCAGTGTGCCCGTACCCGACGTCGTACCTGGGCCCGAGCAACAAAACTATGCACCCGATCAGGCGGACGAACCCAATAGGCCTCGACGTAGCAACAGAGTACCCGGAGACTCCATGGAGGAACGAACCCGCAGAGCTGTTGAGGAGTCTAAAGCTGCCGGAGATCGAATCAGAGCTAATCGGGAACAGAAACGACAGGAGCGCATACCAAACGAAAATGACGCACATTGCCTGATAGACGCCATTGTTCTCAATGCCCTCAATGGTCTTGACGAGGATCAGATTAATCTCGAGTATCCGGACGACCCGAAATCGACCAAAGAAGCCCTAAATAGCGCGAAGTCGGACGAATGGCGAACAGCAATAAAAGATGAGCTGAAATCCATCGCAGATATGCACGTCTACACACTAGTCCCACGATCAGCGGTCCCCAAAGGCCGCAGGATCATGAAGGGAAAGTTTGTCTTCAAAACCAAACGCGATTTTGCGAGCCAGGTGTCACGGTATAAAGCGCGCTACGTCCTTCTCGGTCACAAGATGATCTACGGTCAGGATTTCAACAAAACTACCTCCCCGACAGCACGAGCCGAATCGCTTCGCATCCTGTTCCACATAGCAGCCGCATTAGATTTCGAATTGACTCAGATTGATGTCAAGACGTCTTACCTGTACGGCGATATTGACGAGACCACATGGATGGAACAGCCCAAAGGATTTGAAGAATCCGGAAAGGAGGATTGGGTTTGGGAACTGCACAAGGGATTATACGGAATGAAACAAGGTGGCCGGTTGTGGAACAAACACATGGACGCACGCATGAAGACCATCGGGTTTACGCAACTCAGCGCGGAACATTGCATTTATTATCGCAACCGTGACTCGGGTACCGTATTTGCCGCAGTTCACGTTGACGACTTCACGGTCGCGGCCAGTAGTGTCGAAGAGGAACTCAGATTTGAGGAGGAGCTAAGTGCAGAGTGGCAGATTTCCCGAGCTGATGCCAACTTTATCGTTGGATGGGCAGTCCGCAGAGACCGGGAAAAACGCACAGTATATCTGTCTCAGAAAGCACTCATCGACAAGATCCTCGTGGAATTCAACTGCAAAGACGCGAATCCCGTTAAAACTCCACTTCCCCCGAATACGCGACTTACCAAACGAGACCTCCCACATTCTGAGGAGGAGGGGCGAAGAGCTGCAAGGCAACCATATCGCCAACTTGTGGGAGTCCTCATGTACCTTGCGGTTTCCACGCGCCCAGACATAATGCACGCAGTCAGCGCACTGAGCCGATTCAACAGCAGACACGGCGATACCCACTGGAAAGCGGCATTACACGTCGTCAGATACCTGAAAGGCACTCGGGATTATGAGCTCGAACTCGGAGGAAACCATACTGCGAGACTCACCGGATACACGGACTCGGACTACGCAAACTGCCCAGACACGCGAAGATCGGTGTCAGGCTACGCGTTTTCGTTGGGTTCGGGACTGATCTTCTGGATGTCCAAGAAACAAGCCACTACCGCCACATCCTCGACCGAGGCCGAATACATGGCAGCCGCATCTGCGACCAAAGAGGCCATATGGATCCGAAGTGTTCTCGCGGGCCTTGGTTACGAGCAGAAAGAACCCACAGTCATCTTCATCGATAATCGTGGTGCTCGTATACTCACGGAAGATCCGTCGTTCCATCAGCGAGTCAAACACATAGAGACGCTGCACCACTACAGTCGTGAATGCGTTGAGCGGGGACTCACCATTTTTGTCGATATCCCAACCAAGGACAATGTGGCCGATGTCTTCACGAAGGCATTGCCAGCGCCGTCATTTGAGGAGTTCCGGGAGGCAATGGGATTGAAGCTGTCTCCACATTGAGGAGGAGTGTTACGTGCAGAAGCTGCACAGCAATCTCGGAGATAGCTGTCAACGGATTGATCGGACCGTGACCCGTATATGAAAGGAACGCGCCGCACAAAGCTTTCCTCAGTACTTCCACCGTGTACTGAGTACCATATATATTAACACTGTCTAGTTTCTAACAGATACTTACGAGTCTCATTGTACAGATCAAGGTCTTCGACCTTTGGCGACATCCCAAGGGTACCCGTGATTTTCCTAAAGCATTGTTAATGAACAAAAACCGCAAAAGACAGAGAGAAATGTGTACGGAGCAACGAGGTTTGTACCGTGCCGTGGCCATCACACCCAACCTCGCAACAGTCCGGTTGAGCGGCCTGTTGCTAGATGCGTGATCAGTAGCGCTCGACACTGAAAGTAAGATAGTTTCATACATTCTAATACGACAAAGAAAACATGCTTACTCATATAACTGGCGAGTCCGTCTTTTCTTAGGCGACGGAAAATCAACTTGCCGACGGACTTCCCGGAATGATCACCGTCGAGTGAGATTAAATCAAGTACATATTCCCGAAGCACCCAGTCCTTGTCGATGTACGAGATGACCACACTGCAGAAGGCATGAGCCATTTGTTTTGTGGTCACAATATTAGTTGCGATACTGAATTTGGAGTCATTGGCCTGTGAACAAAGCAAGATGTTAGCTGGTTTTCGAGACACCAGAAATTCAGAGGAAAAATAAAAGAAACCTTGAGCAAGTGAAGATTCAACATGGAGCTCCGATTCAAGGATAGAAAAGAAAAATCGGGGAATGCAGGCAATGAGCTGGAATACTCGTGTTGGAAATGCAGTCTAACCTATGAGACAGGATGCGCCAACAACTCCCTCTTCAACTCGCGCGCGGTGTAGACATTGGTGTGTACCTAGAAATCGAAGAAAATTCATCAATACGACCTGGCGCGAGGGGCATTGAGGCGGGGGCGAGGGGCGGGGGATGGTGGTGGGAGTGAAAGAGACGACGTGGCAGCGCTGATCGCCGTGGTGCCGACAGACAGCGAGGGCAAGTAAACGCAGCGCGAGCGCGGTGCGGGCGGAGCGAGGCGGGAGCGAGTGCACATTAGGCCGACGTAAGCAGTGGACGTGCAGAGGGCGGCAGGAGCAGCGGGCGGAGCTCAATTAAAAGTCGCGCTCCGTCGGGGGATCCCGGATCCGCGCCGGCGAAGTGCAGCGTGTGTGGTTCCGCTAGAGGGAAGCGCTCAGGGGCGGCGACGCGTCGGGAGGCGCCGGGAAGCAAAAGCTGGGGTCAGCGAAGCAAAAGGGAAGGCTTGATCAATTGACCGGGTTGATCCGACAGCACCGCCACACTTCTCTTTTCTTCCCGCTGCGAAGACGCGCACATAACCTTTCAGAGTCCCTGTGGCATTCTACATCCACTTGCTCGCGATCGGCGCTCACTAAAACTGACATTTTCATGAACGAACACCAGGATTATGTAGCCGACAGGCTCGAGGCATGGAAAATGGTGTCTGGAGTCTGACTCGTAGGGATCGTGCTAACCGGGCGTAACCGTAACGGTAACGATGCTTTCGTGGACTTTTACGGTTACGGTACAGTGCATTTACGGACGTATACGTACAGAATGACATAAAATTAAAATGAAGAAAGAAAACAGGTATCTACGCCTCCTGCATAGCCTGAGAAGGTCCTCGAGGCCGTTGCATTCCAAACGAAGGTGATGCTTCACCAACATCAAAGTCCGGATAGTTTCCGGCTTCAACCTGGCGCGCCCACAGAGATGGTATCTCCCTTTCCTAAGAAAACATGTTCCACGGCAACTGACGAGCCTGGTAAAATTCATGAGCCTCAATCTGCACATCCAGAGATCCAAAAATTACCTTGGATTGACATGATATCACGCGCAATTGCGGGCGTGCCATCATTGATATACAACACATGGGAAGCAAAGATTAATCATGGACGTGTATTTCATAGATCTCTGTCGGTGTTCAACATTTCAGAGGGAACGGTGAAGCGCAGTGTTCAAGAGAACGCAACGAATCCAACAACTGTGTTTGACAGCAGCCCAAAATGGATGCCTAAGTCGAGCCGAGTGGCAATATGCTCACCTCGGCACCCACGAAGGGTAATATGATTCAAGAAATAACATTTCGTGTTATGCCAAATCGGGCGGCATAACAGGGACTTCATCGCGCGCTTCGGCTCCGGCAGCCGATGGGCTCAAAATTGAACCATCTTGGGCAAATATACGATCGTAAAATACCGTATACGGCCGGTGGTCAACCGTAACCGTGGATCCTCGAAGGGGTCCATACGGTACGGTTACGGGACCCGTATAACCGTACCCGTACTACCGTATATACGGTTACGGTGCCGATCCCTAGGACTCCGCAGCTGCATTTTCCGAGCAATTGGGAGGCCCTGAGGATTTAAGTTGGCCTCGAAGTTGTCGTCTTCCAGGAGACGAACAGATACGAGGAACTATTTAAATCTAGTATTTTGGACCGATTGACACCTGGCTTAGGTTTCGTTCCCTGCCAGTGCGTCAGGTCGGGATTGCTCAAAATCTTCGGCAAAGCGGCCAGAAAAAAGGGGTAAAAAGTCCAGCGCAGGGACCATGCCCTCTTTTGTGTTCGACTCTCAGCCGCGATTGAAAGAGCTACAGTCGTGTACGGCTGTCCATGGGCTACGGAGGTGCTCAGGGCTGTCAGCTTTGAAGTTGGATCCACCTATCGTCGAATATCAACCAAGAGCTCGACGATACACGTCTGCGGGACATTGAAATAAAATATACCGAAATCAGCCGATCTGCTCGTACTTCGTAAACTCGTAAACTCATAACTCCAACATCGTATCTAGAGTAACTTCGTATATCCCATATTATTGTACACCACCCCTCCCCCTAGAGTAGAGGACGGGACGAGCACGGGGACGGGGAATAGATACTTGTATATATGTAAAGAACTTTTGCGTGTGGCGCTTTCTGTCTCGAGCGTCGATAGGGTAAGTAGGTGGGAATACAATAAGATGAGGTCATGTCCTCTCCTCTCTCTGCAGGTCCTCAACAGAACAGTTGAGAAATGCGAAAATCCAAAACCAAAACGCAATAAGTTACTGTGTGCAGCTGCAAGCGAGAGGCCTTGTGCCCGCGGTGATGTGAGCAAAGTCTTGGTGACCAGTTATCCGTGATGCTGTTGCCTGATAGGTAAAGCAACGGTGGTTACTGTTTCCACTTTCTTCAATACCGCACAGTTCGCGCCTTTTCGGTTATGTGTTGCCAATAAAAGTTGTTTCGACTATTCCAGGCTCTGCGCCATCAAGATCCCACTCTTCGCGGTTTGGCTGCCGCCGGAGTCCGGTAATTCAATTCTCCACTTATGGCTCTGGTTTTTTAGGTCCTTGAACCTAAACTGCATCTCTTTTTGTTGTAATATTTCAAGTGCACGGCTCCTGGGCAAATTCGAGACATACAGTACGTGGCTGTGTTCAATTTTCTGCTTGATCTTATGTGATCATTTTAGTTGAATTTAACAAAGCCAAGTACAGGTTGCAAACTACCGAGGTACGAGGTTCTTTCGTTTGTAGTATCTGTCTACGAGAGACTAGGTACAGGTCATCATCCGAAGTGTCTGTCCACGAAAACTACATATCTGTTCTCTGCGGCCTACCAATGTATGTGAAATATTCCTCAAACCTTTGGCCGCAGATGGACACCGAGTCATACAACATCCCGCTTGAAGTCACCCGTTTCCACGGAGTGGCTACTATGATGTAGCATCGACCTGGTAGGATCTCCTTCACGGGGCTCGGAAGCGTTAGAGCTCATATTTGAGAGATGCACGCTGTTGAGGTCAACGACATCACTGTCACTTGACCCAGTGCTGATCCGATGCCGCGAGTTCAGCGTCGCCATGAGAGCGTTCGTATACACTGTATTGAATTGTCATTATGTTAGATCATTTTGGGACAGATGAATAGATTAGTACGTACGTCCGGAGATGACGAACTGTGGGCCTATGTATATCAAGCTGTCTGGTTTGATGGCGATCTAGCAGGGTTTTTGATATAAGTTAATTCGTGAGAGAAGCCTAGTTTGATGGTCCGCGTACCATAAGAAGGGCAACCATGGCAGCCCCCGCTGTAATAGAAAATCAGGTGAATAGTGTAAATAGATGAAGCAAGGCTACCCGCGCACGCTGTCAGTAAGCATCGATTGATGGCATAGAGCATCAACGTATGCAGCAGAGAGTTCGTCCTTCGATTCAATTATTTCAGAAAATTTCACAAGGCTTGTATTCCGGCCGACCTTCGAAATCCAGTCCGATGATTGAACAGCACGAAACAGAGCGATATTGCCATCATAGAATCTGCGCCGGCTTGCGTCGCGGCCAGTGGCAGGAACGCTATTTTCTGTAGATATATTGTACGGTGCGTAACACTGAAAACGAACCACATACCGTGTAGGCCGTCAGACTCAATACACTCGGTGTTTTGAAACTGAAGATTGACAAAGTTATTGGTAAAATGGGCATATACTCTCGCTTGACGCACAGATCAACGACTGTTTCTAAAGAGGAAATTCCCTCAATCAAGCACATCGAAGGTTGGCTCGCATACCAATCCCGAAGCCTTGGTTGTTGAAAGATAGCGATGAGCATCGAAATGACTAAGTAGCTATCGACGACTCACCAGTATACACCAAGACTACAATCCCCTGGCAAACACAGTTTTTATCTCACACTGCGGTCGAACAGACGAAGACAAACGTTGGGAACTGTCAACCACCACCGAAGTTTTGGTTTGCTGTCTGAACCCGCAACGACAATCAGAAAACGTTTGAGGCGGATCGGACATGGATACGTGCACTGGAAAATAACACTCAAGAAATATCTTTGTAAGAGAAGTCGTCAAGGACAGGGTGCGGTATATCGTGCCAGTATACGTACGTCATTATCGGGCGAGATAGTGCAAAAATGTCGAACGCGTTCAGGATCTGATGGGACCATCAGATGTAAACGGGCACTGAGTGCGTTTGGCTGACAAGGTAGTGATACACCATATGGATTACTGCATAGAGCACGAAGTAAATTTCTGGTCAAATGCCGGGAAGATGGGTATTGCGCACTGAGGGCGGAATGTAAGGTGTTGAAGAGCCTGAAAACCATACAGCATTAAGGCCTAAGGCCTGGAACGGCGCAGGAATGAAATATGGTGGGCCATACCAAAGAACAGAAACCTAAATATGTACATGTCAGAAACATTGTGAATTAAGAACAAGGAACACACAAAAGTTTTCAGCCAGATCTTGTCTCTGGGGTACTCGACAAAGTAGAAGTATGTCTCAACAATACAACGATCATTATCCGGATGAGGGATGGGCTGAGACCACGGGCACTTACCTGTGAGGTGGTGAGCCCGTAGATCCCCATGGCGAGCATGCATCCCATGACACCCGCACCTGATGATAGACAAAGAATTAACCTCAAGAACATTTTTGAAGGACAGGTTGCACCAAAGGAGTCCCTGTAATACTGGACAAATGCATCGGGGAGAAAGGTCGACATTGCTGGAGCACGAAAGAACCAGGGTAGTGTGAGAAAGGTGGGCGAGACGAGGGTCCGAGCCTTTGCCGACCACGTTAAGTAACCTACCAAGTAAGTGTTTCTTGTCCGATGCTCCGAGGGCAGTGGTGGCAGAGCAAATGGTGATCGAAGTATACATTCATAATGGGAGCATGATGATTGCATGAAAGGCGCTGCCAACTGGCAGTCCGTCAACAGCCTGGTGGGAAATTTAGTTTTGGTCAATGGAGAGTCACTGATGATCAGGTTCTGAGGGAACCATTCCCAGTGTATGCGAGAGAAGATCAAATGTGGAAGGAAATTTTTAGTACACTGTCCATCACAAGAAGTTGAAGAGCGGGTTCGCTGCCATACCTACTGCCATCCCCCTGTCAAGAACTCGGCGGGAAGACCTAAAACTAAGATGCCGACAGGTTATTCTTGTCACATTTAATATGAAGTATACAATATTCGTTAGGACGTACCAAGGGGTGCAAACAAAAAACCGAATGCAAGAAGGAGATGAAGACGAAGTGGTGGTGACACCAGCCAAAGATACAATCGATGATCGAATTCCGTTCGGAGATTGACACTCGAGTGTGCCGTCGTTAGTATTCTGGGGTTCTGCTGATCACAGGAAGCGTAACGACACGGCGCCAACCTGTGGAATGTGAATTGAGTTGAATGTGAATTGATCACATTCATTCCTACCGACGCAGGTATACCACACGGAATTCGTGCCCATCACCATCACGGAGCAGTTCCACCTTGGTGATGGTCTGATGGCGATCGAGGAACGCAGGCTATACGGAGGAGACATCGAAGGATACAATGTAACCCAAGTCCAGAGGTTGGGAAACTGCGGCTCTCACGGCATGTCTCAAAGATGAGTGTTGGGCATGACCGATTCGGGCATGTGCGGATTCGTGCGATTGGAAGCGGCGGCCGTAATCCGGTCGGCGGTGGCGCTGAGGTCGTTTCTCTCTGAGCGTGAGGTCCTCAGCCTGTAACAGTAACTATATTAGGTTTGCTTAAGCAATGAGCATCTCTCTGTAAAATAGGATTCAAAATTTCTTCTGTTTAAACGGGACCATGCGGCGCTGTTCCAGTCAAAAACAGGATTAAACACAATTTCATCAAAAAGTGGGTTAGGGTCGGGGATCCGCCGGAAACAAGGCCGAAATCCACCTGGAGCGACAAAAATTGAAGCCAGGACCGACATGATCTTCACCAACGAGGCCGTGCTCGAGTAAGGCGAGTAAAGTGTTTGACCGCGCTTTGGGCAGTCATTGACGCCAGTAGAGGGGGGAAGTTCTTGGAGAGGTTGGCTCCCGGTGTCAGAGGCACGTTTTCGAATGACTCCGCAAAATGGAGGAACCCGCGCAAGTCGCGTCCCCCGGTGGAGGACCGACAAGAGCGATGGACTGCACGGCAGAGCATCCAGAGCATCTAGTAAGCCGGCGCCGTCAACCATATCCTCGCGATAGCGAAGGCTCGTATATGCATCCTCGCGAACCACGAATGCGAACATGCCCAGCAGTCCGCGTCCGCGTGCCCGCCACCTGGAATGAATCCTCGAATCCGCGAATCCTAGTAGGAAGTATTTTGGAGTTGAATACAATACGATGAGACGAACTCGGCGCATGGCGGGCGTCCCTCGAATGCGCCCGTCCCTCGCCCCAGGCGGCTGGTTCTCAAACAGAATTACTAATTGAGGGGGATCCGCATCCGCATCCACATCCACGCGAATACGACGCGCGCGCGACCAGACCGGTGCTGTTGCACGATGCCAGGGCGTCGAGAGCGTGACGCGTCTGGCGGTGGGATACGAGGAAAGCGTACGTAGAAGACAGGCGGGAATCCAAACCGGCCAAGTCTTGGCTGGTTCGTATCAGGCTAGGTTAGGTTAGGTTTAACATCAGAGTCAGGTTAATGTCGTCCGAAGAACATACTTACTTATGCCGCCTTTGGAAATTGCGACTCCCTAGAAATAGAATACTCGTCAGGGTGGATGCAGGTAAGTATCCACGAAAATAATGTACTCGAGTTGATGTAGGCTAAGTGATTAATCGGTCCAGGGTACTCGGCGGGAACGTTCAACGTCGGCCATGGTGACGAGAGCATTTGCAGAGAGTGGAGTGGGATGGCCAGCCCACTGAATCAAATGATCTTCATGCGCCCGATAGGGCCCGGCCCCGGGAGCGAAAACAATTACGCAGAGTCGCCGTCGAGTAATCGCTCAAATCGCTCAAATCGCCCTCGCCCTCGGCTCTCGATGCCGCCTCTTTGGACCGTGCTGGAGGTACTAGTAAACTCTAGTTAGTAGCTGGTTTCAAGCTGGTCTCGATTACTTTACATATCTCCTCTCAGTCGAGTTGCTCGGCGACTGAGCCAGCCCTGCAGGAAGCAAGACATACCATCCGGTCGTCGAGTAATTACAATCCGCCGTGAAATCCTAGAACATCGTGAACTCGTGTCGATATCTAACGTTGTACATCCCACTACATAGCCTAGCCTACGTGCAGGAAGGGGAATAGAATAAATAAGTGTATGCGTAAGGAACTTTTGCGTGCGGCGCTCGAGCGTCCATGGGGTAGGTGGGTGGGGAATACAATAAGATGAGATGAGATAAGATCTTGTCATCCAGGGAGGAAGCAGGTGTGAAATCCAAATCCAAATCCAAATCCAAAACACAATACGTTATCAGAACCGCCCCCTCTCTCCCTCTCCCCCCACCCCTACCCTACAAACCCACAAACAAAAATCAAACCAGCCCCGCGTCGGACGCCTAACTCTTGCTATACGCCGGCGGTGCAGGCGTGGACACCTCCTCCCGCATCGGCACCGCCTTCTCCCGCCTTGTCGGGCGCGCGAGACTCGCAGCGGTTGTTAATGAGGAGGACCCCGCCGCGGTGCCGAGGTACCCCGCGGATGACACCGTGCACGCGATGCTCCCGCTCCCACTTGCACTCGCACTCGCACTTGTGCCAGAGGCGCTGTAGTACGAATACGACGCAGAGGCAGAGGCCGCGCGCCACGCCGGGTGGTCGCGATACCCCATCTCCTCCTCCGCCTCCGCCGCAGGCGCGCCCCCACTGACGTACGATGCGCACGCCGCGAGCAGCGGGCCCGCCGACGCGTTGCTCATGCTCGGCTCATGCCGACTTGCGCATTGTCAACCTACCCTAGGTGCAGTCAGGACTAATCTTTTAAGTGCTACTCACGGGTCAAACCTGCAATAGAATTTTATGCTGAGTAAGAGTAGAATAGACCACAGGCTTTCTACATTTTCTTAAGTACTGCCCTCTGATATCACGTGCAAGGCCAGGGCACTGGAACGAGTCAGACGTAGGCTGAGATGATGATCAGACAAAGTCGAGCAGAAATATTGACGAATCATTTCCTCCGTTATCTGATATCACATAAAGAGCTGGGGCTTCAGATCATCAGATGATGTTATTATCATGTGAGTGATTTCGGAGAAATACCAGAAAAACAGGGGTGTGACTTGTGGATGGTTACAAGTTCTAGCCCCACAGAACCCTTCTCTATTCCAGAATAGGGATTACAATATCTGTCACGTGCTCGTAGCAGCGGAGACGGTCCGACAGATATTAATTCGTGCTCACAGAAACAAATGATGTCATGCATTACGATATTTGTCATGCGCCCGTAGCAGCGATTTGGCGGACGGATTATTGATTCATGTCACAGAACCCTTCTCTGTTACACAGAGTAGGGGTTCACTCTCCAGATGCACGTGGGTAACTCTGAAGAGTTTTCTCCAGTGTTTGGGCTATGATTTCTTACCACCAAAATGATGGATTCCCCAAACACTGATGAGCAGCATAGTGTGCTAACCACGGAAACAGTCCGATATCTTCTGACCCAAACACGACCACACAAAATTACTTCCTCTGCTGCCGTTCACTTTCCACGTGACATTCACCCTACCTTGGCATCTTTGACCCTATACTGCGACTACCTCATACCTCCAATGCCATTTGTCCCTATGCTGTGTTCCTGGCAACAAATTCTGTTAATTGCACAGATGGAATGTTCCGGAAATGGATTTATTTGAGACTTACACAGGTTCACAGAGTATTTCTCCTTTTCATTTATATTATTTTCTTTATTATATATACTTCATATGTATTCTGCTTCAAAAAGGAACATTTATACGTCACTTTTCACCCCATAGTTTGTGTGCCACCCACTTGAGCCTTTGCCGCAGCTCATGTTTGGCTTCGCCTCTGTATTGTCCCTCGTCATTCACCTCATACTCACTATGCTCTACCTCTTCATTGTCCCCACCATTGCTCATCACCTCTCTAACACATTGTATCCCAGCCTTTCTGCCTTCACTGACATTCACACCCAGTTGAGTTCTGGACATGGATTGACGCCCTTGCACACTAACATTTTAGTCATTCTCAGAGTGGTGATACAGGTATTTTTATGTTCAGCTAGTGCTCTTAGATGTGCCACATGCATATTGACGTAAATGTACTGGTCAGTCTCACTGCAGGAGCAGCAGCAGGTCCCATTGAAATGTCAATGAGAGGTTCTCCCATATCTCCAGCTTCGATAAAACCGAACAAGAGTTGGACAGGACTGAAGATAGGAGGCGAAGAGGAGAAAGTGCTGGCATGGGTGGCCGTGCGGGTGTGACAGGTATGTTATCTGGGAAGGTATGTAACCATAGTATTGTTGGCAACAGAGTGGTAGGTGTGGTTGATCAGACCAGACATTGACCAGCCAAGTAGCCAAGAATTGAGCACTTAAAAAGGAGAGCTAGTAGCTATATACACCCCAATATTTAAATAGGTAAGGTAACATGTGTATAAAAGAGTGAAATGATCAACGGTATAAGATGCTGAGGCATCAGGAAAAGAAGAACAGGTGGTAGGTAACAAATAAGAAAGGTGTGTAGTTGGAAAAAGAAGGAGAAAGAAATAGAAAGAAGAAGGCACAGGAGTGTACTGTTATATTGAGGCATTCAAAAGAGGTATTGACACTGTGACTCTGCACTGGGAATAATTGCAGGACCAGGAGAAGACAATTTCTCAACCCTGGCTATCAACTAAAGGAAATATACAATATTTGACCCTGTCCACTCTTGCCAAAGACACTGGTGGTATGTACCCAGATCATGGGCTTTGGGGAAAGGGAAGATTATTAAAGAGGTATCTACAGACATACATCTTTACCAAAAAATGCTCAGGATGCAGGATTGGCCATGCTCGTCAAGGTGGAAGGATGCTCCTCTCCCAGCACACGCTTCCTCATCTCCATCACCACCACCTCAAGCGCCTCTGCATCCTTGCAGCGGCCCTGGTTCCGATATGTGGATACGAGATTGGCCATGCTTGTCAAGGTGGAAGGATGCTCCTCTCCCAACACACACTTCCTCATCTCCATTACCACCACAAAGAGCACCTCTGCATCCTTCCAGCGGCCCTGGTTCCGATATGTGGATGCGAGTTTGGCCATGCTTGTCAAGGTGTCTGGATGCTCCTCTCCCAGCACACGCTTCCTCATCTCCATTACCACCACCTCAAGTGCCTCTGCATCCTTCCAGCGGCCCTGGTTCCGATATGTGGATGCAAGATTGGCCATGCTTGTCAAGGTGGAAGGATGCTCCTCTCCCAGCACACACTTCCTCATCTCTATCACCACCACCTCGAGCACCTCTGCATCCTTCCAGCGGCCCTGGTTCCGATATGTGGATGCAAGATTGGCCATGCTCGTCAGGGTGGATGGATGCTCCTCTCCCAGCACATGCTTGCTCATCTCCATCACCACCACAAAGAGTGCCTCTGCATCCTTCCAGCGGCCCTGGTTCCAATATGTGGATGCGAGATTGGCCATGCTCGTCAAGGTGGAAGGATGCTTCTCTCCCAGCACACACTTGCTCATCTCCATCACCACCACCTCAAGTGCCTCTGCATTCTTCCAGCGGCCCTGGTTCCGATATGTGGATGCAAGATTGGCCATGCTTGTCAAGGTGTCTGGATGCTCCTCTCCCAGCACACACTTGCTCATTGCCATCACCACCACCTCAAGTGCCTCTGCATCCTTCCAGCGGCCCTGGTTCTGATATGTGGATGCAAGATTGGCCATGCTCATCAAGGTGGAAGGATGCCTCTCTCCCAGCACACACTTGCTCATCTCCATCACCACCACCTCGAGTGCCTCTGCATCCTTCCAGCGGCCCCTGGTTCCGATATGTGGACGCAAGATTGGCCATGCTCGTCAAGGTGGAAGGATGCTCTTCTCCCAGCACATGCTTCCTCATCTCCATCACCATCACAAAGAGCACCTCTGCATCCTTCCAGCGGCCCTGGTTCTGATATGTGGATGCGAGATTGGCCATGCTTGTCAAGGTGGAAGGATGCTTCTCTCCCAGCACACACTTCCTCATTTCCATCACCACCACCTCAAGTGCCTCTGCATCCTTCCAGCGGCCCTGGTTCCAATATGTGGATGCAAGATTCGCCATGCTCGTCAAGGTGGAAGGATGCTCCTCTCCCAGCACATGCTTCCTCATCTCCATCACCACCACCTCAAGTGCCTCTGCATCCTTCCAGCGGCCCTGGTTCCGATATGTGGATGCAAGATTGGCCATGCTCATCAAGGTAGAAGGATGCTCCTCTCCCAGCACATGCTTGCTCATCTCCATCACCACCACCTCAAGCACCTCTGCATCCTTCCAGCGGCCCTGGTTCTGATATGTGGATGCAAGATTGGCCATGCTTGTCAAGGTGGAAGGATGCTTCTCTCCCAACACACACTTGCTCGTCTCCATCACCACCACCTCAAGTGCCTCTGCATCCTTCCAGCGGCCCTGGGTCCGATATGTGGATGCAAGATTGGCCATACTCGTCAAGGTGGAAGGATGCTCCTCTCCCAGCACACACTTCCTCATCTCCATCACCACCACCTCAAGCACCTCTGCCTCCTTCCAGCGGCCCTGGTTCCAATATGTGGATGCGAGATTAGCCATGCTCGTCAAGGTGGAAGGATGCTCCTCTCCAAGCACATGCTTCCTCATCTCCGTCACCACCATGAAGAGCGCCTCTGCATCTTTCCACCGGCCTCCCTCAAAATACACAAGTCCAATACAATTTGCAACAAATGTGCAGATCTCTGCCTTGTTTTGTGAGTCTATGCTTCTGATAACATGCTGTAAAAGTTTGTGTCGATATTTGTAGTCCTCATCCTCAAAACTCCAAGAAATTGACAGGCCAATAATAGCAAGCACACATTTCTGCATGAGTTGTCTGTTTTTTTCTATAGTGGTGCCACTCCAGTGCTGTACCAGGGGATGAATGTGATATGAGTCATCTTGTCTATCCCGTTCAATGAGGGAATATGATTCAAGTTCCCCCATCACTCTATGGAAGACTGAAGAATCCCAGTTCCCATCCTGCTTTCCAAGCTCAATCAAAAGCTGTGTCACCTCCCTCTGTAACTCCGAATCATCCAGCTCTCGCTGAGACATTGATGCTTTTTCAAATATTTGTTCCAAGATGCCCTTGTGATGTAGACTGGAGCAAATATGCAACATGGTCCTTCCAGCTGAGCTAAGCCTCTGGTAGCTTAAATTCCATGTTGCATATACAGCTAGACCATATTGATTCTGTCCTTGAATCTCTGCATATTGCAGCAACTGGTCACGATGGCTTTGATAGAGTTTCAGATACCCGCTTAGTTTGCCTCGGGCATGAATATAACCGCCTGCTTGGGAGACAGCCAAAGCATAGCAATGGAGTTCCTGTGCCATGCTTCAGTTTGAATTGGATCATCAAAGAAAACCTGAAAGACAAGACCTTAACAATAGCTCCTGCTAGTTTCTCTTCCTCATTACTGCAGAGTTTATCTTGCTTATCACTCCTGCCTTGGTAAGCCAACTGCAAGAGCAAGTCTTTTGCCTCTTCAGGTTCCATATCTGACACCCTTGAGCCTGCACTAGCATGAATGCAAAGTTCTTGGTTGCGAGTTGTGATCAAAATGTTGCCAAAGGTGCAGCGAGGGAAGAATTTTGAGATATCCAACTGGACATCATCAGCATTATCAAACAAGAGAAGCCACTCTTCTTGTTTGCCTACAAGCCAGTGCAGACTTGCTTCAGCTGATTCACCAACCACTGCAGGGGCAATAATCTCCAGATCAGTTTTAATTGTCTGTTCATTCGTGGCATCAATATAGAATATTTCAGAGAAACTAGAAATTGGGTGTGAGTCCTGTGTGACACATTTGCAAAATTTATGAGATTTATTCATACCGATGGTGGGCTTGGGAGTCTTGCAAAAACTTGAAAGCAAGCTGACTTTTTCCGGAACCCCCAAGGCCATGCAAGACAAAGATGTGCTGAGATCCTTGATCACAGTCAAAGTGCTGGCACATCTTCTGAAGAATATCTTTTCGTCCTGTAAATGAAGACACTGGCAGAGGGCAAAGCTTGTGGTGCTTCTGCCTCATAGTAGCCAATGATCGTTCCCTAGCTTCTGAGCTGACACAAAGATCTGGTGTGTACCATCAGGAACAGCTTTTAACAATATATTGAAAAGGATTTACCACCATGGACCGTGACATTCCAATTTCTGGCACCTGACACATTGAACTGAGGGCCCTCAGCATTGCCACCTGCACCGCCAATGCCATCTCTTACACCTGGTCCACCCGACCCTCCGATTCCTCCTGCAGAGGAGTTAGACACGATTGACAGCTGATGTGATTCGCACCGTGGATTGTTGTGTGGTGTCCGCTGGAAAACAAATCCATGGCTATTCTTGAGTAAGTGTAAATCTTATATATGAGAGGCAGAACGATATCAGTCAGGTTGAAGTCCACATGAGAGGTGGAACTCACCAAAGAGGATATATTGTTGCAGTAGACTTGGGGGTGGTAGCACGAAGAGTGTATTGGTGCACAGCTGTGGTTAAGAGGAGGTGTCGGAGACACATACGTGGGACACATTGTGCCTTAAATTGGACAGAAGGCTGTGAGGGTAGATCCAGGGAAGTGGTTGGCCGCATTGTTCGCGTGCAGTACTTGCGTGAGCACCGAACTTAGATTGATGTGGCGCTTCAGCGACGACAGCCAGCTGTCAGCGAGGCTTCTATAATGCTCCCGAATGAACTGCACTAGTCCCGTTTGAAATGCAGATCTGTCGGATTTTCAGCATTATGTTGTTGAGCTGGAGGATAATAGCCACAGTGCCCGGACTGAGAGTTCGACGGTGTTGCGTGGTCGCCGTATCGCTCGGGTGCAGTACTTACGTGGGAGCCGCGCTTCTGCAATGACAGCCCATGTCAGCGAGCTTTGATTCGCATTGACAGCGAAGATTCAACATTGGGCTCCCGTTCAAAGTTAGAAAAGAAAAAATCAGAGAATGTAGGCAATGACCCGGAGTACTCTTGTGGGAAATGGAGATCGGTCGAGTCCAAGCTCTGAGAGAGGATGTGCCTTTTCAACCGGATCGGCGACCGTCCCGTTAATAACGCCGTCTTAATTTCCGATCAAATCTAGATCTCGCTCCACGTGTATCCTCTCTTGTTGCGCCCATCTGTCTGCCGCTTCTCAATAATGAAGATTTGTTGCATCTACTGTGTCACGCTCCCGCCTCACCAGGCCCCCGGTGGATCTATTTTTGGCTTTGTGCACCAAAAACCTGTCCGCCGGCGTGTAAGTCTACGGCCCTACTAAGGAAGAGCACGGGTCGCGGGTCTGTGGAGGGGTATGAGGGGTAGGGTCTGACGGGTATGGGTACGGTACGCCATTTCAGAAACCCGTCGATACCGTGACCCGGCCCGCGGGTCCGGGGAGTATCGGAGGAGAACCGGGGCTGATCGGAACCAGTGTGGTAACAAAACTATCCTTCCGCTTCGACGACATCTGACAAGAGCTCCTGATGAGAAAGACAAACCCTGGTGACCTTCGACACTGACATCCAGTTCCTCAACCCACCCTGTGGCGAACTCAGGTTCAAGTCAACAACAATACATTTATACTCCTTTTATCAGTTCTCCTCTCGATATTGTGTCAATACAAAATTAATCTTGCTTTTTTTGAACCTCAATCGCGAGGGGGGGGGGGCGAACTGGTTAAATTTTTCGAGTCAATTTTTCTTCCATGCTGTCTCACCTCTCGATCCGTCCAACCGATGTTGTCTAGCGCCAACTTACCACCACACACCTGGAGTACATGGTAGCTGGGTAGAAGGTATGTAAATTATTTCAGGATATGGTCCATATAGCTCATCTGCTGGTGGAAGCTTTACAACCAGCTTTTTTCCTGCAACCGTCGATGGTACTTCCAGGATCCAGTCAAAGTGATGTTGGCCAGGGTCAATTCTAGGGCGTTGCTATTGGTACCACGATTGTACTCGCCCCAATAACCCTGTCTTCCTGTTACTCTCGCTCGACGTACCCAGTTTACCTGAACCCGAAGACATACATTCGGATTCTGACGACACCAATGACCTATGCATGGACTTCACCACCAACGAAGACTTCAAAGTATCCCCTTCCAACGACAAACTGCCTGAGGATATTATCAAGTTGGAGAGAAGGTCTCGTGTTATCGAGTGCCAGTATGAGGAAATTCCCGTTTATTTCTGCGCTATTAATCAGATCACTGACCGCATTCTGAGTTGCGCCACATTCTTGATCAACTCAGTGCTCTCGGAGTCTTGACGCGCCGCGAAACAGAGCTAAGTGTACTTCCCGAGCCGACCTCAGGCTTTTATACTGAAATTTCAACTGAAGTCAATGACGAGTTGGAACGGTACCTTGCAGGCGATTATTCCGAGACCAAGATGAGCTCAAATCTTCTCTTCAATGGCTCCGATTCTGGCGATATTACACGACGGAGTCTGGAGAGTATCTTCGATTGGTCACCTGAGTTTGAGGCAGATTCCGCTACTGAGGCGCCGAGTTCATGCTCGAAGCATCGAGATTTTGATCACACTTTCTACACGGGCACGAATTACCATGAGTATAGGCTCCCCTGTGTCGAAGAGAAGGGTGGTCCGTAGGTGGACCAGGAGGGTGCCAAGGTCGTGCCAGTAATGGCGCCGAGTCATGCAGTCGATATCCCCTAGGTGTGATGGAAATGAGAGCTCTAGCTAAAAGGTAGTCAGTACCACAAGGTAAGGAAATACTCAGCTCGATATGGGATAAATCTCGGGGCTCAGACGCGAGGAATCCGAGTGAAAAATGTCAATTGACGTGGCGGTAAGAGACAAAGGGAAAAGGTAACGTAAAGTGAGTACGGTCCAAACAAATAAGCAATCCCCCGTATGTAAATGAGTCCATTGTTGAAGAAGCCGCTGCTAAAATCAAACTTCGCCCAACGAGTCATCTGGGAGGTACGCAAAGACCGTATAGGGAGATTAACGCTGCCCCGCTCAGCGCTGAAGATGGGTGCCCAATCCACTTCGAATCAATCCCCGGCGTAGTCCGAGATGCCCGAGGACTTGGTTCGAATCTCGCGTTGGCGGTACGTTTGATTCGGAAGTAAGATGCAAGAAGTTGTAGTCAAGTAGCTAGAAAACGAATCTGAGAAAAGAAGGATGAGAATAGTGTGAGTACAGGTAAAATGAGGGATGAGGAACGAATAGAAAGGGAAAACAAAATCCAGGTGCATAGTGGTAAAATATTTGGTTGGATGGCCTAGCTGGCTCGGGAATCGAAGGCGACGTGCAAGGCAGGTCGCGCGCTTCTACACCTGCGATGCTCAAGTTATCGAACTCTACGATTGATCAAGCGACGTAGACATTGACTCCGAACCCGAGGACTTCCCGCTAAGTTCCCCATCTTACTGTGAAGACTCTGATGTTCAATTTGAGGATAGGACTTTCATTTCCTACTGCGAAGACGTTGGGCCTGCAGAGGTGAGTACTCCTCTTTCGATTTCTCTTTCTGATTTACAATCCGAGCGCGAGTCTATCACTGATTTGTTCATAGAGCTGTTCTATTCAGAGCAACATTCCTCCGAACTCAATGCTGCTTCTGCTAAGTGCTCACTCAGTCCGCCCCGAATTTCATTCCATCCCTGTGATCATCATTATCAGCGACGTGCATAATTTGGAGGACATCTACGACCTATAGTCCGGTGTGCATTCCACAGAGCTCAGTTATCTTCATCCATTCACTCGCTCTTTATCCAATCCTGAGCCCAAGTCCATGACCGATTTATTCATAGAGATTCTTTGAGGCAGCCGAGATCCCAGGGCTTCGATCCCGCAAATCCAACACTCACGAGCGAGTGCGATTCAAGTTCCTCCCCACACAAATTTTGACGAAGACGTGTGCACCATTTTTGAACTTTACACCAAGCAACCGAGTATGCAAGCCAAACCGAGCCTTTCAACCGAGCCGAGTCCCAGCCTTTCTTTTTGCGCACATCTTACGTTCATGATTCGACCACTGAAACACGCACGTCAATCGAACCAACGGACGACCCCTAGAGCTATCCAGACTTAATTCTTACACAAGAGCCGAGTTTTGCAAATTCATGAGCCTCAATTTGTACATCTAGAGATAAAAAAAAATTACCTTGGATTGACATGATATCACGCGCAATTGCGGGCGTGCCACCATTGATATACAACACATGGGAAGCAAAGATTAATCATGGATGTGTATTTCATAGATCTCCGTCGGTGTTCAACATTTCAGAGGGAACGGTGAAGCACAGTGTTCAAGAGAACGCAACGAATCCAACAACCATGTTTGACAGCAGCCCAAAATGGATGCCCAAGTCGAGCCGAGTGGCCATATGCTCACCTCGGCACCCACGAAAGGTAATTGGATCCGAGATATAACATTTCGTGTTATGCGCGGCATAACAGGGACTTCATCGCGCGCTTCGGCTCCGGCCAGCCGATGGGTTCAAAATCGAACCATCTTGGGCAAATATAAGGTCGTAAAATACCGTATACGGACCGTATGTTTACGGTTCTTGCGGTATACGGCCGGTGGTCAACCGTAACTGTGGATCCTTGAAGGGGTCCATACGGCAACATACGGTACGATTACGGGACCCGTATAACCGTACCCATACTACTGTATATGCATTTTCCGAGCAATTGGGAGGCTCTGAGGATTTAAGTTGGTCTCGGAGTTGTCGCCTTCCCGGAGACGAACAGATACGAGGAACTATTTAAATCTAGTATTTTGGACCGATTGACACCTGGCTTAGGTTTCGTTCCCTGCCAGTGCGTCAGGTTGGGATTGCTCAAAATCTTGAGCAAAGCGGCCAGAAAAAAGGGGTAAAAGTCGAGCGCAGGGACCATGCCCTCTTTTGTGTTCGACTCTCAGCCGCGATTGAAAGAACTACAGTCGTGTACGGTTATTTATAGGCTACGGAGGTGCTCAGGGCTGTCAGCTTTGAAGTTGGATCTACCTATCGTCAAATATCAACCAACCAAGAGCTCGACGATACACGTCTGCGAGACATCCAAATAAAATATACCGAAATCAGCCGATCTGCTCGTACTTCGTAAACTCGTATACTCAAAACTCCGATATCGTATCTAGAGTAACTTCGTACGTCCCATATTATTGTACACCACCCCTCCTCCTATATTAGAGGACGGGACGAGCACGGGGACGGGGAATAAATCACTGTATGTATGTATGTAAGGAACTTTTGCGTGCGTCGCTGTCTGTCTCGAGTGTCCATAGGGTAGGTAGGTGGGAATACAATAAGATGAGGTCATGTCCTCTCCTCTCTCTGCAGGTCCTCAACAGAACAGTTGAGAAATGCGAAAATCCAAAACCAAAACGCAATAAGTTACTGTGTGCAAGCGAGAGGCCTTGTGCCCGCGGTGATGTGAGCAAAGTCTTGGTGACCAGTTATCCGTGATGCTGTTGCCTGATAGGTAAAGCAACGGTGGTTACTGTTTCCACTTTCTTCAATACCGCACAGTTCGCGCCTTTTCGGGTATGTGTTGCCAATAAAAGTTGTTTCGACTATTCCAGGCTCTGCGCCACCAAGATTCCACTCTTCACACGGTTTCGCTGCCGCCGGAATCCGGTAATTCAATTCTCCGCTTATGGCTCTGGTTTTTTAGGTCCTTGAAAACCCTAAACTGCATCTCTTTTTGTTGTAATATTTCAAGTGCACGGCTCCTGGGCAAATTCGAGACATACAGTACGTGGCCGTGTTCAATTTTTTGCTTGATCTTATGTGATTGTTTTAGTTGAATTTAACAAAGCCAGGTACAGGTTGTAAACTACCGAGGTACGAGGTTCTTTCGTTTGTAGTGTCTGTCTACGAGAGACGAGGTACAGGTCATCATCCGAAGCGTCTGTCCACGAAAACTACATATCTGTTCTCTGCGGCCTACCAATGTATATGAAATATTCCCCAAACCTTTGGCCGCAGATAGACACCGAGTCATACAACATCCCGCTTGAAGTCACCCAGATCCACGGAGTGGCTACTATGATGTAGCATCTGCCTGGTAGGATTTCCTTCACGGGACTCGGAAGCGTTAGGGGCCCATATTTGAGAGGTGCACGCTGTTGAGGTCAACGACATCACTGTCACTTGACCCAGTGCTGATCCGATGCCGCGAGTTCAGCGTCGCCATGAGAGCGTTCGTATACACTGTATTGAATTGACATTATGTTAGATCATTTTGGGACAGATGAATAGGTGGGGACGTACGTCCGGAGATGACGAACTGTGGGCCTATGTATATCATGCTGTCTGGTTTGATGGCGAGCTAGCAGGGTTTTTGATATAAGTTAATTCGTGAGAAAAGCCCAGTTTGACGGTGCGCGTACCATAAGAAGGGCAACCATGGCAGCCCCGCTGCAACAGCAAATCAGGTGAATAGTGTAAATAGATGAAGCAAGGCTACCCGCGCACGCTGTCAGTAAGCATCGATTGATGGCATAGAGCATCAACGTGTGCAGCAGAGAGTTCGTCCTTCGATTGAATTATTTCAGAAATTTTCACAAGGCCTGTATTCCTGCCGACCTTCGAAATCCAGTCCGATGATTGAACAGCACGAAACAGAGCGATATTGCCATCATAGAATCTGCGCCGGCTTGCGTCGCGGCTAGTGGCAGGAACGATATTTTCTGTAGACATATTGTACGGTGCGTAACACTGCAAACGAACCACATACCGTGTAGGCCGTCAGATTTACCACAGTCGGGCGTTTTGAAACTGCAGATTGACAAAGTTATTAGTAAAATGGCGATACACTCTCGCTTGACGCACAGATCAACAACTGTTTCTAAAGAGGAAATTCCCTCAGTCAAGCACATTGAAGGTTGTCTCGCATACCAATCCCGAATCCTTGGTTGTTGAAAGATAGCGATGAGCGTTGAAAACGACTAAGTAGCTATCGACGACTCACCAGTATACACCAAGACTACAATCCCCTGGCAAACACAGTTTTTATCTCACACTGCGGAGGAACAGACGAAGACAAACGTTGGGAACTGTCAACCACCACCGAAGTTTTGGTTTGCTGCCTGAACCCGCAACGACAATCAGGAACGTTTGAGGCGAATCGGACACGGATACGTGCACTGAAAAATAACACTCAAGAAATATCTGTGTAAGAGAGGTCGTCAAGGACAGGGGGCAGTATATCATGCCAACACGTACGCCATTATCGGGCATACCATGGCGAGCTGAAATTATTGTATTAATTTGTGAGCGCGATAATGGGTCAATTATTCGCACATGCGTGATCATTGACACCTTCGTTGAGTATTCCGTGAATGCAGCAAGTCAGTTAACCACACATGCGCACCGGCAGAGACCTATTCAATATTATCTACGGGACGAATCCATGTACTCAATCACTCACCAGACATTTTGAGATAGTTCAAAAATGTTGAATGCGTTCAGGATCTGAGGGGACCATCAGATGTAAACGGGCACTGAGTGTGTTTGGCTGACAAGGTAGTGATACACCAGATGGATTACTGCATAGAGCACGAAGTAATCTCTGGTCAAATGCAGGGAAGATGAGTATTGCGCACGGAGGGCGGAATGTAAGGTGTTGAGGAGCCTGAAAACCACACAGCATTGAGGCCTGGAACGGCGCAGGAATGAAATATGGTGGGCCATACCAAAGAACAGAAACCTAAACATGTACATGTCAGCAACATTGTGAACTAAAGAACAGGGAACACACAAAAGTTTTCAGCCAGATCTTGTCTTTGGGGTACTCGACAAAGTAGAAGTATGTCTCAACAATACAACGATCATTATTCTGAATGAGGGATGAGCTGAGACTACGGGCACTTACCTGTGAGGTGGTGAGCCAGTATATCCCCATGGCGAGCATGCATCCCATGATACCCGCACCTGATGAATAGACAAAGAATTAACCTCGAGGACATTTCGGAAGGACGAGTTGCACCAAAGGAGTCCCGGTAATACTGGACAAATGCATGTGGGAGAAAGGTCGACATTGCTGGAGCACGAAAGAACCAGGGTAGTGTGGGAAAGGTGGGTGAGGGTCCGAGCCTTTGCCGACCACGTTAAGTAGCCCACCAAGCAAGTGTTGCTTGTCCGATGCTCCGAGGGCAGTGGTGGCAGAGCAAATGGTGATCGAAGGATACATTCATAATGGGAACATGTCATGATTGCATGAAAGGCGCTGCTAACTGGCAGTCCGTCGACAGTCTGCTGGGAAGGTTGGTTTCGGTCAATGAGAGTCACTGATGATCAGGTTCTGAGGGATCCACTCCTGGCGTATGCGAGAGCAGATCAAATGTGGAAGGAAATTTATATGACACTGTCCATCGCAAAGAACGGGTTCGCTGCCATACTTACTGTCACCCCCCCTGCCAAGAACTCGGTGGGATGACCTAAAACTAAGATGCCGACAGGTCATTCTCGTCATATTTAATATGATTTATACAATATTCGTTAGGACGTACCAAGGACGTGCAAGCGAAAGACCGAATGCAAGAAGGAGATGAAGACGAAGTGGTGGCGACATCAGCCAAAGATACAATCGATGATCGAATTCCGTTCAGAAATTGACGCTCGAGTACCGTCGTTAGTATTCTGGGGTTCTGCTGATCACAGGAAGCGTAATGACACGGGGCCAACCTGTTGAATGTGAATTGATCACATTCATTTCCACCGTCGCAGGTACGCCACATGGAATTCGTGCCCATCACCATCACAGAGCAGTTCCACCTGATGATGGTCTGATGGAGGAATACGGAGGAGACATCGAAGGATACAATGTAACCAAAGTCCGGAGGTTGGGAAACTGCGACTCTCACAGCATGTCTCAAAACGAGTGTTGGGTATGACCAATTCGAGCATGTCGAATAATTGGAAAAGGCGGCCGTAATCCGGTCGGCAGTGGCGCTGAGGTTGTTTCTTCTATGAGCGTTGCATGCTGTATCGGGTCGCGGGGTCTGCGTACGAGTAGTGACCATCGTGGTCGCCAGTTCCTGTAAATGCGGCGACAGTGGTACCGAGGAGTCCGCGTACTTTTGGAGAACAGGTAAATTTTTTGCATGATTGAGATTTCGTGGAGAAAGATGGAGCGGTAGAGGCAAGGGCTTTTGATCAGACGTGAGGTCCTCAGCCTGTAACAGTAACTATATTAGTTTGCTTAAGCAATGAGCATCTCATAGTAAAAAAGGGTTCACGGGACCATGCGGCGCTGTTCCAGTCAAAAACAGGGTTCAACACAATTTCATCAAACAGTGGGTTAGGGTTGGGGATCCGCCGGAAACAAGGCAGAAAGCCACCTGGAGCGACAAAAATTGAAGCCAGGACCGACATGATCTTCACCAACGAGGCCGTGCTCGAGTAAGGGCGCAGAGGGAGCGAGTAAAGTGTTTGACCGCGCTTTGGGCAGTCATCGACGCCAATAGAGGGGGGAGGTTGGCTCCCGGTGTCAGAGGCACGTTGTCAAATGACTCCGCAAATGGAGGAACCCGCGCAAGAGGTAGACATCGCGTCCCCGGTGGAGGAGCGACAAGAGCGATGGACCGCACGGCAGAGCATCCAGAGTTAGTCTCCCCTAGGCAGACACTTCAACAGATTTGGGCTCGTACTTCGCTTGTTGAATCCAGAGCGTCTAGCAAGCCGGCGCCGTCGACCATATCCTACATGCATCCTCGCGAACCACGAATGCGAACATGACCAGCAGTCCGTGTCCGCGTGCCCGCCACCTGGAACGCATCCTCGAATCCTAGTAGGGAGCATTTTTAACGAACTCGGCGCATAGCGGTCGTCCCTCGAATGCGCGTGCCCGTCCCTCGCCCCAGGCAGCTGGTTCTCAAACAGCATTATTGAGGGGGATCCGCATCCGCATCCGCATCCACACGAATGCAAGGCGCGTGCGACAAGGCCGGTGCTGTCGCACGATGCCAGGGCGTCGAGAGCGTGACGCGTCTGCGGTGGGATACGAGGAAAGCGTACGTAGAAGACAGGCGGGAATCCAAATCGGCCAAGTCTTGGCTGGTTCGTATCAAGTTGGGTTCGGTTAGGTTTAACATCAGATTGAGGCTCATGTCGTCCGAAGAACATACTATGCCGCCTTTGCGACTCTCTAGAATACTCGTCAGAGTCGATGCAAGGATCCACGAAAAGAATGTACTAGTACTCGAGTAACAGTTGATGTAGGCTAGGCGATTATCGGTCCAGGGTACTCGGTGGGAACGTTCAACGGCGGCCATGGTGATGAGAGCGGTTGCAGAGAGTGGAGCAGGCAATCGGGGATAGCCCACTGAATCAAATGATCATGATGCGCCCGATCCGAAAACAATTACTTACACCCGAGTCCAAATTCGAACGGAGCCGTCGAGTAATCGCTCAAATCGCTCAGGTCGCCCTCGGCTCTCGATGCCGCCTCTTCGGACCGTGCTGCAGGTACTAGTAGTTGGTTTCGATTAGTTACATTTCTCCTCTCAGTCGGCTTCAAGTTTGAAGTTGGGTGCTCAGCGACTGAACCAACCCTGCAGGAAGCAAGACGTAAGTACTTACGATACCATCCGGTCGTCGAGTAATTCCAATCCGCCGTGAAATCCTAGAACATCGCGAACTCGTGTCGATATCTAACGTCGTACATCCCACTACTATGTGCAGGAAGGGGAATAGAATAAACAAATGTGTGTATGAATGCGTAAGGAACTTTGCGTTGCGTGCGGCGCTCGAGCGTCCATGGTAGGTGGGTGGGGAATACAATAAGATGAGATGCGATGCGATGAGATCGTGTCGTCAGGGAGGAGGAGGAGGCGAGGGAGGGAGGGAGCAGGCGGGAAATCCAAATCCAAATCCAAAACGCAATAAGTTATCAGAACCGCCCCTCTCTCCCTCCACCCCTACCCCGCCCCTACCCTCACAAAGCCACAAAGCCACAAAAATCGAACCAGACCCGCGTCGGCCCCTAGCTCTCGCTATACGCCGGCGGCGCAGGCGTGTACACCTCCTCCCGCATCGGCACCGCCTTCTCCCGCCGCGCCGGTCGTGCCAGACTCGCAGCTGTTGCTAACGAGGACGACCCCGCGGCGGCGCCGAGGTACCCCAACCCCGCGGACGACACCGTGCGCGCGATGCTGCCGCTCCCCGCTCGCGAACTCGCTCCCCTCATCGCCGTACGGGTCCGCCGCGGCCGCGCCGGGAGGGAGCCCGCTCCCGCTCCCGCTCGCACTCGCACTCGCACTTGTGCCAGAGCCAGAGCCAGAGGCGCTGTAGTACGAGTACGACGCAGAGGCAGAGGCCGCGCGCCGCGCGGGGTGGTCGCGATACCCCATCTCCGCCCCCGCGTCCGCCGCAGCCACACCCCCCGCCGGCGTACGACGCGCGCGCCGCGAGCAGCGGGCCCGTCGACGCGTCGCTCATGCTCGGCTCGTGCCGACTCGCGCCGCGCTGCCCCCCCCACCCCCGCCCCCGCCCCCGCGAGGAACGGCGTCGGCCGCGCATGCGGCCCCCACTCGTCCTGCCACTCGTCCCCGATCAGATCCGTCTTGCGCCGCCGCTGCCGCTGCTCCTGTTTCCGGCGCCGGAAGAGGAGGAAGAAGGCGGCGAGGAGGGCGGCGAGGAGGGCGGCGGCGCCGAGGGCGGTGCCGATGGTGATCGCGAGGGTGTCGTTTTTCTTGCTGGGGACGGTGGAGGTCTGGGCGGAGTCGGCGCCGGCGGTGGATGAGGACGAGGGGGCGTGCGAGGAGGAGGCGGAGGAGGAGGAGGAGGAGGAGGGAGAGGCGGGACGAGGACGAGGCGGGAGAGGAGCCGTTGTTCACGGTGAGCTGGACGGGGTGAGTAAGGAAGGGGAGGCGAGTGGATATAGCGCACATGAATCCGTCTGCGACAATGACGTTCCCCGTCGGGGCCATGGTGAGCACGAGCCTGTGGGTCGTGTTGGTGAGGCCGGTCGCGGCCCACGCGACGGAGGCGGCGGCGGACTCGGACCCGCCGTCGCTCGTCGTGGACGCGTGCGGGTCCGTCAGGTTCACGACCACGCCCGGCCCCCCGTCCAGGCTGAGCTGCGTGCTGACCGCGTACGGCCAGCGCGGCACGACGTAGTATACCGCCACTCCTGTACATACTCGTCAGGCACCAGCCACGGGTGGAAGGGTTAGGGCGCACCGGTAAAGGTGAGCGTGGCGCTGGCAGCGGAAGTCGCTGCTGACGGTGTGCGTCCCGCCATAGTCGAGCCCAGAAAGATGCGACGCCGACGGCTCCCACGTCCCGCTATAGACGATCGCCGGATCCGTATCATCGATGGTCACATTCAGCAGCGCGCTCGCGATGTGCAGAAAACAGCGGGAGGGGGAGCAGAAAAAAGAGCATGGCGAAGAAGAGAAGAGGGGACCGGCTGTCGCTCCAACTGTCAGGGCGCTCGCTTGCTCCTGTCTCCAAATGCTGTGCTGGGCGCTTTGATGGCGAGCCCCTGTGAGATCCCGGTCAGGCACTTGCCGTCCGTGGCTCACAATCCCTTGCAAATATTCCTTGCCCTGCACTGCAGCGCCTGCAGCACTGCACCGTACCCTGAACACGACCTAGGCACGACTTGGGCAAATGAATTGCGGCGTAGCAACTTGCCAATGACGTTTGCCATGACTTTATGAAGGGTGACACTACATAGACACCGCTAAAGCACGGGCGCTTACCCTTTTCCGAAGATCCCGGAGGACGCTAGTACATACAAGACCCGACGAGGATCGGCGGCCAAGGGCAACTCAGCGCTGTTCGGGTCGCCCGGCTCAAAAAGTCCAAGGCCCTGATTCAGAACGCCGTCTGGCCCCCAAAGAATTCAATATATATACGCCGAAAGCCCGCAGCCGACACGGCCTGGGTGCGGGTACCAGAACCAGACTCGATCGAGCACTGCTAAATGGTTTGACTCGTCGATATGCGATATCCGAATCGCACAGCGTCACCGCCAGTTACACGCGCGCGCAGATCTTCCAGCCAACTGTGGTGCTCACAAAGTGAGTAGGCGCTCGTGAACAAGCGTCTACTGATGCCCGGCGCCGCGAACACCTATCCCGCGGAACGAACGCCTACAGTATTTCGTCGCCTGAACGCCGACGAGCGAAGTGACACATATCCGAATCAGAGCGGGGCCGGCCTATTTATCCACTGTATATGGCTGAGGAAAGGTTGGCTTGGGACGCGGCGTGAATGTTCGCCTGACCCCAGGGCGACATTGAGCGGGTAAGTAAGAGCTGAGAGCTTGAACACCGGGGCTCCGACTCAAGTCACAGTTTTGAAGCAGCCATCGCGTTCGGACTTTGACGCTCACAGGCAAGATGGTAGTGGTTTGGGTAAGCGTTAGGTGACCATCCGTGATCTTATCACAGGCGATTACGTATCGTCGTTAAAATGTTGCAAACGTTCAATATGTCGGCATCGCTCTTGTCGCAAAGTTGTATTCCCAACGGCATTTCTCGGGTTGTGGAATTAATCACAGCGCAGTTTAGATTCAATACCACACCAAGTTTGAGAGGCAAAGATTCTCAACCGATTCGCGCCGCAATTTTCCAAGCCTAGGCGACATTGCACTATGATTACGATTGAAGCCATATTCGACATCGATACAGTTGTCGTCAGTGTTAGCATAGCGCCTCAGAGGTAACTCAGTTTATTATTAACTACCTGTTAGCGTAGTCTACAGAAGAATCAGAATTAGAATAGAAACATTTAAATGAATGGACGTACGCCCCAGTTACGAAGAGGGTAACTGAGGCTCACTAGCGAGTATCGTAAACTGTATAGTATAGCAGAGGTATGACGGGATGAATGAAAGGTGGAATGAATGTGAAGTAAGTGAGAGAAACGATAAGATACCGCTAACAGTCAGTACTAGTGGTAGATACAGCGACCAGGCGTGGCACTCAATCAAAGTTAGTCAGAACGAGCTTCTCTGCCAGGAAGGATGCCGAGTCCTTCCCGTGCCCACCGGGCGTATACAACCCGTCAAGGAAGTCAACGACGACAAGCCCCAGCTTCTCCGCACGGGGCACGTTGGTCTCCTCGAGGTACTGCTCCAGCATGGGATTCTCGCGAGACGCGAAATCCCACGGGTTCAACTTCTTTCCCGTGTCGTACGCGCTGAGCCAGGTCATCCATATGTTGTCCCGCGTATTCGGCGTCGTCTTGACCCACTCCAACCTATGCCGGTTCCCAAACCAGTGCTGCTCTTGGGGACTCAAACCCGGCGGGGCAGGGCCGGGCGAGGGGCGAAGAATCGTCCTTGACCTGGTTGCCCAGCCCGAGGCCGAGGCTCGAGTTCCCAAAACGGCGGAGGAGAACCATCTTCCCGCGGACTTCGTCCAGAGTGGGGACCGTGGTGCCGGTTGTACCAGCTCCCGCGCTCTCGCGTCATATTCTCCATGTCGGGGCCGAATGAACTCGGTTCGGGGACCCCAGCCCCTGAAATAAGGCTCTCCTCGTCCCACTTGATGCTGACGATGACCGTTTCAGAAGGGTGGTCGCGCAGGAACCCCGTGAGCTCGTCCAGGACGCCCCACAGATCTCCGTTGAGGCCGGAGCGGCCGTGGACCATCTTCATTCCGGTGCCAACTCGCAGATCGACGAAGCGAACCCCCACTTCGAGCTGCTTGCGGACACCCCAAGTCTGGCAGATGACCCAGCCCCTGATGTATGGCAGGCTTGTAATCCACGGCACATTGTTGGCGGTCGCGTGGCTGTTTGTGAGTCCCAGGAAGGGTGAACTCGGACAGAAAACGTTTCCCGTCGATCCGCGAGTCGCCCATCCAGCTAGCAGGGTTGATAAATAGCGTGCGCCTGAAACGATTCCTGGGGGAGAAATCAATAATCGGCAACATAACATAGAGGGTACACTTACGGCTGTCCATCACGTCGAGCCATGCTAAAGTATGTCGTGTTTTGGAATGTATCAACTACAGTTCCGTTCGAGACTGTCGTATGATCCGGCCTGGGTATATGCTTGAGTAAAAGATTCAGAAGTAGAAGCGTAAGAGGCTTACTTGGTGCTGCCATCATACGAGAGAAGTCCTTCGGCCAGAACGTAGTAGTCGTATCCATACGTTCTAACGAACAATGTGTGCGCCTTGATCTCGAATCGGCCAGAAACACGAGGATCTTGGCGGATGACCTTCACTTTACCGCCTTGGCGGTAATGAATGAAGACGGAGCATCCGGGATAGTCTTTTTCCAGATCCTCCCTAGCTTTGATAATGGCCTTGTCGTAGCTCTTTCCGTCGTACAGGCGTCCAGAATCGAATTCTGGCATGGCGAATATCAGATATGTAACTAGGTTTGAGTCAGTACAGAGAAAGAAGGAAACACGAGAGTCGCTCACCTCGGTCTTCGCGCACACAATTGGGCCAAAGTCTGAGAGGAAATGACTCGAGTGTATAGATTTTATACTACTGCGAGTGTCCGTAAGGGAAATGTTTCGGCGTATGTACCTGGCCGTCCATTTGCGACGTCCGGAGATCATGCTACCCGAGCTGGCCCCGACGTGGCAGGGCGAGGCACGCCCGCCATTCGCCAAACTAGCGTGTGTCGTTGCGGCATTTTACGAAAATTATTTTCGGCCAGAAGACGGCGAGTAATGTTGCCAGAGTTGAAGAAGATGAGCAACGATTGTTGGATGTTCCGAGGTGGAAGATTTTGAGGGAGATCAGTGAAAGGGCGAATGGGCGCAGACAAGTTCCAGGCCGTGGCGGCGGGGTTCCCGGCTATACACTGCATTCAGGCCCTGATCGGCAGAGGCTGCCGAGCATTGCCGCCATCTGTCTACCCTACGCGACCGGACCTCGGCAGACCCGGTCGCGTACGGTGGCAGCCTCTGCCGATCAGGGCCTGAATACAATGACTACTACTACTGTCAGAGTGACGTCTGGTGTGCGGTGAGTGCGGGCGCTGAGTGGAAGGCCGTTCAGATGTCGCCCGAGATCTCAGAAAGAAGGGCAACACCCCTTCGCCTTAGGTTTGAGCAACCCTCTCTCCGCACCGGCGAGCCGTGATTCTCGAAGTCGTTACGATTGTGGATTAATGGAGTCATAGGGGGAATGCAGTGATTGAAGCTGCTCACGGGTCCAAACTCGGGAAGAGACTCCCAGACGTCCTGATTTTCGACGCCGAGAAATCGGATGGTATGGCGCTTCTTCTCGGTCGAATCAACAACACTAGTGCGGGTGAAGTGGAACTCCAAGTCACTGAAATAGCAGGGAAGCTCACGGAGCTTCGCAGAGTCGAACTGTGGCGCGTTACGATCACCACGGGCGGGCATCTGAGGCTGAGGGACGGCGGCCATCGTGGAAAATGGGAAGAGCGCACGGGGCTCGGGAGATGCAGTAGTAATGTCGAAAAGATGGGCAAGCGAAGGGGAGAGTGGTGAAAGGTTGTTGTGTGAGATGGTCGGATACAGGAACAAAGAAGTCCTCGGTATCGAGGAGATCATCAGGGTTTTGGTTGACTACGAGGAGTTTGAGCCGAAGGCCCCGGGCGACGGCAGCGAGACGAGCCTGGATCAATGTTGTAAAGGAACCCCTCGCGGTGGGCTCCAAATATATTACAGTCGACTATCTCGCAATGCATATGGTCCGTTCCCCTGCCAAAGTCACCAAAATGCTATGCATTTCCAGGTATATGCATTATGCGGCAGGGTTTACAGTGAGAATTGGAGGTTTGTCCCCCCCAGATTCTTATGCATTGTGAGACTTTTTTGGGCCATATGCATTGCCATATCATGCATTTGGAGATAGTCAATTGTATGCCCGTGGTGCGTGTGAGGGAGGAGCTATAACCAAACAAGGTCGAGTGGAGGTGTGCCGAGAGCCGCTCAGAAGGCCGCAGGAGATGTAAGTGTGCGAGGATTTCCAAACAAGGGCAGTACTCGTTCGCAAACACGATGAGTCAAAGACGTAGGCTGAGCTAATGGAAATTTTGCAACAATGTCGGATGCTGCGTGAGACGATGACGGAGAGCTTTGGCGATATTGGTGACGACGAGGGGTAGCAATAAGTACGAGGGGGACGAGTTGAGAGTGAGGTTAAACAACTTGAACTAGAGCTGGGGAATCTCTGTTGTTTTTTATTGTAAAATTATCTAGGTTTATATAGTAGTGGGAAGACAGAAAAGGATAAATAGAGTGCTAAGAAAAGAGAATAGAACCGCTGTACACATTGAGCAACCAGGGGAAAGGCACCAGGAATGTTTGTTGAGTAGCAACGCAACAGAGTTCACCGGGATCGTCGAATTGTATTGGGAGGGTCATCTGAGTGTGTTTCACTGTGGCTTCTGTATCCTCAGGGAGCCAAGTGGGAATGCACCCATTTCTACATGCGGATGTCGTGGAGACACGACAGGGATGGCGAGGGACATGGGTCAAAATCGAGCGGATCAGAGTAGTTCGCGGCGATCAGCGTCGTGGGATGCTCATCAACAGCCCAGTGAAATTCAGTCAAGATCGATACTGTACGCCAGTCCGCGTTCAGAGGCACCACAAATTCGGGTAATCTTCCACCACAGAGATATCTGAGTTATCAATGTCCAGAATCACGTCTTGAACGCTCTTCAAGGTCGAATCCGATGAGGATACACTTTTCTACGATGATGTCGCATGACTTTGACTAGGCCGGAGAGGGGAATTCTTCTGCATGTTTGGTGCCGCTCGGTTCAACTGTGGCAGCACGAACAACTTGTCCCCGTGGACGCTTGCAGCCAGTTTATAAACTACAATAGTTCCAGATTCTGTTAAACACGCTTTGAACTTTGAAGGTCGCCGAATTAGAAGAAAAGTTTTGTTTTCCTGAATAATGCTTCGAAACACCTGTATTGATGTACATCCCATAGTCATAGCATTAAAGAGTGCAAGTAAGAGGCGATTACTCTTAATTACTATCATAGTACAATGGATGTCATATGTGGATAGACTGAGTTCATTGATCACGGAATTAATCAGGCGCTTCTCCGTGTTCCTAAAGCAACTCAACAATTTCGGTATGTCCATTGTTTGTAGCTGCTTCCAGCGCGCTCCTATATTTCTGACCTTTAATTGTAATATTAAGTATAACTAGTCGTCCTCGGAATTCAACTGCATTCTCTCACCAGGCATATTGACATCCGCCCCACTCTCTAGGAGCAACTGGGCGATCTGCAGGTGTCCCGCATGTGACGCTGCCTGAAGCGCAGTGCTGTACTCGCCCCCTGATATTCGCGGAATCTAGCGACAGCCACCGATATAAAATGGCCCCATAGCCTGAGAAGAAAAAATGCAGGAGCAACGCACGAAGCAAAGTCTGTCACCTGTTTACAATAGCTTAAGCAATTTGTCTCAACGGTCCGTGATGCTTCAGCTGGCTTGAGCTGCTTAATCTGGTTCAATTGTTGATATGTAGCTGTAATTCAGTAGATTTATATAATCACTGCTACGGCTTAAGCAGCTTGAGCTGGCTTGAGCACAAAACTGCTCAAGCCAGCTTTAGCTGAATCGCGCCCACCTTGAGAATTCTGGTCTGTCCACAAGGAAATGAACACGGTGCACACACACCGACATTTTCGGGTTGGAAGACTCAGAAACAACGTGTTTAGAAAAGGGTGGCCGGCAGACAAATGGAGTCGGGCTTGCAAGCAGAGGTTCGCAACCACGCCAGAGAGCGTGACAATGGTCTGCGCCGTGCGGTAAGGGTTTAACTAGAATAATTATTGTGGCGCACAATGGGTGATTCATGGAAGAAATTGTGCCAGATGCCACTGGTCTGCAGGAATCGACTAAGATATCCAGTATAATGAGCCTGAAATAAGATATAGGAACAGTAATTAAACACTCACTGAGTCACTACTGTACTTTTTCGTTCAAATCGGTAGTCACGCGTCACGCACCCCCCTGTCGATCACGAACTTTGGTCGATGTCACGCATCACTCGGGCCTCTGTCGAATCTCCAGGCGGTCACGCAGGTCTCCAAACTGCCCAAAAAGTGCAAAAAAGACGAAAATTTCGACATTTGAACCGAAAATTTCGAGGTGTCATGCAAAAATTCGGCGGCTGCCGAAATGTCGAATAGGTAAAATGGGTCACACGTCACACCCCCTGTCGATTTGAACGAAAAAGTACAGTATATGGTAACACCTCCCTTTCCAACTCCGGCGGAAGGGCGGGCAGCGAAGAGATCGTGGTCATGGTGTGTGTCGAAAGTGTGCGCTGACTGGGTGATAGGGATCACAAGCATGACCAAAGCTTGTGGCACTGCATCCAGCCTTGTCTTCGCCATCAAGGTATCTCAAGATTGGGAATTCACCTGACCTCAAAAGACTCCTCAATCTCTTTTCGCGTTTGATTACTCCACTTTCCGACTGGACCCGAACTGCCACCGAACGCAGAACTGGTAAGTTGCCACGTGGTTCTCAGCTCCAGTCCTGGTGGAATTACACATTGTGTAGGTGGCATACCAATAACGTCCTGGTCGTGTCGCCTACCACGACTGTCTTTGGCGCCTTGACAGTTAAGTTTTTTTTCGACCCATCACCACTTCTGCTCATCTGAAAAGACTTCTGGGCATTCAAACATGGATTCGAGGACGCTGTTGAGATTACATTCTACATTTCTACAACCTGCAAGCCGCTAGATGGCTGGAAAACTAACGGTCGCACGGCGAAGTCAATGGACGTGATTGGATACGGTAATGATTTTTTCAATTGTGCGTAACATTGAAGGTGGGACTCTGGGGATATATTTCGCAGTCTTTGCCTTGTGACACTTTCTCTGTAATAGCCAGTTTTGGTTCAGTCAAGCGAATTATCTATTCAGTCGCCTCGAAAAATGTCGAATTTTGGGGCTAGGGTTTGCTTTCAAACCTTCATTGTCGGCGATTTCTAATGCCCTACTCAAGGTCTTGTGCGCTATCAATTTTTATATTGGTCGGAAAACCACGAGCCAACCAAGGACACCAAATTCGCTCTTGAAGCTCAAGCTCCGACTTCGCCGATGAACCGGAAATTGACCTCTGACAATCCTGCATTCGAACGCACGAGTCTACATGTAGGTATGCGGGTTCTGATTCAGACCACTTCCTTGGTCGCAGGAAGTATTTCAGCAAGTTCAACCTAGTACAACACGACTAATTCCGAGATGTGGGAATAACTTGACAAACGGGCGATCGTCGGAAATCTCGGAACGCGGGTAAACACGAACAATGTTCGTCGTCTCCCTCTTGATCCCTCGTGCCTGCTCTAGCGGGGACTGCTGTCCGCTAGCCGTGCCCTCCGTGACCTCTCAGTCGGCGGCCGCTCACCTACGCGGCGTGTCGCGGAGCTTTATATTCCCACTTCAAGCCAAGCAAGATGTGTTAATCACCGACTCGCCAAGATCCCTCCACTCAGCTGCTTTCTTTTTCCTTATTCTTTCGCCCTGTGACCCACCGGGCCGTTAACTTTTTCCTTCCAAATTCACTGCCGACCACCAAGTCGATGGAGAAGCGGGCCTCTCCAATGTGCATCCGGGAGGCTAGAATGCATTTCAATATATAACCTAGTTGCTGGGACGCCATGATCCAAAGCCATGCTGACGTTATTTCTCTCTGCCTTTGCGGCCCTCTCCTTCTGGATCGCTTCTGTCACAGGCTTTGGGCTCGTAGTCAGCGGTAACAGCTTTATCGTCACCACCGATGGCGGTCTCGTATTTACTGGTACATTATCTCTTCAATCAATCTGGAAAACGCTGACAGAAGCACTCAGTGGAGTCAACCAGCGGTGATATAACCTCTATGAAATTCAACGGTATTGAGGTGAGTGCGTCTGTGAACACGTTTACACGGTCAACTGATATCCAAGCAGACTCAGAGCTCAGCAAGCGGCAAGCGGAGTCAGATCTCTTCCGGTATTGGCGCGACTTGCACCTGGGTTCAGGGCGGCAATGAAAACAATTATATCATTGTTACCTGCAAGACCTCGACTCTAACCCAGTATGCCATGTCTTGTTGTGAAATTTGGGCTTACTGATGCTTTGCAGGTTTTATGTTGCGCGACGGAATGACCCTGCCATCCACATGGGCACATTGTCAGTGGCATCCTTCAATCTCGTGTATCCATCCCAAGCCGAACCCCTCATAGCACGTCAGCCGAACCCACTGTAGGCGAGCTGCGCTTCATCGCTCGTCTTTCCACGACTGCGCTGCCCAACGGTTTCGCGGTATCCAAGATTGTTGGCGGAACCGCAATCGAGGGCTCCGACGTCTACCTCGTTAATGGACAGACACGCTCCAAATTTTACTCCTCCCGCCAGTTTATCGACGACCAAGTCCATGGTGTTACCGGATCCGGCGTCGGTGTCTTCATGATAATCCCTGGCACAGGATACGAGAGCTCGTCTGGCGGTCCCTTCATGCGCGACATCAACAACCAGAACAGTGGTGACCAGGAACTCTACTTTTACATGAACTCTGGCCACACCGACACGGAGGCGTTCCGCCAGGGATTCCACGGTCCGTACGCGCTGTGGTTCACGACCGGTGCGACGCCTACAACTTTCGATACGACTTTCTGGGCGACACTGCCGGGTATCACTGGCTTTGTCGCACAGGCGGGGCGCGGCCCGCGTTACTGGCAAGGCCAGCAACTTCCGCGCTTCAACACAATACGTTGCTGAGCATCGGATGGAGTAATAGTGCCGCGGAATACTGGGTGCGCACAGACACCAGCGGCAACTTTGTCAGCCCTTTCATGAAACCGGGTACGTATACCATGACCTGTGAGTCCCTCCAAGTGTTCGTTCTATCCCCTTTTATTCATGCCTATAGTGTACGAGGTCGAACTTGCCGTCGGCACAACAACTGTTGGAGTTACTGCCGGCGGAACTACAACCGCCAACATCGCGTCAACTCTATCGGTGCGCATAACCTCACAAACTACTTTCCAGGCTAATATTTCGTTCAGCTTCCCGCGACAACAATCTGGACTCTCGGTGACTACGACGGCACTCCTCGCGGCTTCCTCAATGCCGAGTGGGTACTTCTGTCAAAAAGTGGAATACACCGCTGATCCCCATGATAGTAAATTGAAACCATGCATCCCAGCGACACACGGATGTCCTCCTGGGGTCCTGTGACCTTCACAATTGGTAGCGCCGCCACGGCATTCCCCATGGCTATCTTCCAAGCCATCGGCCCAGTAGTCATCAAAACAACTCTCACTTCGTCCCAAAGTGCGTCTCCATACCTACCTTTCCGGTTGAAAGTCTTGTGCTAATATCTTTGCAGTCGGTGCCCGGACGCTCGCGATAGCTACGACTCTGGCCTTTGCTGGTGGCCGCCCCGTCGTGTCGGTCGGTTCATTCACCAGCGCGGTCCCCGCCGTTCCTAACCAGCCGGACTCGCGTGGTGTCACCCGTGGAACATGGCGCGGAAACGTGAGTATTTAATAGTGGCATGAGCGTCATTGCTCACGCGCGCGCAGAACATTTTGTACACCTACAACATCCCATCGGGAGTACTCGTGACGGGAACAAACACCATCACCATCAGCGTCGCGTCGGGCTCGTCTGGCGCCACCTTCTTGTAAGTCAGCAGCATTCAGACGTCGAGAAATTTGGCTAACGTTGGCTGGTACGTAGGTCACCGAACATCATCTTCGACGCGCTGTGGTTCTTCTGAACGATGTTATGGACGATATATTTAATCCCGTTTCCGCTCCAAATCTGGCCGCACATCGGCCACGATGTAACTGTTTCACGATAAGATTTGTGCTACGAAATTTGCGGTAGTCCGGCATCGGCGAAGTTTTCTAGCGGAAGATACAATCTACTGTTAACTGGTCTACACCACACCCGAGCTGGACATCAGTCAGAGATGCAGTGCCAGCTTGAGCTCTGTGGGAAGCAAGCGGCAAATGTGCTCTGCAAGAACTTCAACGCGGCGACCCGATGAGATTAATACTTGGTACTTCGGTGACCCGCACGTCCCGCTGAATACAAAAAAACTTGAAAATACTCATTCGATTTCGCTCCCTTGTCTTGACACTCCAACACGGATATACGGATCAAGTGGCCATCGTGATCCTGCCAGTGCTGTGATACGCGCAACCGCTTGCTTCTTACCACTCAGCACTTCGGACTACTTAGTTTCTCCGATGGCTATCAAGCTCGTTCTCCTCGCAGCCATCGCATTGGCCGGTGCCACCACCGTGGGTCTGAATTGTACTCTTTCTGACGGTCTCCCTCACTTAACACAGATTGGCCCGTATGCGGGGAAACTTGTGGACGATGCGCAGATGCCGTTCGACATGCCCGTCTTCACTGCGACGCGCGTGTACAGGACCACCACAGACGTCCCGCCGTACATCGTCGACCGCACGACGACGATGGTGTGGACGTAGGTGCCCCTACCTTTCCCATTGCACTATCTGATAGATAAGGCAGCCAAAGCTCGAGTACCGTCATCGCCTGCCCAACTGGGCCTGGGAGTCGAGCTCGGAAACTCCATGTCGATAGAAATTCAGATGAGTGCATGATGTAGTTAATTGGGTGAGAACCAGTTCTTGAACTCAAAATCAATTGAGATGAATGTCCTTTTAGTATGTACCGACTAGGTGTATGCACACGTATTCGGAACATGTAGATCAAACAGTATCTTCGCAATTTCCCAAGTTTTGCTTGCCTTTATGCCATAATGATCCTTGAAGAGGATTATTAATTTCTGAATCAATCAACAATTGGTCCAATTGTATCTCGGGCAACCCTGCTTACCATTCTTCAACAAAGTACGCCAACCCTTGTTCTTGCAAGGATCTGTCCAAGGATCTGTCCGTGTTGCCAGGCAATGGACTTTGATTACGTACCAGCAGCACCTCCCTTTTCTCTTGCTTCTCCGATGTTTCTCTTTATAAGGAGTCCTAGAGCCGGGAAGCATCTCAAGAAAGGTTCATGCTGAGCCTCCCAGGTCCTCAAGTATTCCTGTGGTCGTTGAGCTGGATCCGAGGAGAGCATGCCATCAGTAACATCGACCGGAGCCGCTGTACTTCTGTCCTCCAAGTTTTCCTCCCTGCAGCTCTAATTTGAGGTTTTAAGTGATCTTCCGGCTTTCCATTTATCTAAACTGCCACACTGTATACTCCTCCATAGAATCCGCACTTTGACCGCCTCGCACCGCATAAATCTCCTTCGACCGCCTAGAGGCCCGGTTTCTTGGCTCTTCTCTCAGCACCATGCGTTCCCATTGATGCCCATTTCCCCAATCCTGGTTCCTACTGCCCTTGGAGTGGATGGTTGCATGTAGCTGCCGGGCGTCAAACAACGTCTGCACTTCTCAAGCGCTGGAGCGTCTTCTTACGCACCCAAGTTTCTTCTCAGGCGCGCCCGAGCTTCCTAACGGGTTCCTGGCCTTCGGACACACGGCGGCATTCTGGATTCCTATTCTCGAATAGAAGATTCCAAAAGAACGGATTCATTAAATACGCCCACGTTCTTGTGATCTTTAATTGTGAACGGTTTCCTCAAAGCCCTCACATCCAACACCATGGCAAACGACAAGGAAGGCTACACCCTTGGCCAGGCGCGCAACACACCGTTCTGAATCGGCGATCCGAAATTGGACAAAGCCGCAGTCGAGGACCGCATCCGTTGGGCGCAGCGTGCGATAACCCCAGCAAGCCGGTCCGGATCCTCTTGGGCGACGCCGAGGACAAATCAACAGAGACTTCGTTCTCCACCAATTATATCTCGCTCCAGACCAGCGGGCCTGAGGTTGCGGACCTTTCGTTCGTGGATTTGCCCGGTAAGTTGCGGCGTTTTTTATTTTATTTGCTGCCGGGTAACTCACTGCCCCGTCGCCGGGGTAACTGCGAGCGTGAGCCACGGGGGAAATGAATGGGATATTGCGATGGTGGGGAATCCGGTTGCGTCCTACATATCGAAGCCGAGCTGTGTGATTCTGCTCACCGTCGCATGTGAAATTACGTCTCACTGCTCAAACTCGCCCCATTGCGCTAACCATTAGTATTTTTTACGTCGGTAGTGGACTTTGAAAACCAAGGCGCACACAAGAAATACGTCCCATATGGTAAACGCACGATCGGTGAGATCTTTTTCTGCTCCTTACGCAGTCCATCCTCACCTTGCCATCGTAAGTTTCCCCACCAAGCCTGATAGAATTTCCTTCTCATCCTACATAACTATTCAGACGATCGCCAGAATTTCGCATGGAGATGCCGAAAACTTCTTCCACTTATCCACAACGAGCAGGAAACCTCGAAAACTAGTGGTATTACGTTAAGCAGCCGATTTTGCAGGATTTGAAACAAGGCGTCACCTGGGAAGCACGAGCACGCGAGAACGACTTTTCCCTGGCTCCGCCGTGGTCTAAGCTCGACCCCTTCTACCAAAAATGTTTTGCGCACGTCCAACTTGATTGACCGGCTCAGCTCAATTCTCTCTGACCCTATCACCAAGGGGCACATCTCTCCCGCCTTTCCTCACAACCGTTCGCTCATATTCAAGGTGCAGCCTCCCGCAAATCCAATCAAGTTCGAGAACGCTGTGGAGAAGACGTGCGCGAGTCTGGCGCAGCTCCCCAAGCTACCCTCGTCGGCGAGACTTCCGGTCATTATCCGTTTGTTGTCCAGAAGTCGTTCATCGCGGAATTGACGAGCCAGTGGGCGGCTCCCGCGATGGTTCTCTGTCACTTCATCCACAACACACTCGCTGATCGTTGTACAGGGAACTCGAGATCAACGGCCCCAACGGCTTGCATATTTGTCGAGAACTGGCGCAAGAAAGCCCGAGCGTCGCCGGGAAGCGCGAAGAATTGCTCAAGAGATTGGAGCGCCTCAAAACGGTGAGCCGTCAGTTGGTGACTGTGGTTCATACTTTCTTTGATATTCATGATACTCTCTGTGTCGGTGTTGAGCATAGCGTGAGATACTTACTCGTGTTGAATATGCGAGAGTAAAAATTCGAAGGCGAGTTGGAATTCAACGAGTTGTAGCGGAAGTCAGGAAGTGATCATTTCTTAACTCTTCTCGACACCGTATAATTGCGGCATGATAAAAGGAATTGGGTCGACACAAGAAGGGATACACAAACAAGTTAACGACACAATGAGTTCTCAACACTTTTCCGCATTAGGTCCAGTATAATAGAGGTTTGCCTCCACGGCTTCACGGGGCCGTATCGGCTGGCCGGTGCGCGTCACCGCAATCTGCAAATGCTCGAACCAGGAAGGGTCAAGACCCAACCGGCGGACTGCGTCTGCCGGGTGGTAGCAAGAAATTCATTGGGTGGCTCCACGGGACCCGCAAGTCGCGCAGTAGTACGCGTATCTTCCCGGGGAGTGGCGTGTGAATGCGCACGAAGGGCTCGCAGTCCGGGGGATTGACCTTACGCGTGAATTCGTTGACCGAGAGTACTTCGGCGTCAACGACGTCGTGGGTGTAGGGTGCTTTGACCGCCGTGCCAAGGAAGTCGACGTATATGATGAAAATGTGGTTGGCTTCGAATGTATGAACATGGTTTAGGGAATTCAGAATATGGAGTTTGCATACCTACGCGCACGGGGTCGTTCACAATATTCAGCGCGCTAATGGCCGCTAGTCCGATGGGGCCGCCGAAGTCTTCAGCCCATCTGCGTAAAGGCTTCACGCGAACAGTATAGTCCGGCCCACGAGCCCTCACCACGTTGAGACACTGCGCATTCTGGAGGCAATGTGGCTTGTGCGTTTTCCAATGCGCTTTTTGGCAGGCTTTTGACTTTGTTATCGGAGATCAGAAGAAAAGATCAGAAAATAAAAGAAACACGATATGCGCACGCAGTAGCGTATATGGTCACACCCAGCACATCGACGCAGATCCTTCCGCATTACACCACAGTTTTCGCACATGTCTGATGGTTTAGCTGGCATGACAGAGAAGATCCACAATGGGGACTGCGATTCCTGGACGCAAGCCAAAAGAGTAGGTCATTGGAAGTTTGGAATTTGCAGAAAAGCATGGCGTACAGTACCAGCGATAGGAATGTGTCCAGGGAAAAAGATCGAGTGAAGCGAAGGAGAAGGAAGCGGGAAGTACATAAGCAAGGCGAGCGTAAAAAACGTGGCTCAATGTTGATAGTAAACATAGCCAAACAATGCAGACTTCTTCCACGCCAATCCACGCGCGGATTCATGGCCTCGTCATCAACTCTCTCTGATGCCTGAATCTGACCAAGCTCATACCTCTCAACTACAAGCCCCGACTGCCTTTCAGTGTCCGTCAATGCGACACCGACATCCCTACTTTGACTCGCCGCGGCATCCTGCGTTAAAGTTTTTGCCTTTACCAGGAGACAGGAGTACTCCCCGCGCCGCTACTTTCTTTTTGATCCAGACACCCGCCAACATCGCGGTCTCCGGCTTGTCTCCGGCTTTGATTTGTTGCTATCGCGGGTTGACATATTCTCTATACCGCCGCTAGTTCTTTAGTTCTTTTTCGAACGTGCCTGGTGTGCCGTGGCGGTGGCAATAAGTATAAACGACAGGCGGAACGCTCCCAGGAGGCTCCAACAAGCTGTGACGTACACCTATTCAGTTTGCTTCCTTCCCTCACTATCCATGGACGACGCAGCCCCCGAGCAAGAGATCCTTGCCTCAACATCTCCTGTCTCTGCGGCGAATGTTACTTCGTCTGCTCTACTTGCTCCCTATTGTTTTTACCCCTGATTGCGACCGGCGCTTTTTAACATCGCGCACGACACTTGACTATCTCTGGGGGGACGTTTGCGAGGAACGTCACACATCTCGCGCCCACTGTACTCCATCGTAAGTTGTTGCCGTGAAATTCATCCATTGGCCCTCACCTCAAGTTCGAGGGTTTCGAGTGATCCCGTTGGGCAACTTCGACCTCCTCCAAGAGATACGCTTGCAGGATGCGTCCGGTAAACTCTATCACGTCCTTGTGAGTAGGCATAAGTCGAAGATGACCGCCGCTGTGTATCGGGCAGAAATGGGGAAGAGGTATATCGAAATTGATCGGAATGCGATTCATTGTGTCTGATTGTTCTCGAGGAATGGCGCCACGAGCTCCAGACGTATTCAGGGATTCGGTGAGCTCTACAATCCAAAACCCACCTAACAAAACTGAAAATTTACAAAGACACCCCAACATTGTCCAAATTTACGGGGTGATCAGCTTGCCTGGTCCACATGCTACAAAATTCCACGATGGCTTACATTCGTGATCTTACTTGGAGCTTCGTTGACAGTCTAACTTAATTTAGAATGCACATCCCTCAGCCAATACTACGATATGTTTGAGGATTTGCCCCTCACCCAGATATACCTTCGATATTGCAAGGTATATCTTTTTCGAAACTGTTGATGCTATGTGATTGTAGTTTCTCCGCAGTACTTGGAGTACAAGGTGAAAATATGCTGTTGGTTCGCTGCCGAGGTCTCACGGTCTTCAGGACAGCTGTGACCATCTTCATATTCATGGAATTACCCTGGCATACTTTGGTTCTCTCATCATTTCTCAGGGTTCTGACCCATTCGTAGTTGGTAGGGGTATACACTGCTTGGATACGGAAGCTGATGGGTGGGCTCGTAATTGATGTTATGCGACAAGGTGGCACAGCAGTTCGCCAATTCGTGATGCTACCACTGAACCTTATACACCCCCTGGCCGTCTGGGCCCAGGTACGAACTCCGGCATCACATCCTCTTTGGATTTACACGGCCTCTATGGTCTTCTCTCGCCGTTTTTGTATCGCACGCCTAGTCACGCGGTGAAGGGTCCCAGAAATGGCGCCGTGCAGTTGAGAGCCTTTGTACACGCCCTCGTCTGAGCTTGTGTGGGTGGCTATTCACGAATTCCGTGATGATAGTTGGTGCTGTGGCCGAAGTAAAGGCAAGCCCGATCGAGAATAGTTAGACTCGGTACGCGCAAATCAGCACTCTGATATTCGTTGAACCCGGTATTACACAGTTTCGAGTCGTCAGAGATTGTTGATCGTCGTGTATACCGGCAGTTTGGTTTAATCTAACTACGAAGAATATCGTATGTTGCTGTTCAGAGTAACAGCTGTCGATTCAAGTGTGATATCTCCAGGGTGAATTGAAGAAATTCAGTTCTATTGCTATCTCCCAGAAACTCTCCCAAGCCGGTATCCTCTTTTTTTATGTCCCTTGAAAAATCTTCAGACACCCGAGGCGGGGTTCGAACTCATGAAAGGGCAAAGGGATTCTGCCGCAGCGGTGCTTTTGCCGCATGCAGCGGCAGTCTGCGGTAGCTGTATATACTTGCAACACATGTTCAGCTGCTTGGTATCACAGTAATTAGTAGTTTCAAAGGGGGTCGGGGCACTCTACTGTACCTAATGTATCCTTTTGCCATTGCCCTGGGTTGAATAAAGTCTTGCCCACGATATTAAGACATGAATTATCTTCGACGCAGCGGCAGTAATGGCGGCACCCAAACACATGCAAACATTGGGCAGCGGCAGTCGGCAACACTCTGCAGCGGCAAAGTTGGCACTTTGCAGCGGCAGTAGGGGTATTTTCAGCGGCACTATGCCGTATGCTGCGGCACTTCTGCAGCTGTCTGCGGCACTCACAAACGGCAACACAGCGGCAATGTAGCTATACAGCGGCAGTTCAACAGCACTTCAGCGGCAGTTTTTCTTTGTCTGCAGCACTCCATCCTCGACATGCGGCACTATGTAGCGGCACTTTGGCTTGCTCGGACGCTGCGGCAGTACTCTCTCGCTGGTACACGCGGACTGGCAAACACTTCCTTCGCTCACCTTGCCAATGTCCCACCAAACCTACACCGAACGTTGTCCAAAGACTTTAATCTCAACCTGGTAAGAGAGAGAAAAGCAGGCGATAGCAGCAACTGACCCAGAGCCTAGGAAATTGAGACCGTATATTACACGTCTTTCGAGGTGGGCACGCTGTGAGTATTCCTCTTCCGTCGCAGAATGAATTTGATGAGCCCCAGACTTTCAACATGCTGTTGGATATAAGTCCCGCCGATGTAATGGTCGCGGGAAAGTCCTGCATTGTCGGGTGCCTCACGGACATTAACTACGACACCAACAAGTCATCGACGGCCATGAACATCTCAACCGGTCCCGCTACGATTACCTTTGGGTTTGGGGGATCCAGTCAAGGGTATACCTTCACAGACACAATGATGTTGGGGCGGTATTACATTTCAAATGCCGCCTTTCATGCGTACACTATCCCCTACTAAGACACCCTTCTGTCAAGCCGTTATCTCAGGAAATGAAGCTGCGTCTCCCGAATTCGGGTTCTGGTTAGCCCGCGGCTCCGGGCTGGTTCAGCCGGAACAATCCATACCTGGAGGTGTATTCACCTTCTGAGGAACAAACACATCATTTCATTCAGGTGATATCGAATCTCATGAATTGGCGGAGGACAATACGGGGTTTTAGTCTCTCAATGTTTCGTGTACGCATTCGGTCTCTACTGACAAACAACCCAGAGAAGGATTTATTGCCTTCTATTCCCCGACGTAAGAATCCGCACCGCAAGCCGACTGGTTGAATTACAAAACCAGTTCAAGTCACGAAGTCCAAGGAAAAGTCTAGGTGATCATATCTGTTGTGGTTGAGAGTATAGTCCGACTCACCCTTTTCTTCGCAGATATCCCGGTTACATCGAGATTGATTGAGATGGCAACGAACTATGATATTATAAAATTAATTTATGCACTGATTGATTATGTTCTACAATGCCCTGTTGAGGTTTTGTTTCGACCACATGTTGCTTCGTGAGGGAAGCAGATACGCCAGTGGGTACACCGACTTCAAGGGATGAGGTCAAACATGAGGTGCAACCTGCGGGATGCGGCGTACTCTGTGTCAGTTAGAACAAGGTTGAACCACAGTGATAAATTGTGGTGTCCCGCCATAGCAGTGGAATAACAATTTAGATTGGTAGCTGATGAAGTTACAGCGACTCCAGAGTGGTTGGGTCCCAGCGAGGCGAGGCAGGCAGCGAGAACGAAGTTAATTGAACAGCAGTGATGTCCATCACGCTGTCCCACAGTGGTGAGCGAAGTTCATTCAAGCATGGTGGGTAAGATAATGTTTAGTAGAAGATAGAGTGCATGGTAGCATGCAGCCGGCACCTAGAGGTAACGGCAGACTTGCTGCGGTGCTGCAGCGGTAGCACAGCGGCAGTATGAAAGGGTGCGGCAGTGAAGCGGCAAAGATCAAAGCGGTGCTGCGGCAGTCCCCACGGTAACAGCGGCAATTTGCAGCAACGGCAACGGCAAAGCGGCACTTTCACCGTGCCCCAAATGAAAAGCATACTGGTCTCTCAACCCCTCCGGAACATACAAGTTTAGTGTTGAACTTCGCTGATTTCACCAGGTGAAGGGCTTCGACCCAGACAGTCAAGATGTTGCCAGACATCTTGGATATCCGCTTTATCAAGTTCTCCCACAGCTCGGATCTATCTCTTTGTTATTCTAGTTCTGGGGGCAGACTAGTGGCTATGGCATGAATACAGCTACCGGTGGCTGAGCAGATGAACCAGCCACTGTTTGAGGGTCAGAATGGCTGGGCAAACAACCTAGTCGGTGAGGTCCGGAGTGGTTCCAGATGTCGTGATCGCGACGCTGAATCTCTGGGTTGAGGGCCCGAGCGGTACTTGGTGACTCGGACAAGCACGTCCGAGTATCCAGCCGTTGCGGCCAGCTCCTCGAAATCGTCTGTTTACTGGTAGACATCGCGGGAAGCCCTGGAAGTACGAGTGGGACTCAAGCTTAGCAAGGGCTTGGTCCTGCTCGTTTTCTTCTAAGAAGCGGAGGCAGAACTCAGCTTCGAATCCGGCCCAGGTAGGGAATGGGAAGGAATGGCTGATGAGTGTCGTTTGGCCCAGCGAGTGGCTGCATCGTTCGCCATGAAGGACATGGGTGAACCTCACGAGCTTTTCCTCCGAGATGCGCCCGTCCATCATGAAGGCCTCCGGAACCAGCTGGAGGTGGGTAAGGAAGGAGTGGAGGAACATCTGTCCTTGTGTCTGGTCCACTGTCGAAAACAGCCAGAGGGTTTGGTCGAAGCACTGTTTTTGCAACTGGGTGGAGGGTCGAGAAGTCTGAACCCGACACTGGAGCCAGAGTGGCAGGGGCGAGGGCAGACACAGCAGGAATTTGTTTGTTGAGCAGTTGCTGGAGTGTGTGATGGATGTCTGTGAGGGAACCTTTGACGGCAATTAGCCTGTCCATGGTGTCAGAAGCCGGATCCGGAGCAGAGGCGCTCATAGTCTCTCGCAGACAGACACTTCAATAATTTCTGATCTTGTTCCTCGATATATTGAAGTCTGTTATCAAGCAGTGGGGTCCAATCAGAGTAAAAGCTTGTTACATAATCTGCACAGCCACATGGACACTTTTTGATGTTTTGTGCCTACAGGCTCAATATTATTACCAGATTTTACGGCAATACACTAATGGAAGTGCTCCAAACCTCCCTATCTGCTTGAAATTTTTGATACGCTGCGGAACGGGTGGTAGAAATCCTCAAAGCTATCATGTGACTGCGTGCTCTGTTGAAGAACCGAACCTTGAACAGTGTGCTGTAAATGCTGAATAAATTTCAGAAGGCATGGAATGGTAAGGAACTTCTTTTAGTGGTTTGAAACAGGCAGAAAGTTCTTGTAGTGGTGCCGTGGTTGGGAGGTTTCAAAGGGTGTTGTGGCTGTGCACATTATGTAACAAGTGCTTACCCTGATCGGTACCCAGCCGCGCTTAACAACAGACTAAGGCACTCAGGATCTCGGGTTGTGCGGCACCAGGAGCAAGTGGCTGGTCCCATCGGAATGGAGGAGGGGTTGAGATTTCAAATGGGGGAGGATGGAGCACTAGAGTAGTGGTCTGAGTCTGTCCCTGCACCAAACTTCCCAATCTTGACTGGTTGATCCCTTGGATCCTTTCTTCTGCTGTAAGGGCAACCTTTAAGCTTGGTGTGGGGCACAGAACTACAGTAAGGGACAATCAACCCCGCCTATTTTGGATGTGTGAGAAAATGCTATGTGTAGGGTGGTAAATTGGGCCAGGCAACTTGAGAAACAGTTTCTGCATGAATTAGGACCTAAATGAAGAGATGGGCATGAGCAAAATTTCTCAATTCAATGAAATTTCCAAATTTGACCCCAAAATATTGAGAAAAGCCATAAGAAATCGCTAAAATAATGTAAAAAACAGCAATCGACTCCTTTCAATGAGCTAGTCATGGTCACGATGAAAGCTAACAATTCCATCGAGCCGTTCGGGCCCCAAAAAATAATTAATCGGACCTTTATTTGCTCCAAAAAGAGCATAGACATGTCAATTTATTGGCATTCCTGCCTTTGCTGGGTGATAAACAAGTACCAAAAGCATTGATGAACAGTTTTGGTAAGAATCTGGATGGAAACCACTTCCAGAGGCCCCAAAGGGGTACATACAACTATGTTCAAACCGGCCCAAAATTGTCAGGGGAACCCCCCGCTTCGGCCGCTTCGGACACTTTTCCATCCGGACCGGCCCGAGATACTTCGGATGGTTTTCTGCCCGGCGCTCCGGATACTTCTGCGCCCATCTATCCGACTGCCAAACCACCTGAGACATCTGTCCGCTCTCGCTGGCATGTGCTGTGCAATCAGGCCCGCGATCATTGTAGATACATCTGGACACGTGCTACTGGGTAGTTACCAATTAGTATATAAGGTTTCGCCTAGCATGGGAATCCTCATCCTTTCTTCTCTTCGGATTCCCCCGCTAGGTGTGTAGTATTTCCTCTCCTGTATTCTAGTAACCTATATTTATGCTTCGGATTCCCCCGCTAGTTTCCGCACCCTGTGCCGAGCTTAAGGTTTGCCCTTACAAAAATATTGAGAAAAAACAACAGCTCATAGGAAAAACTTCGGAGGTATGTTTTTAGGCTTCTTTTGATGAGCTGGATCTGAATCTGGCCTCGGATTTACTCAAAAAAATAGTTGTTCACATGCTATAAAATAGGCGGGGTTTGATTGTCCACCATCATCCCTCCCCGGCACCATACTCGGAGCATGCCGCCCCCTTACCCCCTCACAATTTTACAATGACACCCATACACCATACATTTCCTTCCAAGCCCACGTTCACACTGCTACATTACCATTATCTCACTGCCTTGGCCACGGGGGAGTCTGATGCACCGCGGGGCAACTGTGGCGTAGCGGGCGCATGCGCCTGCAGAAGTCTCCTACACGTTTTACCTCACGGCCTCCCTTGAATGGGCGGAGGCTTACTGTACAGACCTAGTAGCCATACATAGTGTAGATACAGTAACAAACTAGCTACATAGGCCGTAAACGGCCTGAAAAGCTAGCATAAATACATCGATTTCATCATCACCCTACTGTAGCAGGGGAATCAGAAGCATAAATATAGGTACTAAAGACAGGAGAGGAAATACTATGCACCTAGCGGGGGGAATCAGAAGAGAATGGGGATTCCCATGCTAGGCGAAACCTTATATACTAGTTGGTAACTACCCAGTAGCACATGTCTGCAGGTATCTACAATGATCCTGGGCCTGATCACATAGCACGTGCCAGTGCGAGTGGACAGAAGTTCCAGGCACTTCTGAGGACAGAATGGACAGACGGACAGACAAAGTCCCGGATGGAAGGACAGGTGGACGGACAGACAGATGGACAGACAGATGGATGGATAGATGGACGAATATACGGATAGATGGACGGAAGAGCGGCTGGAAAAGCGGCTGGAGTGGGGGTTCCCTTGACAATACCGCCCCATTTCTTGACAGATATTCGAGATTCTCCAATCAACATTCCATTGTGCAGATCTGTTTGCTTCTGAGGCTGACCTGGGTGCGAGCATTGATTGATGTGCTGAGAACCTATATAAGAAACACACAAATAACCCCACTTGACTCGAGAGCGGCACAAAAACAGTCCAGAGACTGTTCCAACAACCAACAAACAAATCAAACAGCAATATATGCACATTTCCAGAGATCCCGACGAGTTACAGCCCCTAGTACAGGGCCTTGTAAAGGTTGTAGGGAGAGGTTTCATATCTCAAAGAGACAAAAGAGCAAACTGCGTAGAACGTGTTTCTAGACACAGTGGAAACATTGTTTCCAAACAAAGTAGATTTATAGCTTCGCAGTGTGTGTGTGTGTGTGTGTCCAAACGACAGAGAAACATGTTTAAAGTAGTCCCGTAGACTCAAGTAAGGCATCTAATTTGTAGGCCAAGAGCGTTCACAGAGCTTTCCCTAAAGAGGTACTTTCTGAGCAGTGCACAGCAGTCACGTTTCCAAAGTTTTCCCTAGACGGTACATTCTGAAACCCACTCCGCAAACAACAACAATAATGTTTCTTTCAACAGAGTCCCAGTTCAAACAGATTCACAGAGTTCCTACCAGTTTCCAGGCAGAGCCCAAGTGTGTTTCCAGAATAATATATGATTCAGAAACAATTAAGATTTCGACTAATAGTGCTACTCTATAAGAGTGCGTTCGCCAAGGATCCCAGATCAACCCAATGCACAAGTGTATAGCCTACTAGTTTGGGGGAAGATGCTGTGTCCATCGTAGAAACACCCACGGATACTTATACAACCGTCAAGACACTGTTACAAAGCCCAAAACACAATCCCAATGAGTCAAAAGTCTGTTTATCCGCCTCTTTAACCATGTTTCAGTCGGTTGTTCTTCTGAGCGTCGCCTCCCATTGGTTCCCCGCTGCGAGCACACCATGTTCCCTTGCCAATTACGAGGCAGGAACCTGTCAGCAGCACCCCTGTATTATTTAGAGGGTGTGTTGATCACCGATAGATCGGCACTGCATCTCGTTCGACCTGTTTCTGCTTCAACTCAACTCTCCCCTTGGTTCCAAGTGCAGAACTTGATAATACTCCTTTGTAGGTCTTGGTAGATACCCGTTTCTCTAGGGTTTCCCAGAAAGGGTTCTTGGGAAAGAGCCTTGGAACACCTTTTAGAGTTGTGATCTGGATCCTCGGAATAGCTGACCACCTGTTTTGGTGTATCCGCATCCGGTGGAAACCGGCAACTCCAGCAACCGAAACACTCGTGACCAAGCACGTCTCCTTGGCGTCTCAACACAACACAACACATTGCCTAATTCCCATTCCCTTGACCCGTTTCTGTTGCTTAAGTGGATGTTGGAAACAAGTCAAAAGAAGTTCCTTGACTTATTAATCGGCTACACGTTTCCCGTATGGTTTTCAGGGTGAGACTAGCCAGTGGACGTTCTAATTCCTTAGAACGTTCACCTGTTTCTCTGTGGTTCGCCTAACAGCTACCAGGAACCAGTACTGTTGTATAGAAACTCACACTGCAGGCAAAGAACGACACATGTGGAACCCGAGTGCATTACACGCATGTGTTCCACATGAGGTCGACACATGGAACAAAGGTCTCAATCATCTTTATGGCACCTTTGTTTCTGGGGCAGATTCAAAGCCCAAAACAAAGGTGCCAAAGAGGTGATTGACACCTTTGTTCTTCGCTGATCCCAGTCGCTGGCCACATGCATGTAATGCACCTAGTTTTCAGATGCCTTGGTCTTTGTCCCCAGTGTCAGCAATGAGCACAATCAGAAACACGCAAAATTACGTGTATCTAACTATGGCCCAATTGCTGGCTTATCAGTGTTCAAACAGACCAAGAGATCATAGGCACAAACTGTTTTCCACTCATTGGCTCAGATTTGATTTGAATTATAGACTAGATTGTAAACCATGGAAGCCCTGAGTACCATACCGTCGGAAGTGTAGCCATGCTCCTATGGGAGAAAGGTGGTGTGGTTTCTCTGTAGTTCAAGGTCCGCATTGACCTGGATTTCACACTCATCTTATCTTCAACTTCTGTCCAGGTGTATAGAACAAGCAATATCAGCATCATCGTTGATGCGAGCCCATTTCAGTGTTCTTGTGATGCGCAGATCTCTGAATGTGATCACTTGCTTGATTGAACAGTATTCACTTCTCCCTATTCAAATCAGTGTGCATCCCATGTCGACACTTTATGGGATGTAAGTTGGCTGATTTTCTTTCCAATGCCAGCTGCCCGCTCACCTCAAATATATCCAGCACTGAGAAAGCTACAGATATCATCCGCAGAGTGATCACAGTTTGAACTATTTTAAACTATGAATTATATACTAAGTACAGTTCCTACATGCTCTCTTTTTTATTTATTTATTTATTTTTCCCTAATGCCAGAACACCTGGTACCATACTGGTTATTACTGCTGTTTATGGTACTTGCACTGGTTGGGAGATTCAAGTTTTTCAGCACAATTTATGGTGAAAAATGTTGTTTGTTTTTCAGACATTTTTCACCGAAAAAGGTAGTGAAAAACTCAAAACATTTTCACTATTTTGTCAGTTCAAGGTGAAAAATTCAAAAGGAAGCTCAAAGAGGTGAAAAAGATTTGAATTTTCACCACTTTTTTCAGTGAAAAATGTCTGAAAAACAAACAACATTTTTCACCATAAATTGTGCTGAAAAAACTTGAATCTCCAACCGGTGTTGGGGCACGGCTTGTTTTTATAATTTCTGTACTCATTTTCGTGAGATGAGCTCTCTTGAGCTCAAATCTCCCCTGTTGCCTTTGTAAGTAGGCTGAATTTGTTTGCATTGAAAATTCAGAGGTCCAGCTCATAGATATCTTGATTTGTCCTGGACCTTGAAAGCTCTGGTAGGCAATACAATTTCTCAGAACATTCATCCATACCAATGTGCGATGAAGAGAGAAAAAAAAAAGTTTGTTTCCACCTCCAGTGGCGTGGACCTGATTTGAATGGGCTCTTTTTGCGGTAAATTGAACAGCGCTAAGACCACAAAGAATGGATATTGTAGATGTGCGCCAGACACTACTGAGCTCCTGAGTCCTAGTCTCGTTCCCAGCATTATAGGGGGGTGCTCAGACAGGGAACAGCTGCAGCAATTCCAGACAGAGATATTGATGTTGGTTTGTTGAGATGATATTGAGGCAGAATTTGATGGAAACACGATGGAGAGCATCACCCTTCTGTGCCCCAATCACAGCCGTCTCTGAAGCCATCGCTGAAAGATCTGGAGCTGAGATTAAAACTGGTGCATGGATAAGCCATCAAAAACAGTCCAAGCCCTCAATTGTGTGGGCAGGGCCAAGACTTTTTGTGGTTTGCTTATGCGCCCCTAGTGATGTTGCGGGCCTGGCCTCAAGCCCTAGGCCCGCCAGGCCGAGCCCTGGGCCTAGCAGGCCGGGTCGGGCCTGACACAGGGCCTCAGTGGGCTCAGGGCTTGGGCTTGACCAAGTTGAAGCCCAGGCCCGCCCGCCAAGCCCGGGCTTCGTGGTCGTAATTTAGCGGATCAATGACTGACCATACTTGGTTTCAAGGATTTGCAGTTGAGCTTGGTCCTGTCTGGGGATCTCTGGCCCGCGACTACCTTGCAATCATGGTGTCCTCGGTGTCCTCAGAGCACACCTTCGCTTCTGCCGGAATCACTATTAGTAACATTGTAATCGGTTGAAAGGAGATATTGTTGAGGCCCTACAGTTCCTGAAGAGCCTTATCAATTGTGACTTGTTGTTTTGCGTACCAGAGGCTCTGGTGGATAACGACGAACACCAGGAGGTTGAAACAGAAGTCCATGCCGAGGACAATGGACAGCCGGCCGAGAACGGTGGGAGTTGGGATATTTTGTTGACAATGATCCTGATAATTATGAGTTACCCATTACCGGTGAATCTTAATGTCATTCTCTTTTATTTTGAAATGTAGCTTTCCTTTGTACTGTCCTCTTGTTTGTCAGAACATTGTTGAAACGAGAACTTCCCTATGTTAAGCCCGGGCCCAAGCCCAAGGCCCCGGGCCTGAAGCCCTGCTCAAGGGCTTGGGCTTGGGCCTGGGGAATCTCAAGCCCAAGCCCGCTCAGGCCGGGCCCAAGCCCGGGGCTTCAGGCCAGGCTGGGCCCGCAACATCACTATGCGCCCCTGACATGTAATCAACCCTCCATGTCCCACCCCGGGGCCCATGCCCACTCTAAGGAGACCGAGCAGGTTAAGCATCAACCTACTGAAACAACTTGCTGAAGGTTGTATTCCAGCCTACCATAGACTGGTAGCTAAGCTAGAGTAGGATATATTTCATGTATCCATCTGAAGGATAATGTAGGCTGTTTTTTAAAGTGTTCAACTTACAGTTTGTCCGGCTTATTAGCAACCAAGACAAGGTTGATTCACAATTTCAACCAACAGTAGGTTGAGCAGGTGACTTATGATAGCCTAAAATATATCCTGCATTTGGCTGTACAGCAGCCTACATTAGATTGACAGGGATATTCACAATACCATAAAATGAATATACTGGGTATTTATGGATGGCATAAGTAGTGCAATGGCTGACCACAAGTCCCAGCGAACAACTGACACTCCTCCCGGTACATTCCGCCTCGGTGATGAGGACCTCAACATTGCCAGCAAGCGGTGCATATGAGAATATTCGGGTGGATCACATGGGGTCTTGTACCCGGATTGGATGAGGAGCCTGCAGGGGGCCAATGTCTGTCAGTGAGTTTACATATTGACATACAGACTCACTGTGGGGTCAGATCCTGTGAGCTGGATGCATGTTGCATGTCTGTGTCCACAGCAAGGACAGGAGTGCTGTGGTTGAGTTACCAGCCAGGACTACTGCAGTAAGAGTGGCCTTGAAATAACCTTCTTGAAAGGCTTGCTCTTTGAAATGGTTTGAGGGTGGCTTGAGATAGCTTGAGGGCAGCTTGAAGCTGAAGAGGGGCTTGAAGGAACTTGAGACACTGAGATATCAAGACATCAAGAAAGCTTGAAGGTTTGACATGGGCTGCATCTTGAAGGTTCGGCAGAGACACAGGGGATGAGTGGTGGATGGGCGACGGTGGGGGAAGAGAGAAGATCATCCACCGCCAATGGGATGAAAACAGAAGATCAACAACATGTACAGACCATCCACGTGCTGATGGATGGACTTGGCCTTTTTGTTGTGTCATGTAGGTTGCTAAATATCAACCTATGAAAAAAATATTAAGGATTCGGCAACCCGTACAGTCAGGCCCCTAGTCCTTCAACACTATGGAAGACCAACACAGAGGAGTCCAGGAGCATCAGCATTAACACTCCTAAACACTGCAATACAGGAACTGATCACAACAGACCACGATCACATTTGATTTATTTGAAGCCTATACAAGCTGGGTAGAATCTCCTGTACAGTAGATTCTACCTCATCTAATCTCAGGCTTCTGCTTTGGATTGACATAGGCATTGTCTCTGCCCCACTTCCTACCCAGTTTATTGTGGGTCGCATCCACACCCTGGGTTCTATACCTGAGTGGATATCACACCTTCTTTGACTCATTCCAGACTCTGTCTTGCACCCCAACCTACAATATACAGTCTCCTAGGGAGGTTGGTCCTGCTGCTTGGGGAACACACAAGCTACCAGCATCTGCTGGGTTTCTCCTGGTTGGGGCTCTTGCTGGGTTGTTCGCTGTTTAGCCGACCCAGAGGCTGTTGCTGACAATAGGTTCCCATGCCCAAATGCGGAAATGCCATGCAGGCGCTGCTATTGTGCTCTTCGATTTTTCTGCTTTCAATTCCTCATCCACACCCTTTGCGACCGAAGAATGATGTTTCAATTCATCACAGAGGACCCCTCAAGGGCACCTGGACAGCCCCAGCTCTGTTCACTTTGCTGGTCTGACTCTTCTTACCGCCAGCTTCCTCGTCATCTCGAGCTTTTCCTGTCTCTTACTCTATGACGCAAAGTTACAGCTCGCACTCATGGAAGCAATCATACCCCTCCCAGATGTTTGAATCCACTTTCCAGCCAACTCTTTCGTCCATTGTTAATAAATTAAATACCCTCTGCACTCTCTGCGAGCTATCCAAAGAGCTATTCATTCTTGTTTGATTCTCTGGAATCCCAACAAGACTCAATTAAGCCCCCACTGCCATATGATTCCCAGTATAAATCTTTCGAATTCAGTCCTCTTGCCTCAACTGGGAGATATGCAGAGAATATAGACGACTTGCTCTGCAGCCACTGTCCAGTGGAAGTCCTCTTTTCTCTGCCCATAGGACATCTACAAACACCCAACTGTTGTCTGTTTCATCCCCCCTCCCCCAATTCCTTCCTTATCCCGCGAGGAATTCATCCTGCATGGACACTTCCTCATCACCATTGCCACCACCACTGACCAAACGAAAGGAGCGTCTCGAGCTGGACCCTCTTGACTCACCCACACCTACTGGGCAGCTTCCAAAGTGTCCAAAGCCCTCCCTAACCGCCGCTGAAAAGCTCTATAAGTTATTTGATGCCATTCATGATGTTGACTGGACTCTTGGTGACTTTCTTCACCATGTCTTCACACATCAGGATGAAGATAAGACACATGTCTTTTGCTCTCAGCATCATGGCAACATTGTTCAACACTATTTTTCTGGTAACGAAATGCACGGTGTTGGCCAAATCGTCCAAAGTTGGCTTACTAGCCCTGACAGCTGTAGCATTGATGAGGCCAATTTATTTGACGTCGAGACACCATACCGTGAAATGTGCATGTGGTACTTACTGCCTTTGCTGTGCAGGCATGCAGTGGTTTCCTAGTTGCGAAATCACAGGTGGCAATGGGCAAGTTGGGTGGTCTGCATGCACACATCTTGCATAAACCAGCAGAGGGCAGTGTCAGTCAAATTAAATGGAGCAATCTTGGTGACACAATTCGAGGTGCAAGGGAAAGCCTAAAAAGTGTTCAGCAACTTACCTTCCACTTTCTGAAAATTATTGCGGAGCCAACGCCCCGTTCTTGAAAAGGAGTAATAACGGTTTGTGAATCTCGCCTGTGTGATGATCTGAGTTGCTTTAAATTATGCTACTCACATAATTTGACTCGAACATCAAGGTTGTTGCTGATTGTCTCTCTGTATTTCATCCTTGGAACTGGCGGCAGTTCTTGTTTTTTGGCATGCAACTCGATTTTTAACAGTTGGTCAACATTATTTACTGCAAGAGATCTCTTGGATAAATTGCAGTCGGATCTGACAAAGAGCTGGTTTTGTGTGATTACAGCAATTGGCAGTACCAAAGGTGCAGATCGAAAACATCTTGTTTTGAGATGTTTTCAGAGAATTGTCTGTAACTCAATCAGTTTGCCACCGATTCGGTAGAGATGTAGCTAGATCTATCAGGCTACTATTGCCTACCGGGCAACCAGCCAGACGAGCCAACCGGCCACTTGCTCGATACAAGAGCCCCCAACATTAATTCTTGGAAACTTCGGTTGGTGGGATGGTACTGGTCCTAAGACAATGCGCTGTGTTGAATTTGGATGAAATTCGGCTCGGCGATCAGAAGCTACGGCATGTTTCCGATCAAGATGATGGGGGATCAATGCCATTTCTTATCTCCGAACCGCCTCCACGCTCATGTCTCCCCGGTTTCTCCACGAAATCTTCACCAATTTACAAGTTTCGGGGTTCGTTTTCTTCGCTTTTGTCAGGCCAATGACCTTGTATTATTCTCTTTCCCAAAACCCATCGATCTGACACCCTGGAGGCTGCAAGAAGACCTCACCGTGATTTGGAGCGGCTCGATCTCGCCCCCTCAATAGCGAACAACTCGCATTGGCGGCGGATCTAGAATTTGGGCAGCGTGCTCAAGATACACCATTCTGTATACCCCCAGACTTGTGGATTTTTAGGTGATTCTTATCTTGGTCATGGCAAGCTACTACTTAGAATCAACAAATTCCACTTGCAGGGGGAGATGCATTTTGCTGGAAGGTCTTTGGGCATCTGGCGCCGGATTTGACACTTGGGTATGTTAAAATGGCTCCTATATATACGCTAACAGTTGAGTTTGCGACATATCTGCGGTCTGCGGTCTGCGCCTCGGAGGCCAGCCTATTTCTTCGACACCCCAATTCCTGCCATTTCCCCGGCTGGAAAGTTCAATACATATACCACGAATACACCTCGGACATACATTGTACCACTTTTTAATAATGCATATACAGTGTATTAACTACCTGGGATATGCTAGGGTGAGTGGTCAGCACACAAAGTGGTGATTTGGTTGGGTGGCCGGTTAGCCCGTTTATCCCCGTTTCGGGGCCATCGCCGAAATATATTCGGCAAATGCGAAATCAGCGCGAATAAATTCGGGCAAAGGTTCCAACTCACTCTTTAAATGTGTATCTTCAATTCCGGGCACATTTCCCGGCACCCACTCGACAGCATCTCTGCGCTGGGGGAAGAAATTGCTTAGGTGGCTGGTTAGCCGGTGGGAAATGGTAATTCATGCGCAATTAGTGATCGAAATGAATTCATAAAAATATAATGTATTGGGTGTGTTTTTGGGCTGTTTTTGCACCAAATGCTGTCTAGCATGCCTGGAATATGTCCCAGTGACCTAATATTTTGGGAGGGACAACATGTATACCTCAGAAAACATTTGGCAGAGCCAGAAGTACAGAGAATTTAGTCACAGTCCCTCTAGCTCCATTGGATACATCTGGCAGTTTGTGTCAGGGGAACCCCTGCTCCGGCCGCGTTTCCTGCTGCCGCTCGGGATGCTTTTCTGCCCACCACTCCAGATGCTTTTCCGTCTGTCACTCTGGCTGCTTCTGCACCTGAGCATTTGTCTGCCCATCCGTCCGGGACTCCATCCATCTGTCCATCCGCTCTGTCCGAAGTGTCTGGAACATCTGTCTGCTCACGCTGGCATGTGCTATGCAATCAGGCCTGGGATCACTGTAGATACCTACGGACACATGCTAATGGGTAGTCACTAGTTAGTAAATAAGGTTTCGCCTAGTGTGGAAATCCTCATCCTTTCTTCTCTTCAGATTCCCCCGCTAGGTGTATAACATTTCCGCTGCTGTATTCTAGTACCTATATTTATACTTCGGATTCCCCCCCCTAGTTTCCACACCCTGTGCCGAGCTTAAGGTTGCCCTTACAGTTTGGGCATTCAGAGATATTGTAAGGATTACATTTATCTTGGGATTTCATATAATTCTAGTTTACCACATGTTTCCTGAGGTATAACCATTGTACCTCCCAAAATACTAGGTCACTGGGACATGTTCCAGGCATGCTAGATGGTGCTTGGCACAAAACTAGCCCCAAAACACAGATCACCCAATATATAATATTTTTATGAATTCATTTCTATCACTAATTGTGCATGAATTAGCCCGATAGATCTACCTACATTTCATCTGAATCAGTAGCAAACTGATTGAGTTACAGACAATTCTCTGAAGACATCCCAAGACAAGATGTTTTCGATCCACACCTTCGGTACTGCCAATTTCTGTAAGCACGTTCAACAATGAATTGTAAGGATGGTATCCTCACAACCCACATCAGTTACCTATGTTATGACATCTGTCCATTTGTCCATCTGTCCATCTGTCCCTCATGATGCATATTAAGTATCCATGTTACATGATCATCTTACACCGTACAGCCTTCCGTACACAGCCCAACCCACCCACATATATAACGTACCCCCGACACCCCCCACCTGTATATCCCTCCTGTTGCTCATAGCCTGGTTTGTCTCACCTCTAGGAATATATCATGGTCCTGTCAACGTGTGGGTCTCTGTCCTGGTTCGCCTGTTAGTTTCTGTCGAGAGAACGACAGCCTTTCATGAATCCAGTGTAATAATGTTGTGAGGCCTCGTTTTGCATGTGACCATGACCGAAATGAGGTGCATACACATCAAAAGCAGGCAAACTGAGTGAACATGGCCCAAAGGCCATGTTCCTGTCCAGATGGCAATCTGAGACCTTTTTGAAAAACACTCACAGAGGGGCAATCCTTACCACCCTTGGTTAGAGTGAGCTTAGGGTACAGCCATGCACGACAAAATAGCGGTGCGGAGGTGTTTCTGGAGGAACAGTGTTGAGGTGAGATGTTGGGGGGCCATTCAAGGGTGGCCAAGAAGCCCAGTGTTACGTCCATGCACATCCGGGAGCATCCAGTTACTTCGGACACTTTATCTATCCGGTACATTTAACCGAGCCGGACCTCCGGCTGGTTACTTCCAACCATCCGGACATATTGGGCACGCATCCGATCAATATGCTGATGCATCTGGCTTTGTCTGTGATGCACGCCCTTGGGGTTTTACGCAATGAAGGATTACTGAGTGTTTCCCCACGTTTTAATCATATGACTTATGTACACATGCTTTCCTCTTATTGTCTTTATTGTTCTCGACAAGTACTTATTGTCTTTATTGTTCTCAACAAGTACTTATTGTCTTTACCTTACTTCTTGCTACATTTGGATTATCTCCGTATTTAGTATAAATACGGTTATTACTCTGCATGTATCTTCAATTGATAATTAACGTGCTTTGCCTCTGCATTGCTCCGTCGTCTGTCCTCTACCTCCTTCTTACCTCGATGCCAAGTTAGTCGGTGTACCTGCTCACTTTGTGGTATCCCTTTTCATCCGGACCAATCCATCCGGCCTTATTCATCCGCCGCCCGGTAATCCGGCCAAGCTTGCTTACATCCGGCCGGTTATTCGGAATCCGCCCGACACGGATATAACACCCAGGGTTAGTGGGAGGGCGGTGGCATAGTGCTGGGAGTTAAAACCATAAAGCACCGGAATGAAACTGTGGACCTGTCTGAAATAAACTGTTCTCGTACATACTCTGTTGAATGGGAGGGACGTGTTGGGGAGTAACAGTGCGGGATACATTAGCAGATCAATAGCGGACACCGGGGGCAAATGACGACGCACTCGGTTTCCAAGTGCGTTACACGCACTCAGCCCGGAGTGCGTCAGTTGATGCGACAAAGGTTTGAAAGACCTTTGTGGCATCTTTGTTTTTTCTTTGACTCACCCCCAAAAACAAAGATGCGACAAAGGTCTTTCAAACCTTTGTCGTGTCAACTGATGCACTATGGGCCGAGTGCGTGTAACGCACTCGACTTCCAAGTGCGCCGTTGTTTGCCCCCGGTGGGAATCGGCAGGAGTTCAGTGGCGGCATGGGTGATGCCGGGTTTTATGATGGCAGCGGGTTGTGGTGACTGCAACCCGCTGTGGGACATGAAGCATCTTTGCCAAAAAGCTTTGACAATGGTAGAGGAAGCCAATTTTCATCGCCCACAGCCACTGTGGCCTCTTTTTCATCACCGCTCTTCCCATCCATGTCCTGGACCAGAACCGGGAATAAAGAAAAAAAATTATACTGAGCGGAAATATACAATGCCGTGTAGTACAGAAAGCCGCTGCCATGGGGAGGTCAGGGCGGGTCGCCTGGACCCGACCCGACCCGATCCAGAGGCTGTTCTGGCACGTGACATGTCCAAGACTGCTGAGAGTGCAAATATTTGAAGTACTGCCTGTGTATGAGCCGCCTCCTGTCTTCCTCTACCCCAATTGAGTGCTATTGATGTTCCTACAGTTTATTTTACTTCCCACGGATTTCTCGGCTTGCAGTTGAGAGAGCCCAGCTAGGTTTGCTATAGTACTGAACTCAAGTTACTTACTCTGAGTCATCAACAATAGACAACATCTCGCTGTTTCTTCTTAGTCTTGCTTGAGCTTTTTGGTGGAGCAATCTGAAAGCTCTATCACACATATTCCAAAGGTACCCGGTGGCTGAGTTACTGTAAATCATAGGTAAACTGGGATGGTGGTACAATTTTAATGTACCGCCAGGTGCATAGAACTGTCTGCCGTTTCTGTAGACAGTGGACAATAATTGCCCCATTCAACCATCTGGTTACTTCCATTCCCGTGACCTGGCAAGTCCATTGGTGTTCTGTGCTTGGGGGAAAAGAAATCCAGCACGATGAAAAAGTGAGGGAACCCATGGGTGACGTGGAAGCTTAAATTGATATCTGTGGCCACCGATATTCACAAACAGAACTTGTTCTGTATGTGCCTATTTGGGGGGAGTCTGAGGGGGGAGGTCCGAGAATGTCCGCCTTTGGCAGCACATGACTTGCATTTATTACCATTTGGAGCTATGAACCAAATAAAATACAGCAAACTAACACTGCTTCAGCTCCAGCCATGCCACGGCTGTTTGAAGCTTCATATCCACATCCTCTAAAATCATGTAAATAATATAGGGGATGTAAGAAAGAATATGGAAGCTTTCTATGTACTCAGAATTTCAAAACAAGCTTGGTACTTCTCGGGACTCAGATAACATGGTGTGGTCTGCCATCCACCACCAAGTCGGCATTGTTCAGCTTGTTTATGACACTCCTGCCCCTTGCCTTCTGTGCTTGGACTCCTGGAGTACTCAAGGCACCACTCCGCTCTTCTTTTGCGCTTTCGGCCATGGGATTCAGGGGAAACTAACCAGCAGACCAATTAGGAACCCTCCGCCCAAAATTGTTGTGGGCAGACCAAAATTGGGCTCCAATGTGCATTGTTGACTACCCTCCTCAGATTCCATCGCTAACTACTTATCCAAAACCGGCCATCCTCAGCTCAGTTTTATCCACTTTTCTCTGGTTCTTGACTTGGCCAGTGGCTGGAGTGGTGATATGTGACTTGGTGAGCTGGAACAAGGCTGGAAATATTATCCTGGGTTGGTATGTGCATGTGCCCACTTTCAATGATATCCTGTCTCTGAGAATCTATTTTCTTTCCACAAATGATGGTGTCCATGGCACGAGGAAGGGTGAAGTAAGGAAGGGTGCAGATGCAGAAGAAGGAGGGATGTTCTCAGGCACAACAAACCCCATGGTGAGTTGTAACTTGTGGCATGATGGGTGTCATCACGCTGCTGCCGGATTCTCATCCAATGACAATGCCAAGCAGCTGCAGCAGTCCCAAGGAGACATTCAAAGTGTTGCCAGCAGCTCAAGTCCGTCTTTGCAATCATACCACCTGCCACTGCTCCATCTTCTGAGCACTCTGTACACATTCTCTGATATAGGGACACCTCCACCGATGCACTTTCCTACAACCATCACCTGCCTCCGTTTCCTCAATCTTACGGAAATCCTCCTCAATTTGATTACTATTCTGTTCACATCCGTACAACCCTTCCCTGTCTTGTTTTTAGTTACACCTTATGCTTCTCGACAGTCTTTATGCTCCTTCACGCTATTTGCACTACCTCTTCCCACGACATCTGCGACATCTTACACCATCTACATTAGATTTAATAAGTCTAGTAGTACTATGGTTTTATATTAGTTTATACTACCTACAGCATAATAAATCTCATCCATTTTGTGGATTCTTTAAAGCTTCCTTGTTCTTCAATCTGAATTGCCGAATGTTCGGCAGTCCGGCAACGATGACAACATTTTTGCAAAGATGGGTAAAAGTATCAAATAAATGTACCTCTCACCGGCATCTTCACAGCTCCCTCTATGGGCCACAAATAAACCTCAAAATATTCAGACAAGGAAATCACACCTATGTCTTGAGTTGGTAAAAATTTAAGAACAATCTGAGCCCAAATGCTTAAACAACGATCTTCTCAAAATCTTTTTGCAAAGGTGGGGCAATGATAGTAACCGCTGCACCAATGTTGACAGCATCAAGCTTCGAGTCATGTAAACGTTAGACAGACAACTTTGTTACTGTTTCTGCATGTCCTCAAAAATGTTGCAAAGTCTACAAAACGGTACAGTCTTGTGTGAATGACATGGATATAGGTCTGTTACATTTTCTTGTGAGAATTATCATGTGGTATTCTCTCTGTATTTCTCACTCCTGGATCCTCAAATACATACTATCCACCTGGGCAATGACATCGAACCTAATGGGTGACATCAAAACCGCCAGCAAAGAAAAAGAATAAAATGAACCATTCAGAAACCTCACATTCACCCACACTACCCAGTTCCCATTATTCACAGCTTCAAGAAGGATGTTGAGCATTGAACTTCATGGGGCTTGATACACATTGAGGCAGCACTAAGGAAAACAATGTGGATAAAAGAGGTATGAAAGATGGGGTTCACACACCATCCCACTACGAGGCCCAGAGACTGCTTGGACCAATTTTCAACAACAACAGGAAGGAGCAAGGAAGAGGCAACCATCCACATGCTGACAACATGGTTAAACATCACATACACATCCAAGTCATTCAGAAATTGGAATGTACTGAGGATCAGGGAACTTCAACGTTCAAAGCATAAATGTTATACTATATTGTTAACAATTTTCACGGCAAATCCGGTGGATAAATCCTCTATACACTAGACATTCTCATAATTTCAACTGTTGTTAATCCTGTTTGTGACCCGCCGCTTGCCGGCTCTCTTACCATCATTTGGGCAACTGGGGAAATTGGTGGCTTCGTATACCGGCGGCCCGGTCATGTGACTGTACAGCTTCTCGGTCAGATCCGGTCGGATCACGACCCGACCCGACCCTCCCATGCCTCGATGTTCTTGTGTAGCAATGCAAGGTCCCCGCTTGAGTCACCAAGCAAGCTGTCTGCCAACAATGAGATGGCGTATGGACGGAACGGATGAAATATTTCCAGAAATATATATAACTGCCATCATTAACCCTTAATTAAGGCCTAGATAGGATCAATGAAGATTGAAATGAAGCTGTAAGTAGTATTTCCTTCAATTCGTATAGTCACGCGTCACACGGCCAAAAATCTACAAAAATTTTCGTAAGTCACTGCGTCCCAGAGCCAATTTTAGCCTTAGCCGAGCTAGCCGAGCTTAGCCGAGCGCTACCGGCGGATCAAATTGCCCAAACGGACTCGAATACGAAAGGGTCCGGTTGTCACACCGAAAAAGCCAAAAAAGGCCTTACGAATTGAATGAAATACTACAGTAAGACCAATTTAACCCATAACTTAAGTTCAGGGCTAAACCTTAATGCCAACACTGTTGCGGTCTGCAATACAGACTAGGTGCGAAGCCTGAGACGTCAGTGAGTCGCGGGGGGCAGAGGCTTCGGCGTGCGGGACCGAGGCGCCGGTGCTTATTGAGAAGAAAGGCTGTGGGCAGCTGTCTGACGGCAAGTCAAAAGGCGGTGTTAAAAAAAAGGAGTCGTGGACGGAAGGCGTTAATCGAAGAGCAAGAGCAGAGGAAAAACAAAAGGAGAAAGGTTACATGGGATTGGATACAGCGGAACGGCACATGATGTAGAATGCCCTTCGTTCAGAATCACGTATCCTAGAGAAACATGATGTACATTTTTATGCAAATGAATAAAGCTACCGCCTTTATGTTGTTAAACGATGGTGCCGTCCGTGTCTCGGTGAAAATTTGCGGCGGCATGAGCCTAAATTTCCACTCTCGACTTGTCTTTCGTTTAGCTAGGCACTCATGATTTACGGTTGCAGTCGTCTTGTGTTTCTGGCTCCCGGAGCGAAGCGGAGGTTCGTCTTGTCTTGTGTTCGAATCAACGCCACTAATAAGGAGTCGTCACGGTTGTCCCGCTGCAATTGATTTGCTCTTGGAAATTACCATCTGACAACAGATACCATCGCTTCGTCCTGGTTCTTTCCCTGATCATGAGGCCGTCGTTCCCGGATCCGTCAAAGAACCGGGAAACGTGGCCAGAAGCAGAAATGAATCGCACATTCATTACGAAAGTGTGCGGCAGTAGCTGATTGCAGAGGGGCTAGAGCGCAGCTAAAGAGGCTGGCCGAAAGCTTGGACTCCTTCTCGCCCTCCTCATTTTCTCGCAAGTTCTCGCATACTGTGCTCATCTTGAACGTCGCCTTTCGGTTTCTTTTGCACAGGTCCTGCACCATGACCCATCCACGTCTTTTGCCCCCGGCACCTCAAACCCAAGCACGTTCGTCCACCACCTTCTGTCCACCGCCCCTGGATGGGAGCTTGTCCGTCCCTCAAATATATGATTGGCATTTTGATAACAGCCCCGATCACAAACTTTTCGCCTTTGCTTGCGCCGATGGATCTATGAGGACGATCTACTGGCCGGAGGCCGTCCATGCAGCCTGGGTTGGCGCAAAACTCCTCAGGGACCGCTTCAAATGGGTTCCTGGCGCGGCCGCGACGCCCGTGGTCGCTGTTCTGGCTACATCCGGTACGTCTGCTTCTGTTTTTCATTGGGTGAGCTCAAATCCATCTCACCTGCGATTCAGATACAATATCATACTTCACCCTCATTAACAGCTGCTTCCGCGCGAATTACGTTGTCTTTCCCATCTCTCCGCGAAACTCATCCCCTGCAATTGCACACCTGCTCGACAAGGTTGGGGTCAAGCACCTTCTAATTGGCCATGAACCATCTATACAGGACCTTGCGGCCGCCGCCCTTGACATTCTCAAGGAAAAATATCCGCAGAGAGAGCTCCCAGACGTTTCGCATGTTCCCCTTTTCGAGGAATTGTTCTTTCCTGAGAATGCACGCACACTGACACCGGAGTCGGTACCGTACGAGTACAAGGGCCCAGACGCTATAGTGCTTATACTGCACTCTTCTGGTTCGTTTTTCGTTCTGCGGTTGATGCTATGTTTAATCTGAGGATATACGGTAGGATCAACCGCGTTCCCCAAACCGATTTACTGGTCCAACCAGCGCACCCTAGAAACATTGCTCATTCCGTGGTTCGGTGAGCGTGATCTCACAAACCAACGCATTTCGCTCCATGCTACTCCGATGTACCATAGTAAGTATTTTTTTTGGCAGCGTGAAGCCGAACCACAAGCTCATTTGACCCTGAATGTGTCAAGTAATGGGAATTCTTCAAATATTTTGGTCGGTGCGTTAATATAACTACATTAATGGAACAAAAATGTCAATGGTACTCTTCCCAGGCTTCATCTGGATTGGTTATCACCTCGTTTGAGCCGAAGCGTATACCCATGATCCCTACACCAATTAATTTCTTCGCTGGCGCCAAGGCTACCGAGACCGACATAGTATTGTCTGTGCCGTCGTTTGTAGAGGTGTGCTTTTTCATTATGCCCAGTGGTAGAACTCAACCTCTGCCAGGCCTGGTCTTACGAGCCGGAATACGTGCAATGGTTAGCCTCACGTACTGGCGTTGTGAGTATTGACTTGTCTCTGTTAGAAATCAAGCCACGATGGTCATGTCCGATATCCAGCTTTATAGTGGTGGTCCGCTCAACAAGGCAGCCGGAGATTATTTGGCTTCGCAAGGAGTTACAGTATTCATTTTGTACGGAGCGTCAGTGCCGTTTCATCTATTGGCTTTCTTCTTGCACTCTCTGATATGGCAATACAGGTCTGAAGCCGGTATCATGAGCACTGTGCTTCCAGGTCAGCATATATACTCAAAGTCTCCGTCAGAATGCAAAGGAACACTGAGCGTCCTATATATGTAGCGGTAGTCGGTCCCTCTGACTGGGAATATTTCCACATGCCGGCCTTGGTGACGCCCGAGATGGTTCCGAATGGGAATAATACTTTTGAATTAGTGATGTTGGTGCGTGTGTTGTACTCTTTTTTCATTCACATCCCTGACGGCGTTATGTATACCCAGTCCAACGTGTTTTGTACACCCGCTGTCCTAAATACTAATGTTGGAGGTATCGGGGCGTACGCAACTTCAGACCTACTGCTGCCTCATCCCACCAAGCCCGGCTACTGGAAGGTCTTCGGGCGGACAGACGATCAGATTATGCACAACACTGGCGAGAAGGTATTTCTTTTTTGACTGCTGAGTAGCCTAAACTGACTGCGGTTCGTTAGACCAATCCCGGACCTCTGGGTAGGAGTCGGTTTCGTCCAGACGTGTTGTATTTGCTAAGGAAGTCGTCAGAGAGTCTATTGAACCAAGATCCCCACGTCCAATCCTCCGTCATGTTCGGCCGGGGGCGCTTTCAGACGGGTGTCATTGTGGATCCTAAGCCAGCATTTAAGTTCGATCCCGCAGACCAAGACAAGCTTGCCGAGTTCCGAAACACCATTTGGTTTGTCCACAACTCCACAACTCTTCCCAGAGAAATGAAACCCCTTTAGGCCCACAGTTTTGAGGATGAACGAAATAGCACCGCAGCACTCACGTTTATTTAAAGAGGTTAGTACACATATTATTCTGGAAAGCATGCTACTTGACACGGAGCCATTTAGATGATTATTGTGGCCAAGCCCAGCAAACCGTGAGTTATCAACCATTCGAAGACTTTCGTTAAGCGATCCAAACAGATTCACATATACCGCCAAAATGACTGTTCGCCGGGGGGCGGTAATCGCCGAGTACGAGGAAGAAATTGGCATGCTGTACAACATGGTCGACGAGTCTACTACGCTCAATATTCCGCCCCTGGTTAATTGGCGCGCAGACTCCGTCCGCAATTTCGTGCGTGCGGCGATCTTGAGCGTCCTCAATGCCCGTGTGGGCGACGAGGACGATATTTTTCAGCACGGATGCGACAGTCTTCAGGCGACGTGGATCCGCAACGCCCTCCTCCGCATACTGCACGAACACACAAAGCTCGACACCCGCCGGGACACTAGAAATTTCGTGTACGATTATCCGACCGTCGCGCGGCTTGGGGAGTATATCTTCAACCTCGGTAATATTTCTGAAATGGAAAGGGTTGAGGAGACAGAGAGCACAGAGACGAAGATCAGTGCGATGCGAGCGATGGCCTCAAAGTACACGGAGAATCTGCCCAAAACTCGTCTCAGACCCACAGTCAATGGACAGGATACGCCGGCGCGCGGCCATGCCATGGTGGTTCTCGTTACAGGAACCACAGGGGCACTTGGGTGCTACCTCCTAGCTCGGTTGCTACAGGACCCGCGTATCGAGAGAGTTTACTCCTTCAACAGGCACGCGGGGGATTTGCATACGCGCCAAAACCTCGCTTTTATCGACCGCGGGCTGGACCCTGGGACTTTAGGATCGAAGAAGCTCTCGCTGCTCGAGGGCGATCTCACCAAACCCAACCTCGGTGTTTCTGGGGAAGCCTATGAGGAGGTGCGCTCCTCGAGAAATAATATTTTTCGAGTTGCTGATAATGCTGGTTTCACTAGCTCTACAAGTGTGTTACACATATCATCCATTCTGGTAAGAGGAGGAAGTTTCGATTCTTAACGCCACTAATGCCTCTTACCAGCCTGGCCGGTGAATTTTAACATCACCTTGGGCTCTTTCGAGCCCAACATACGAGGCTACGCAACCTCGTCGACCTTCGCACTGACCTCGCCCTTCTCTGAGCCCCGCACTCTACTGTACACCAGCTCCATCGGTGTCTTTCACAGCACCCCAACCGAATTGCACGCGCGAGGACATCCTGAGGTTGCGATAGAAGCTGCTATAGCGGCCGGGAATGGCTATCAACAGTCCAAGTGGATCGCCGAGGAGATTCTGCGCATAGCTGGTGAGTCGCATGCTATGGCAAAAATGCTGGTCGTACGAGTGGGTCAGCTTTGCGGAGGGATCAACGGCGCTTGGAACGCACACGAATGGGTTCCGACCATTGTCCAGAGCGGCAAGTTTGTTGGATGCCTGCCAGACGATAGTAGGGTGAGCCCTCATACACACGGCAGTCGCCCGAAAGGCTAAATGTGAACATTTAGGATGTTTCGTGGATTCCGGCGCACTCTGCGGCCGCCGCGATCGTCGATTTTCTTGACCTGCCGACGGGAAAAAACTTGCATTTGATTAACCCGAAATCCGTACCGTGGCGCACGCTCGCAGCGGCTGCTGCTTTCGAGCTGAACGTTCAGCTCGTGCCCTACGCGGAATGGCTGTCTCGTCTAGAAACCGCCACCAATGTTCAGGGGAACATCGTGACGTCCCGCGCAACGCACCTGCTCCATTTTTTCCGGTCTCTTAACCGCAAAGAGATTTCGCAGGAGGAGGCTTTTGGGTTGATGAAAGTAGACATGGTCAACTCACTTTCCGGGTCCGAACATTTGCGCGTTATGGATTGGCAGCTGGCGGGGAAGGACATGGACCAGTGGATCAAGTATTGGCGCAGCATAGACTTGCTTTAAACAAATACAGTGACCAGTGTTTGGCTTGGCTTGGCTTGGTCCGTAGGTCATGGTTTTAGTTGAACTTTTCCTCGCCCAGGCCCAGAAATCCCAGACCAGAGCCAGTGGCTTGAGCCACGGCTTGTGACTTAAGAGTTTTTCTGGAGAATGTGGCAGGCACATGTGTCCCATTATTCCTGATATATTTAAAACTGAAAGAAGTGGATTTGCCAGCCACAGTCGCACCATCGGAGTTTGAGGCAAAAATGCGGCCAATATGGTGCGTATTGGGAGTAATGAGCACCAGGTGTGAGAAGACACGAAGGAGGACACATGATTAAGGTGTACTATGTTGCCCAGCCGTTTCGTGCTACAAAATGGTCGCTGGGCCCTGCGGCCGTGACCCAGCCACCCGTGCCACAGCCACCATTTCGTGGTACGAAATGGCTGGGTAGCATACTAGGGAATGCTTCTTTCCTGGAGAAATGCTTACCTAGACGCAGTGGAGAAAAGTTTTGGTTCGAATGCACTCAAACACCGAACTGAACCTGAACCCAGGTTCGGGACCTCAACTTCAGGTTCAGGTTCAAGGTTTGGTGGTTTCTCAAATCAAAATTTGCCAGCATTAGCTGTGGAAATTAATCATAGAAAGTGGTGGACAGAACCTGAGCTGCAGGGTTTACGGAATTTTCTTGATTTCTGAACATCTTTTCCGGTGTCATGAATCACCCGGGTTCCTCTTTTTTTTTTTTCGCGTGACACATCTAGCGGCACGGGACTCACATGACACCACCATCTGACCTTCTCACACTTGAAACACGACCTTGGGTTCTAAGCTGCAGACCTATCAGGGTCTCAGCCACTGGATATCAGAACACATTAGGGGCTAGGGAGCCCGTACAGATGGGCCCTAGCCCACCGACACTAGAGGGGCTGACACAGAGGTGTCTGAGAGTTGCATGAATGGTTGCAAACTGATCGGGGTTTCAACCACTGGATACGAGATGACATTAAGGACTAGGTAACCTGTACAGTTGGGCCCCCTAGTCCTCCGATGCTATGGAGACCAACACAGAGGAGTCCAGGAGCATCAGCATTAACACTGTGATACAGGAACTGATCGCAACAGACCACAATCACATTTAATTTATTTGAAGCCTATATAAGCTGGGTAGAATCTACCTCATCTAATCTCAGGCTTCTGCTTTGGCTTGACATAGGCATTGTCTCCACCCTGCACCACTTCCAATCCATTGTATTTTGGGTTGTGTCCACACCCCGAGTTCTATACCTGAGTGGATATCACACCCTCTTCGACTCGTTCCAGGTTCTGCCTTGCATCCCAACCTACAATATACGGTCTCCTAGGGACGACACCATACAGTTGGTCTTGCTGCTTGGGGAACATATGAGCTACTAGTGTCTGTTGGGTTTCTCCTGCTTGAGGTTCTTGCTGGGTTACTCACTGTCCAGCTGACCCAGAGGCCATTGCTGACATCTGAGCACTTTGCAATCCAATGGATTGGAGCGAATTTTGCACCCAACGAGAACTTTTATCTACTATTTGAGACCAGCTACCTGGCCACCTAAGCATTGGTGCCTCAGGAGGGACTCAAGACCCTAAGTTCTCAAGTATCCCAACATTTGAGTTCACAGCGGATTTCTTCTACATGGCAGTACAACATGGCCAAATAACAGGCTAGTTGGCCACCGCTAAATAATGGCCTGAGCTCTAAATCATATAGGGAGATTATATTGACTATCCCACACAGTTATAGTGTATATATGAGACATAGGAAAGGTCAGAAAATCAGGGTTTGAGATAATGGCCTGCAGAGCTATGAAAGGTGAATAGATAAAATCTCGAAATACATCTCAGAATGAAGCATTGGGTGGTAAAAAGTACTCTGTAAGATTTCAGACCGATAAGATGGCGGTATCATGTATCATGACTGTGGCCAGCATGGCTGACCCACAAAAAGTAGTTGTGCTTTCCTGAGTGCATGAAGGGGTGTAGTGGGGGCCATTGCCAATAATTAGGATCACAGACAGAGTCCAAGCATCGAGGGATTAGAACAAACCCTGAAAGTTGTGGATCAACAAAGAAATGGTGGAGAAAAAGCCATGGCAAGTGAGGCGAGTGGTCCGATGACAAGAAATTGATGTCCCCACGCCTCGGATTTCAACTATTCCACAATGCTCCACACCTCGAAAATTTCATGGTTCAACTCTTAAACACAGAGTTCTTAAAAACCTAGGCTCCTACACAGCTGCAGTTTCGAGGCTCACAATCTCAGTGGTGGGAATACAATTGGATACAGAGAAATGTAGTGGGACGGAAATTTCGGACCGAGTTATGTGTGATGTTATAAGTGACAGAAAGTTGGGGTGAGCCTCTCCACAGCTAGAGGATAACCCCCAACTTTCTGACAGCCTTACATTACAAATCATTCAGTCCGAAAACTCTGGTAAGTCATTTTCTCTGTCTTTGATTGTAATACCACTACTAAGATTGTTATCCTCGCAACCGCGGCTGTGTAGGAGCCTGTTAAAAACAGTGATCTGTTCCCGACCGAACATTGCACTTGTGGCTAAATTTGCATGTAATGTCCTGGAGGTGTTCTATGCCATCCCTGTCTTATGTCCTTGAATTTGTCTTTGAGGTCACCATGTTTCAACTAATTACTTCTTTTTCTATTCTTTAGTTCTACCGTGGCAAGTGTCAGGACTGTGATTTTGAGCTCGGCTATGTGATGACAGGAGTCCAGGGGCCATAGTGTACAATAGTGCCTGTACACCCAGATATTTTTTGGGCTTGGTGTTCCTAACCGGGACCAGTCGTGTAATTCTACCTACCAATCCGCGATGCCGTGACTTTCGATCAACCCATCACTTTCGGCTGAAATTTGGTGTGAACCTTTGTTAGAGGTTGTACTATCATTGCCCCATCCTTGCAAAAAATTGATCTATCATTTGCAATTTTGAGTCAAATGCCCTGAGATAAAGATGGTATGTTTATACGTCCTAGATGAGAGATGAACCTTCTTATGTGGTTTATGGAGCTGACGACTGGGATGGGAGTCCAAAGGAAAATTGAGAGTCAATTTTTGATATCAGAAATGATGGTCTGCCAATTTGGCCGGCCATCATTTTTGCAAAGGGTGGGGTTTTGAGGTTTTCGGCTCGGCAACCTCATGGCTTCCTCCACAGGCAACCAATATGCCTGAGAATATTCAAGTGAGGGATTCATATGTATGGCTCTGTAAATCCCAAAATTTGCATAAAGGGGGGGGCCCCTTGTTCTGGACCACCACAATGGCCAGTTTTCTCATGCCACTGGGAAGGGTGCGTGCTCCCGCCAGACGATGAAGGTGACACCTGCTGGTCGCCTGAGCCTGGCGGGGCGAACAGACATCAATCACCCCCCACGATGCAGCTTCAACCCTCGAGCCGCCACTCGCCCTCACCGCAAATACCAGCCCCAGGCCCATCTTTGTGCCACTCCTGCCCATCCTGGCCAGCTCGGCAAAACAATAATAGCAAGATGACACCTTGTGGGTACCATGGACCCACACGAGGCTCTGCACACTCCTTTCTCTCTTCCACGCCTAATCCATCTCCCTCCCTGTCGACGTTGCCATAGGCGCCTTGGGATGATGCCAGCATCTTTTGCACAAAGACATCCCCCCCGATGCAGGTCATCAGGCATGGTGTCTTTGTGTGCAAACCTCCAACGAGACTCCTCCTGCCGGTAGGCCCTTTTTCAATTATCCTGAGATTGTTTTTATCAATCTTTGTGCTGTCAGGAACCACAAACCAGCACCTTCCGCTCTTTCATGCAACACCACCCACCAATGGCACGTATAGACTTGGGACATTCCAGCTCGGGAACTCAGGGGAGCTATCTGCTCTTTGTTCTCAAGCCGTTAAAAACGAGGAGGAGATATGCTTTTCTCCACCCCAACTGAACTCAAACCAACCTCTCGTGCACTTAACTCCAACCTCCCAGCCTCTTCCAATGGCAATCACTCGTAACACCAGTGCCCACGTGCCCTCCCTGACCCCCTCGGACAACAGCGACATGTACTATGAAGGCTACGACCACACTCCCTCGCCCATGCCCAGCCAGACGGCCGACATCCACGGCTGGGAGAGCGACCAGAGCCCTGCACCCATGGACTCAGACATGACGCCAACCCCCCAGGCGGCGCGCCTCTCTTCCCTGGCCTCGGTGATGGAGATCTTGAAGGATGAGTTCCCCCCCCTCGCCACCCCCGCCCCCGCCATGGAAACCAAGCCCCACACCAAGGCTACTAAGGCGAACAAAGGCAATGGGAGGGCTAAAGCAGGTGCACATCCCACAGGTCCCAATACCCACCTCTGACGCACTCCGTAGTCGCCACCATTGCCGCCACCCCCACCAGGGACAACGACAACCCCTTCCTCGCAGCGGACACTGCTGCCACCACCACAGCCTCCCTTGGCCCCCCATTGCCGCTCAACCACGCGATGGAGGAAGCATCGACTTCACGCCGCCCAGCAGCTGAGCCTGGTTCCCCCTCCAAACATTGTCGCTCCAACACTGCAGGCGACGCCTCCCCTGCTCCTGTCCCCACTATGCAGATAGCTGTGCCCGTTGCCGCTGCCCCCGCCACTGTGCCCACCGCTGCCGCAGCTGCTGCGCCCCTTGCTGCCCATGCTGCTGCGCCCCTTGCTGCCCCCGCCGCTGTGCACTCCACCGCCCCCGTCAAGGCCCCTGCCACCACCCCCGCTACTGCCCCCTTTGCCACTCTTGTCACTGCCCCTGCTATTGCCCTCGCCACTGCACCTGTTGCCGTACCCATTGCTTCCCCTGCCATCACCACGCCTGCCACCACCTATGCCGCTGCCCCTGTCGCTGCACCCGTCGCTGGCCCCGCCGTTGCCCCCGCTACTGTGCTGCTGCCCCTGCTGCCGCCCTGCTGCTGCTCCTGCTGCAACCCCCGCTGCAGCCCCCGCTGCCCCTGCTGCCGACATCCCTCCCTTTGGCTTACAGCAGATGGCCTCCCCCCTCGCAGCTCATACACCCTGACCCCAGCCAGCAGCTTCCCTCCTATCGTATATTCCCCGGAGCAGCTGCTCCAAGGTGTCCCGGCTGACCTTATTGGGATGTACGAAGAAGTCGCCTTCCCCAAGTTTTTCCTGGTCGTGAGTGGAGGCAACGGCGCGGTCATGAAGACACATGGGCTTATTTGCGAGGCCATCGGCAATTACGTCAATATCGACCCCACCGCTTTTACCCTCGCCCACCACCGCAAACAGATCCAGCCTGATGCTCTAGCTCATCGCCGACATACCTGACCCCCTAGCGCAAACGGTCGTTGACGCCCGCATACTATCCTCCCCGAACATCACAATCTACATACTACCCTACAACATGCCCATCGTGGGCTTCGTGGGCGTCTTCGCTGGCTTTACACTGCCGAACACTGGCATGGGTGCAAACACTGCCCGGGACCTCATAGGCATTGCGATCGAGGCCAACAACGAGATCACGCAGTTCGTGCAGACTCACTGCGATGCTTTCGGACCTCAAGTCTTTTCCGGGGAGGCTTGGAGAGCCTTCCTCGCCTCTGTCACAGTTCACAGTATCGTCCTCATCGTGAACGACACCAACACTGTCACATGGCGTCTCCATGTCACCCCCCCAACCAACAACCGCGAGTCATGGAGCCAGCTCCACCGTCTTTTTGGCAAACTCCAGATCATAACGGCACCATATGGTACGGCGTGCCTCCAACGTGCCTTCAGATGCTGTATCTGTCCCTCCATTGACCACCCCACACCGCTGTGTCTGTTCCCTGACCTCCCAGGCTGGCTCGGCCCCACCCCTGCCACCATCGCTGCGCTCGAGGATGCGAGCCGTGCAGCTGCTGCCAAGGCTCAGGACCAGATGCGTCTCAACACGTTCACTGGCGAAGGAGGCTCCAATGCACGCTCAGGAACCGGGCGCAGGCAAGGCCCCCCAGATGTGAAGGCTCGCAGTGGTGGAAAAGGGAAGCGGGGAGGAGACTTTAAAGGGAAAGGGAAGCGCCGCAAGCGCAACGACTCCTTCTAAGAACCGTCTCCACATATGTACTGTCTGCCCCCGAATTTCCTTAGATGTAACTGCTACTATATTGTGTCGCCTGTACTTACTGCAAACAGTACACGATTTTGCCCTCACAAAATTAACACATGAGCCCACAAACCTACAAGTCCTCCGGTCTCTGGAGCGAGTATCAGATGGTAACAGGAGCCATGCGCGCCCGTAGCTGTGCCACCATAGCGCAACTATACCCACCAGCTCTACTCCACATTGAAAACCATGCAAACACAACTACAAGAAGCAAGAATTAGCGCCATGGACCCTCCTGGAACACGGGAGGGTTTAGGGGAGCCGGCGCATCCTCCTCGTCAGTGCCCGCAGGCTATGAGACAACAGCGAATCCAGCGGGAGCCGGGGCGACTGGGGGCCTAGCCCCGGCTATTCTCAGTGAGACCCCCCCTGTGACAGCTCTGATGTTGCTTTGGCTACCGCAGCGACTGGCGAAGAGCGACGACAACACCCTAACACGTGTGCGTGTGTGCGCCATGACGGAAACGGTGATGCTACAAATAATCCGGGCACACCGCCCGGGGCTCAGGCGTGCCATCCTGTCCGAGCAAGACCAACAGCACAAGGGGCAACCCGAGAGCTGCGAGGGCTCGAACGAACAGGACCACACCTGGCCCCAACGCTCCAAATACAGATGCGACAACCGCCCCCCGGGGTGGAACTTTAGACTCCAGACGGCAACGCCCACCGAAGGGATGCCCCCAGGATGAAGATCATGCACCTGCCTTCTTCAACAGGAAGAGAGAGCGGCAGCAGATGGGGAACCCGTGTATAGCCCATGACACAAGGGCCACCACAACTCTGAGCGCCATAAACATAAATGGCGTCAAGGCGACCTCTCTGGCTCAAGAAAGCCACAAATGGCACAAAATTCACCGCATGATGCGTGAACAGAACATTGGTATCATGATTGTCACTGAAACACATATGTCAGCCGCCCAAGCTCTTGAAATTAAAGAGAGCTTCATGAATAAACATTTAAAACTCTTCAACTACGAATACCTGGAAAACCCCGCCGCAAAAGGAGTGGCGATAGTCCTGAATCGAGAAATCACCAACATTGAAGGAGTTAAGACCCACTACCTCATACCTGGTAAAGCGATCCTCGCAGTTGTCCCTTGGCACGGTACACGTACTATGACAATCTTGGGCCTGTACGCACCCACAGAATCTGACAAAGAAAAAATAAATTTCTGGAACACCCTATGTGAATTGTGGCTCACCACTGACTTGCCAGTGCCCGACATGATAGGTGGAGACTTCAATGTTGTCCTAGATGCAATCGACAGGTTACCACACCGAACGGACTCCGATAAGGTAGTGGCCGCATACTTGCGATTCCCGCGTCTGTTAGAGGTAAAAGACGGTTGGCGACAACTGAACCCTGACACCAAGGCATATACCCATGTTAGCATCCGCGGAACCTTGTCCCATATCGATAAAATTCTAGTCTCACCCGCCCTCATGAAGAACTCCCGACAATGGAAGATCGATGATGTGGCAGGGGGCCTCACAGATCATCGGATGGTCTCGGTGACTGTGTCCACGCAAGGAGCCCCATACATCGGAAAAGGTCGATGGGCAATGCCCAACTTCCTTCTGTATAACAAGGATCGGTAGCAGCGGCAAGCACCGATCCCCTACTCTGATCCCCTGAGAATGCCAAAATATGATTAATGTTTGTTCCTCTCGACTCTTCAAATTCCATCGTGGCCGTTGGATGATGTGTTCGATTTTGACTTGGCTGTGATTTCCTTTTACGGTCTGATCCTAAGACCTGCCCAGAAAGACAAGTTCTGGATCCCAACCGGTAGAGAACCACTAAATATCTTTCATGGAGGTTCCTTTCAGCTCTCCAAATTACTCGTGGAATTTCATCGCGGCCGTTGGATGATATGTCAATTTTGACTTGGCTGTGATTGCCTTCTACAGTCCGATCCTAATGCCTGCCCAGAAACATGAGTTCTGGATCCCAACCGGTAGAGTATCACTAAATATCATTCATGGATGATCCTTTCGACTTTTGAATTTTCTCATAGAATTTTATCGCAGCCGTTGGATGATATGCTTGCTTATGTGAAGCAGGTTGTGGAGCAGAGATGGAGCAGAATAGAGTAGAAATCACGACACATAATGTAGCCGGCCCGGGAAGTGGAGGACAATGAATCAGATGATCTACACATGTGACTGATGTCGGTGAAACCTCGCGTATATGGGTTGGCACAAGGAATCAGGTTTTGTGCAGACAGAACCCTTCTCTGTAAACAGAGTAGGTTATTGCCTCATTTTCTTAAGTACTGAGATAGCACGTGCAAGGCCAGGGCTGGAACGTGACTCAGAGTCGGAGTCAGATGTAGGCTTGATGATCAGACAAGTGGAGCGTGCCGGCACCGGTTGTGAATTTATCACATAAAGGGCTGGTTCAGATCATCATCAGATCAATCATGTGAGTGATTTCGGTGAAAACTCGGATAAACAATGGTGTGGCTTGCAGAGCGTTCGAGGTTTCAGCCCCACAGAACCCTTCTCTGTAAACAGAGTAGGGGATGCCATGGCGCTAATCATGGAGGAAGCATGTAAGCTAGAAGACTCCATGAAAGTACCACGCACCGAGGCCTCAAATGCTCAGACCAGATTCAAAGAATTCAAAGACTCTGCCCTGGAACACGCCATAAGATAGCAAAGACTGCAGTGGGCGCGTCCGAGAAAAAGAGGAGGGCACTAGTGAACCAACATGAGGTACTACTTAAGAATAAAGCACCCGAGCTCCCTACTGCAGAGACGAATGAAAACTCCGCAGCTGCAAACGAAGACGAGGACGTACCCACGCAAAACGCACCCCCCCAGGTGGGTGAAGAAAACTCACCCGAAGAAGTGGCTGAGCTGATTGCAAAAATCGAGAAAACAATTGATGATATTGTAGACCGCCAACGGGAGCGAAAACGGCTCGAGACGAGAGTCAGAGGTTTCACAGAACTGAACCACATCACTAAATATGCTGTGAACCTTTCCAGTGCTCGTCCTGAAGTGCACCTCGATATGCTGCACCAGATTTATTTTCCTGAAGAACTCGTCAAGTTTGCTTGAAACGGCCATCCTTGCACCCACAAATCAACAAGTCGACACCTCCAACAAGACCATACTGGAACTTATTACTGGCATATTGGTGAGCATACGTCTCTTGGAGCAGATGGTCGATGACACCGGGGGCAATAGGCAATGCATGCAGAGGCCACATGCAACAAATGCATGTGGTCTGCACTTGGAATAAAGACTACAAAGCTGCCTTTGACAGACAAAGGGCGGCTTTGTTGCAGGCTTTGTTCCCCCACACAGAGGCATAAAGCATGCCACAAAGCCTGCCTTTGAATGCCAAAGGCCGCCTTGTGAGGCCTTGTTGCTAGTACAGACCACATGCATTTGTTGCATGCGGCCTTCACATGCATCTGTAGTTGCCCCCAGTGTGAAGCGGGCCTCACCCGATAGCGTGCTATGTTATGTCACAAAACACACACCACCCGGAATACCTCCACATTCATGAACAATCACAACGAATTCGGTGTTTTGCCTCCTGTGTAATCTTAAGTTTCACTGGACCTTGGCCTAGTCAAAAATGTATGCCAGTTTCTCTCACCATAGCTGTATCCTCGTGGCGTAGATAAAAGCCAATGTTTAGCTGTTTCCCGTCATTGTCTTTTCCCCTCTTTCCTTGGCTTTGCGTCTCCAAGCCTAACTCAAACTCTTCAGGCTTTCTTCACTGTTTCCTTCCAATTAATCATTTGACTCCTCTCTTATACAACAGATGATGACGGGAAATTGTCGTGACTCTCGGAATAGGTCTAGATGCCCAACTGCCGAATTTTCTTCCCTACCCTCGGTCTCCTCTATGTTTCACAGTTGTATCACTGGACAAATGCAGGATTGTTCTCATCCAATATTCTTTAATTTAAGGCAGCTGGAAGTTATTTATCTTTTTTCCCTCTTGGCTTCTTAGAGTCATTCTCATTCTCTTGGCCTGAATTTATTTCTCCTCATCCTTTTCTTGGACCTTTAATTACGGTGCAGCTCTTGGTTATCAATGTATTCACTCTCGTTCCGGATAAACCCATCAACCATGGCTTCGTCGACCATTTACAATTTCAAATTTGCCGTAAGATCACACTGGCATACACTCACCTAGTTTCATGTCGTGGCCATGAAACATTATTCAAGCACATCCAGTCAGTACGCTGCAAATCTAGAGCTCTCCACTCCTCTCTCTTAAATCCTAATTATTTTTGGGCAGGCAATTCATTTCCTCCTTTTTTGTTTCCACCGGAGATTGGCTGCTCTGCTAGATGCCCTTATTTCCATGTTCAACCACATCGCCCTGATGGAATGTCAAGCTGCTTGTCACGATTCGATGCAAATCTTATCGTTCCAACGCCTATCTGAGAGTGCGGCACAACAAGCACATAGAGATAAGATCTATCTGAGAGCGTAGTATAACAGGCACATACAGATGAGATAGTGGAAATGTTATCAAGAACGTTGATAAACCCTAGATGAAGACATCAGGATAAGATCCTAGACAACGGATCAAGAGAAGGGCTTAACGTATATGAAGCTCAGACGATATACCGGATCACCGAAGAACACCAGGATGCAGAACGACACTGCTGTAAGCTAAACGACAGAAGCCATGAGGGTTAAGGCAGTCAAGGCCAAGACCTCACACGAATACCAATCAAGACTCTTTAGTCACGATCGAAGAAGCATCAAGATGAATAGATGCTTAAGAAGATATACATAGAAGGAAGCGTACCAACAGGATAACACGAGTATGGACGCATACCTGGATTAAGGCTTTTGATCACCAGTACAAACTCGGACATGAGTTACGACAGACGAAGGCTGGACAACAAGTACCCCATGCATACGTGGAAGGACATACGGAACACATGAGGATATACACTCGGTTCCATGGTAACAGGAGGAGTCCTCACAATACTCGACGAAGAAAATCCACGATCGGTTACGATGATTGTTTGGCTGAACACATGCTACACGCATGGGATATATAATTATACATGAACAATTGAGGAAGCCACCGAAGACTCGGATTAACGATCGAGCTGGAACACATGCTGTACGCATGAACAGTTATATTTACACAAACCACAAGGTATACATGTGGTGTTTACTAATAGCCTTGCGGACTACGGCATGTTCTTGGTAAGAACACACGTCTAACAGATGGAAGTAATGCACAGACACTTCATTCAGTTTATATATAGTAGCGTAGCATTACTTACGAACGTTTACCACGCCGAAGCCTTATGCTCGGATCATAGTATTTACTCACAATTACTTATTAGGAAGGTATAGCTCACGGTTGAACTGGACGATAGTTACAATGATTAGATACAACGAACAGTATATAGTCGTAGCCTAGTCGTAGCCTAGTCGTAGATATTCTGGACCTCTCCTAGTGTTTTATTCAACTTCATTGACGATTGGTTAATACCTTGCACCCCCAATCCCTTGTCTTAGACTTGTGGACGCTCGGGCAGTTGTCATTGTAACACTGCTCAGACAAGTCCGCTCAACCAAAGCGAACAATGCTCAGGCTAGGACACTTTCCTTAAAAGGTCAATGTTATTCTCTAGTGTGGACTTCACACACACTCCAAAAAATGTGATGTATCTGCGCCCCCAAAGATGCTCCTGATATTGTTAGTATATGAACGAGAATAAAAGAAGCAGAAATTGTACCTGATATGCAACAGACGAGTCGGACAGATTTGGTAACCCATATGGTGAGTACTGGAAAGAAATCTAGGGCTTCCGATATTCCCTGTTTCAGCCGGAGTTTATCTGTGACTAATATTTTGACTGATACTCAAAGTATCGGTGCTGGTTTACGTGCATCCGAAGATGCCGTAAAGCCGAATCAGCATGACTGATACTATCAGCTGATTCTTTCCGTATCGGGTCCGCGGCTGATACTGCCGCTGATACGGGCTTTACGGCATCTTCAGATGCACGTAAATCAACACTGATACTTTGAGTATCAGTCGCAATATTAGTCATAGCTAAATTGCAGCTGAAACAGGGAATATTAGGTGGCCTGAAATTGCTTCTCATACTTCCCATACAGGTTCCAATTCCAGTGCGACATATTTGTTGAATATCAGGTACAATTTCAAGCACTCTTATTTTTGTTCATATACTAATGGTATCAGGAGTATCTTCAAGAGCACCAAGACATCACATTTTCTGGAGTGACAGCTGTAGTTCAATTTTCCTTTCCATCATCTGCCGGAGCGAAGCGGCGGCCTATCTTGTTCACCTGGAAATTTGTGCGTGAACTCAACGGTTGACCGGCGATCAAGCGGGACATCAAATCCTCGGTATTAACCGTTCTTTAACAATATCCTACGAAACCTGTGCAACATCCCCATATATTCTCGCTGCTTCTCTCTTCCTCTCGTCCTCTGCCACAACTATCCCCGTTTGTTGACAGCAATATTAACCGTTCTTTCGTTTGGCAGTGCAATTATCCCATTTATCTCTGTCTCCTTTGGATTTCCTCTGGGTTCGTCTTCAAGGGCCCTTATCCTTCCCCATTTGTGGACCGGACCATTTCCAGGGGTTTTCAATTGAAGTTCCTCAGCTGACCACCTTTCTTTGGGATTAATGATTTCCTGGCTTTCTCCTTTTGTGTTTCCTCAGCTGTGACTCTTGGAGTAACCCCATATATCCAACAAAGGCTTTTCATTTATGGGCGACCACCGCAGCTTCTTCTTGACAGGACGCAGTTGCTGCTTGCCTATGGCGCAGCTTGATTCGATTCTTATCAAGCCGGTGGGCCACGTAGTCCTGCCAGTTGCAGACATATAAAGAACGAGCTTACTTCTGTTCTACAGCGAATCCTCCGTCAACTTTTCACATCCTCAGTTCTCTACTCTGCAATATACTTCTCCGGGGATCACGGCCCGATTTCGCCTCTGTGTACTTACTGCTGGCTATATTTCGGATTTGAATCCATCGTCAAATCAAAACTCGCTGCTGCGCTGCTGCTAATCCCGGGTCCCTTCTGGTGCCACGGCAATTTTATGGCTTCCTTAACTAAGCATTTCATCGGCCTGGGCTCCATGTATCAACCCAGAAATCAGTGCAGCTCTCTCGTTGCGACCCAATCGTACTGGATATCAATCCCGTTTTGTACTTCAAACCATCTGTCTGATGCTTTTCCGTCACATCTTTGCTCCCTATTTTCGTGGTTGTTTCGCCTTCTGGAACTCTTCGGACTGATGGAAAGGTTTGCTCGCCAATTATCTCTGCCGCCTTCCAGTGAGTGTTTTTGCCATCAATCATTAGTCTCCTTTTTCGAGGTTCAAGCGATTCAAATCCAGCTTTCTGGCGCCGACAGGCAAGCAGGCTTTGCAGCATTCACATTTGTGGTTTGTTCCGAATATTCTTATTGTCTTCAATAAATAGTTCCGTCTATTTCAACATGAATATCTCATACTATGAACCTTTAAACATTTGTATGGGTATCCTTCTTTGCACGTTGAATATTTCTGGAGATCTTGAAAACCGGAGCGAAGTGGTGTAGAATCCTTTTTGTTTGCATAATCTCATCTCCGACACCTCAGGCTTGCGTTGGTCTCGCTAATTGGGCAATCTATCATCTACTTCTCTTCCTGTTGGTGTCATCATCCTTACTTACAGCATTGCACGTACTCACGACTTCAATAATATATATTTTATTATCATCCGAGGTGCCGGAGCGAAGCGGCGGCATGTCTTGTTATCCGAAGTCTTGCGTACGCAGGACAAGCACAGCCACAACGTACATGTCCGATTGATGAAATTACAATATGACCGCAGTGAGTATTTGGGTTGCAACTATAACATTAATTTGAATAAATAGTGCATGCTGTAAGGAGAAGTGGGCTGACTGTGATCCTGAAGCACAAAAAAAAAAAGTAAAGTATGAGTTATGCCGTGCGCAGCATCGGCCTCCCCCCAAGTTCTGTGGATGCCAAGGGAGTAAATGATCCTCTGCACGCTTAATCAGCGACACTAACCTCACTTACTTGGAGACCCAAGGTGTTATCAGAGATGTCTGGCATCTCGAGGCGAAGTGCAGTCCAAAGGTGATTTTCTTGCACTCTGCGCAGATAATCAGCCTGGTCAGCCTCAACATCCCTGCAGAAGAGGAAAGTGGGGTACGTTTCTTCCGCGCGGTGCATGAACGGTAGGGATCTACTGCAGAAAGAATGAGGCTTTGTGATACCAAGCCGTGTTTTCGTCCAGAGAATCGTCGACTTGCCCTTCCGTTGGTATCAAAACCACAAGGAAAAAAGACTTATGCGCATGCAAGGATGGGCACTGTGACAGGGATGGGTCAAATCAATTCAATTCAGATTATCTCCGTTGGCTTTGCCTCTGCTACTGCTGAAATGATTGGAAACAACACATCATCAAGGTCGCCTCCTTAGCTCTCGACCGCCTTGATGATGAGCGGAAGCTGGGGGCCGAGCTCGACCTCCCCAGCAATGGTGGGAAGCATCACCAAGGACGCCTCGCGACGGATCTTGGAGGCAAGAGTCGGATCCATAGAAAACTCGAAGTTCTTGACGAGCTCGACGAGAAACGCCTGGTATTCATAAACGCTATGTGGATGTTCAGTTCACAGAAACAAGAATAATCTATTGAATGATTGACGTACGCAAATCGCCAACCTGAAGTACACAAAATCAAATTCAGGAGTTGCGTTGGTAGATGAATGGATAATTACCGATGCAGGCACGATGGCCGCTACCGAAGCTCATTCTGCCCCAGCATGAGTCCAATCGAGGGATATAGCAGGGGAGTTCACGCACAGATTCCCGTATACACCCAATTTCGTTGTGGCCTTGTCTTGGAGGGAACCGTCGAGCCAGCGCTCTGGGTTGAACTTGTGTGCGTCTTCGCCAAAGACATCCGTATTTCTGGTACAAAAATACGAGGATCGTCGGAAATGAAGTGACAAGAAAGGTGCATGATGCCGCACCTATTGTAACCGGCTAAAGACACGACGAGGACAGTGTTTTTAGCGATGGGAAGCTCTGTGATGGTTTTGCCTGATTTGGTGACAAGTGGCTTAGATAACGGAAGGATTTCATCCCGCGCCGCTTCGCGGAGCGAAGTGTACCTGCGGTAAACAGAATTAGTCAAGTGGGTCATAAAAAGGTCGGGGACATACGACACGGGGTGGAACCGGAGAACTTCCTGTCCTTCAAGTCAGTGAAAGGTGTTGCCAGCTGGACTTATGGCGATCAACCTTCATTACAGCCGTAGTATACGCCATTGATTCAAAGTCGGCAGCTGTGAACTCGACATCGCCACGGGCGTGGATCTCCCTTTCCGTAGCCTGAATCTCGGCGCGCAGTTTTGCCTGCACGTGAGGATTCTTGGTTAGCTCGAGCAGTGTCCAGGACATGGTGTTCGCAGTTGTCTCCTACGACAGGAAATATCAACATCGTGGTCGGGTGAGGACCTGAATGGCAACCCACATGTCCGGCCGTCATTATGGTTCTATGAACAGAACGAAGTCAACCGAGTTGTCGGCGCAGAGTAAGGCACTCACTGCATCTGTGCAAGCACTTCGGCTTCGCTGAGGTTCGCGCGCTCATTTGCGGATGCATTGGCCTTGACTAAACGGCGGCTATTAGCTAGGTGCCTGATATGAAGGAACTGCCGCGCACCGAGCAAACTCATGATGTCCCGCTTGCTCTTTCCAGCCAATAGCGCTTCAGCCTTCTCGTCCACAAGCTCTTTCGCAATTCCCGTGGCAAGACGAGCTACTCGGCGCCCGTTGCGAAGACTCTTGAAGGGGGCATAATCTATTAAGAACCTAACCCACGAGACGGGCAGGAATTCCAGCAATCCCATGATGAAGATTCTTGTCTTCCCCGGTACAGAGAGCGATGGCCTGTGTTTGAATCAATGTCTGCAAGAAAACTTGGACAATGAAGGACCACACACACGACGCTGGAAAACGCTGTAGCGAGAGGATCGTTCTCGTCGTTGCTTGACCCAAATTGATAGTCGAATGCCACTAAAAGTATAGGCTGGGTTATCAACGAGGCTCAAGCAGAGCGAGCCGCATGCCTTCTCCAATTACATCGAGAAAATAGCGACTGAAAAAGCGGGGAGCATTGACGACGGTTGAGCCCTTCGCTCCCAAACTTTCCGTCCATTTCGCAGTTAACTGGAGGGAGACATCAGCACCTGGAGAACAAATCTCATTTGCTCTATTCACCTTCTAGAAGGGGTGACGCAAATTGGTATTGAGCAGATGTGATTAGAGTAGGGTCGTACATTCGCATATGCTGTGAAGATGGGCACATAGGAACGGGCTTCGGCGGCCCCGAATGCGGGGGAATTAACTCTGCGCTGGCGTTTATGCACCTCGTCTGTAGGATGCCTATGGGTGAGACGCGACAATAGGAACTGAAGTCACGCATATGTACCACTTGCCCAAGCCAGCCCCTCTCCGGTCAGGATTTTTGTGACTTCAGCTCTGACGGTGTGTTTCCGGATGTTGTATCCCGAGCTGTACATATAATGGAGGGCCTTCGGGTCAGATATGAGCAACCGGTCTGTCTGCATCAAATGTCAGCCGGAGCACGGTCGATGACGATGAGCCACCGTACACCGAGGATTCCTTTCAAACGAATGACATGGCCGAACTGTGCTTGCCATTTAAAATCGGTCTGGAGAAGGGATTTAAATTTAGAAAGAAGGGAAGGATAAGCTGACGCTTGCCTCGCCTGCCTGACTCTGGAGCGCTTCGCGCTGGGATCCTGTGGAATCCTTTAGCATTAGTGACTTCGAGAACATCATTACAAAGGGTGTCAACCAAGAAGGAAGGACTCGGGCTCTGGTCCAGGTATGTCAGAGATGGAAATGCGTGTCCATCGACGATAGAGGGTGTATGCTATCCAAAGGACAACAAGAGCAGAACAAGATTCGACAAGAGGTCGCATGGTGCGTATGAACTTCCACGCTGAACATGTTAGCGGCTTTATAAAATGCCGCTACCGAGAGTCGCACGAAGGGAGTCGGATCATCGAGGAGGATAAAAGAACAGGCAGAGTTTGGGCCATCAATTAAGAAGCCCTGTATGACAAGATTTCTGGTGACTGAAGTCCGTCCTGAGACGTGCGAAAGACTCTCAGCGGCCAATTAGACAAGTGAAGGTCCGCGGGTGACCGTGCGGCCATCGCGTCAATGGCGCGAAATGGCCACGGGGCTTTTCTCTAAGATGGGGCCGAATTTCTGGTTCAGCAATAGTAGGCCCGGGGGTAGTCTCCGCGGAGTTTTGATTATCCCCATAGTACACTGACATGAGTTGATCCATCTAGAGCGGCTGAAGGAAGTTTCTGAAGGGATAAAGAAGATAATCGAAAGAGCTGAGAAAACTGCGGTGCAGCGCAGCAGGCCCATAGCGATTGAGAGAACGCAATGGCGGCTGAGAAGCCAGAGGCCAGGTGCAAACAAGCGAGGCCAATCGCATGCTTACCAGAAAGACGTTGATGGTGAGGCAAAAAGGCGGTCCAGTGATCCGGACGCAAACAATGGCACAGCCGCAGAACCAAACACCGTCCGCATTTTCTTCTGCTTCCTCCACAGTGGCACGCACGCTTCAAATCTTCAAATTCCGAGGAATCTGGCTCATCTACGCTCATTTCTGGTTCCACCAGGTGTATCTTTGCCATCGACGATGGACCGGATGGATTCCGCTCGACGATGGGTCTGCAGATAACGATGTCGTTCAGTCCTCAACTTGAAATGAAATATCCAAGAATCATCCCTGACGGCCTAACTCACATTCCAGTTGAAACTCTGGCAGGCTGTACTCGCATTCCTTCCTGCGCACGAAGTCGCGTGTAGCACTTGGCACTTTTGCTACTGTTGAAAGTGGTGGACAAAACACCACACGTTGCCGTCAAGAACACGAACTGTTGTCCATTTTCCTAGTCGTTCCATTCAGAATGAATGGATCGTAGGGTCTCAAACTGAACATTCCGACCTTCATTCGGCTATCTAATCGCCTATCTTCTCCGAATAAATCCGAAATGATTGCCAACGCACATCAACGGTATTCATTTTTTTCTCCTGACCCTGACCATCGCGGAATCGCACTATTCTTTCCCCCTTCCTCGCCTCCCTTATCTCTGCTATCCCTCCATCCATCCGCCGCTCCCGCCCCCGCGCTCTGGTTTAACTGGAATCTGAATGGGCGCCACGAGATTTGAATCCCAGGCTCTTGACCTGCCAGTGGAACTGGAACGCGAAATCTTTGAGACTGCCGCCCTCTCCGATCCCCGCTCTATATTGACGCTCATCCTGGTCGCTCATCGAGTTAAAGTATGGTATGTGCACAGTCACGACGCGTCTCGTTGCTTCACGTTCACACATTCCGCAATAGGATCGAACCCCTCCTCTACCGCGTCGTCTCCGTCACCGAGGCGCGCCGTTTCAAAGAGACCCCCCCGCCGTCGCATGACGAGCGCAACCTATCTTGAAATGCTGCACTCCAAAGCACCATCCTTCCTCCACACCCACGTTCGGCACGTCCGCTCTAGCGAGCACGGTCTCCCCTGACGAACTAAACGCCATCCTCACCAAGTGCGGAAACAGTATCGTCAACCTCGGGCTCTTCCACGTCGACTGTGGAAGTAGTGCGGGCCCCTTCCTCGACGCGATAGCGCACATTGCCCCTCCGCCGCCTCTCTGCCGACCTCGAACCGCTCTTCGGCGGGTGCGCGATTGACATGGGCCATCGTGTCTTCTCCCGTCTCACGCACCTCGACCTATTCGACATCAACGACTACGCTTCGCCTCAGGACGACTGGCCCGCACGCTTCGCGCAACTCCCGGCCCTCGCACACCTCTCGTTCAACTTCGCCCCTTCTTCATACACCGTGACCACACGCCGCTCCTCTCCGGCGTCCTGGCCCAATGCGAGAACCTCGAGGTCCTCGTGCTCGTATCCGGCGATCCGCGCCTCATGCGCAGCAAGGTGAAAGACGAGACGTATGCATTCTTCGCCGGAGATGCGCGCGCGGTGTTCATGCTGTGGATGATTTTTGGGAGATTGGGGGGGTGCGGATGGGGGGAGGGATTATTGGGGATAGCGGAGGAGTTTGTTAGGAAGAGGCGGTGTGGGGAGGTAGAGAGGTGAGTCGTGTGTTGTCGCCGAGATGCTGATATTCTTAACGCGATTCTCGACGACAGCTTCGAATTATACCATCGGCTTAGAGCCCGCCGTTATCTGACCCTGCGAAGCGGAACTGGCTTCGCTTGGATGTTGGGCTCTCTTGCATATCGTTTGCTTTTGGGGATACTGGATCTAGATCTAGAGGTCATGTGGGTTCACTTAGACTTGGACGTCGTTCTTCTGGGTTACTGGGTACTACTGGGTATCACTAGACGTCATATTTCACTCGAGTTTAGATTTCATTTGGGTTGGGACTCTCTTGCTCTGAATCACAAAACATTTGTTCCATCGATGGGCCTACTGTATCGAATGAATGAACTTTTGTCCTGTGTTTGATATTTTCCTCGCATCTTCGAAATCAGCACCGCATCAGTAGACAATGTATATTGAAGTGCGCCAGGTCAACTGCGACATAAAAGCGGATGTCGGCCCGCTGATCCGGACACAGCCAGTGGCAGCCATGGAACCGAACAATCTTCTTCTCTCGCCGCGTCGTCGGCTTATCGTGGGCGTGGATTCTTGTGGTCATTCTTGGTGCCACCAGGTGTACTTTTCTTCGGTCCGTTGGATGTCGTTCAATGCACAAGAGAAGCATCGACTGACGGATTAGTGATGGCAAGGTTCGGTTCGGTTCAGGTTCAAGGCCTTCCCCTGAACGCCGAACCTGAACCTGGCGTTCGGTTCAGGCAGTTGCCGAACCTTGAACCTGAACCCGCGTTCGGGTTCGGTTCGGCGTTCGAACGCGTTCGAACCGAATTTTTGATGATGCAGAGGTAAGTAAATTTCCGGCCAAAAAAAAATCCCTAGATGTATGAAACGGTCATAAAAGGTGTAGGATTGGCGTGCAAGACATCCTGAGCGGGATTATGAGTCGATAACATTGAGGTTGGTATAATTTTGCTATATCACCGGCGTGACACATATTGATGTGTCATAGGTCTCAAGCCAGAAACAGCGACGTGCTCCCGGATAGTGGTTCAGAGGCAGGGAGGAACTGTGCATGTTGAGTATTGATGGTATACACTGCAGTTCCTCACCAAAAAGGACTCATATTGCAGTTAAATGACAGAAATTGCGACTTCGGGTTCAATTTTGCGTTCGGCATTCAAACGCGCCTGGTTCCCCCCGAACGCTGAACCGAACCTCGCGTTCAGGTTCGGGAATTCGCTGAACCTGAACGCCGAGCGCGCGTTCGGTTCAGGTTCGGTTCAGGTTCGGACCGATTTCTGAACTGAACCTTGCCACCACTATGACGGATGCCCACAACCCAATTTCTTCGCACATTCTTGACAATACAAAGTACTTTGTACTTCCACTTCTCCCGGAATCCTGCGTCACCAGTGGCACAAAACATTTACTCGAACCCTCCGGCTTGCGTACCGCAATGCTCTGGATGCGAAGCTCTGTGCTTCAATGCCGCAGACGATCGAGGGTAAGTATTGTAACTGGGGTATAAAATGACCCTACTCGACAAACCATCAGAAAGCATTCAAGCATGTGCAGCTGCTCAAGATTCTGTTGACATGCAGCGCTAAGCATTCATCGCTCCCCCGGCGAACTCGGCATACCGCGCTGCATTGAAGGCCTTGATTGTGACAGTTTGTCACTCCATGGACGGTCTATATTGATACTTACTTGTTCATCATCAATATAAAGTATCTGTCACTGAGACATGGATGGTGTTCTGTGGCACACCTCAAATTCAACACTAAATTCAAGCGGTCTTCGGGTGGTAGCACGATCAACAACAGCGCCTACGCAGTTATGATCGTATTCCGCATTTCGCTTGCATTCCGCACTTTTCCGCTTTCCCGAGACATCCCTCGCTAGGTCAATGACCGATGGCCTTTGAAAGGTGAACTAAAGTTGAGTATCGAACCAGAAAGAGGCGCGATACGATGGCCTGTTCATAATGAATCGAAGAACATGTCTAGGCAGGAAAGTCGAAAAGTTACCAAAATGTCTGCAGCTCTAGCTCGCTCATAGTCAGGCTGACTCTCAGCGGGCGCAGTCCTCAGAGGACTATTGCTGCTCTGCTGTGTGTGGCGGGTGCTGCTGATTCGGTATCACCATAGCCGGGTGGCATTTTGTAGGTAGGAGGCGGGACTCGCGCAGGTGGGCAGCGAGGAACAAAAACACATAGCCAAAAAGAGAGAGAAAATGCTAGGCGCAGTATTTTTTGAGGGGATTACCATCTGTGTTGCATCTCTGCCAAAATGGGTTATGAGTGGGAAATCAGGTCACGCAGTAGTTTGAGCCAACCAGATATATTCGAGGCCGAATGAGAGGCGCCGGGGGATGTAGGAAAGCTAAGTAATGTGTTGATACATGCGGAATATATAGTAGGTGGAGGAGAGACAGAAAGGGAAGGCGATGGATATGGAATTCGGGGAAAGCGGCGCGCAACCGATCACTTTCTCAACATTATTTCCCGACAGACCGTCGCCTCGAGCCCAAATCCAGTAATACTTGGCCCTCCATCAAGGTTGGAAAGTGCGGCAAGAAAATCACGCTGGGTTCGAGTTAAGACATGCCATCAGAACTAGTGATGTGATTGAGGATTGACACCCCTGTTGATGGGGGATCTCCTGACAATGTGCCTGTGCCGGCAGAAGCCAAGGGGGGCCCATTAATATTGTGCTTGTCTTGTTGCGCGGATCCACAGATCGTGGATATCTGGGAGCGGCATTCGGATGCTGGGATCTCGTCTCTTGCTCTTCTTCGTCGTCAAGGGACAACTGAAAATCTGTTTGCTTGCTGTTGATCTTTTTAAGGAGCGCCCCATGATGCGCATCACAAGATCTGTGGCATCGACGTTAGCTAATAGAGACGGTTAACGTCCGACTATCTCCATCATGTCCTTCGCCATATTCACCTTCGAATGCCCAAAGATCCTGAAGAGCAACATCCAATGCGAGGATGACCTGGAATACACCACCTCCACCGTGAACAGGCCTTCTTCTCGCTCTCGGCAGACCACGTCACTACTGGCGCCCCGGCCACCCGGCACGCCTAACGGGCCCGCCGCGATAATCGACTGGGCGCAGGGCACATTCGAGGTTGCCGGCCGTACACGAAGAATCGACGAGCTGTGTGCAAAACGGGGCACTTTCTCCTCGTTCGTGGGGCTCCACCAACTTCAAATTCTGTAGTGTTAACGAAGCGTCGCTGCCAGATCCCGGTATTGGACTTGGCTCACCGCGGAGGAGTACAGAGTGAAATACGAGGCCGAGACGGCCCATACGTGGACGGTGCGTTTTTATGGGACACCGCAGTCACCACAGCTCACATCCGGCTCTCTCCCATTTCAATTCCAGGTTTACGCGTATGATGGGACAGTCCTAGCCACGCTAACAACCCGTATTCATTACTTCTTCCACGATGACTCGCTGCCATTGCTAGAAATATCGGCCCAGTGTTACCGACGACAGAGAACTGCAGTTCATCATCCTGATCCTTCTGTACTCCGAGACCAAAAGGAGGGACAGGAGCCTGAAGAAGGTCAGCGTCCATTTGTAAATTAATTCCGTTTCTCACGAAGCCTTGCCATTACCCAGCGCATAGGGGCCAATTTCGCCAAGCGCAGATGCTAGGATTGCTCGGACGGCTCGGACGGTTCGCAGTCACCTTTTAACCCCACACTTCCACAACTATTTGCATCACTCTCTCGCGCATTGGTCATTTATTTATTGTCGTCGGCCACCACGTTCGTTTACTTATTTCACTTATTGCCGCCGACCACCACGTTTATTTTTACTTATTTTGGTACAGCGATGTACATCGGGTCCAGTAGCAATGGTCGTCTTGTCAAGTGCACTAGTTTTGAGACGAATGCTTTCTGTCCCACGTAAAGCCACGTTATTCTTTACTTCCGCCTTCTCGCCACCACCCACACACCGAATACACACACCGTTTCTGAGTACCTCCGAGCAATCTTGAGCCGAATTGAGTCTACCACCGAGCTGAGTTTTTCATCCTATCTGTTTTCATATAATTCCACATCTAGATCTATCCCGTCTCAATCGACATCACATTCGTGCTGTACGACTCGGCCACACTACTAGCACGACCTTGGCCTCCCTCGGTCCTCCTAGAGACCAACTATCTCTTCTTTACCGCCAGGGTCCAGCAGTCCTGTCCTGCTCCGGTGGCTGCGGTGGTAGTGGTGGTGGCGCCAGAACATCGAAGCCAGTGCTCGCAATTATCAATATCTCGCTCAACACACACGAAGCGGACGTCGTCTGCTACCGGCACTGGATTAAGATCCTCGTCATCAGACGAGCCGAGTCGGTCCATAAAATGAATACCCAAGTTTTTCCTCATCTTTGGAACAAGAAAATCTTCGAGACCACATCCCGAAACTCCCTGCGCGTCCCTCGTGTCCTCTCGTGGTACCTCCTGGTTTCATAAGCCAATTTCTGGGCCACTAATTATGATTTCAGGATTGAACTCATGTTGTACAACGTGATATCCATTAGTGCGCTGGAAGAAAAGTCTGTGCAGGATACCGTATATGCTGTCTAACCGCACTTCTGCCAATCGTGGAGACAAGGTCGCCCGACTTCTTGGTTCAGGCCCGCGCGGTCTATGTGCCTTTGAGCAGTGGTGTTGTCCTTCCTTAGCAGTGTTCAACCGCGTCCCGCCAAAACCCATGGTCCGACACCGACTTGGAAAAGGAAGTCCGCGCTGCTCGATCTTCTCTTGATTGGGGACCTCGCCAAGTGAGCGCCGCTCACCTCAATGCTCGCTGACATGTGGCCGCAGAGCGTGACCATGATGATCGACAGGTCGAATCCTCCAGTGAATTTCAGCATCCCCTTTTTCCCCCACCACACCACCCACCTGTAGCTGGGTATGTTTTATTTGAATGGAAGCAGATCGATAAAAGCGACTTCGTCGCAAATGCACACTCTCACTCAACTTCCGGGTCCCACACATCTAGCCTTATTAAACTGCACCTCTCCGAGGTTGGTGACCGACCCCTTGGCTCGATTTTCACACTTTCAGCCCTTACCATGAATCAAAACTGGCCTTGGAGGACTTCATGATCCCCTCAATGATCGGGGATTGGAAATGAGAGACTTCACAACAAGGCAACATAATGAATGAAATATTGAGACATATATATATCTAGCTTTTATACAATCTTCTACTTTGCTGCAACGTCCCTTCATGGAATAAACGTCGAACTGCGACTCTCCATTGTCAAGCCGGTCCGTTGTGGTCTTTATTGTGACGTTGATGTTGACATTCTCCGTCGTTTTCCCCTGGTCTGCAGTCCCATAAGAGATGAATTGCAATCCGCCAAGCGTTCGTCCAGCTCCCCTCCCCTCGGCTTGCGAGGCTATACCACGGTTGGTTTGATCGAAGTCGGTGAATTCGTCATCTCGACGCGGAGTCGAGCGGATGATGATGACATTGAATGTAATCCCAGCCGCTTGAAGAGCCTATTCCGAGAAATCAGTTTAGGATCCCTAAAACAGGATTGTACCCACGGCATCAGACACGGGGTACAGCGTATTGCTGTTACATACGCTCACCACGAAGGTCACGAAGACCAGCGTGCTGTATGCCAGACCCGACTCCGCGACTACTCGGATGGCCTTGCGGAGTCGAGGTTGGTTGACGGGAGCAGACAGCGAAGCGTTCATCGAGGCTCTGAACTTTGCACTTTGGTGCTCGACACGCCATATGCGCCACACAAGCAGAGCTAAAACCAAAAAGTAAGCGATGGGGACCGGGGAAAGGAAAGCAGCGAACTTACAGGTTGTGAGAACGTTCTGGGCTGCAGTAATGGCAAAAAAAGCAGACCACCACGGTTTGATGACATTGGAATTGAGAGTAATGACGGCGTTGCTGGTCGTGATTTCAACATGCATCAACTTGATGCCCATGGCAATACCAGCAAGATAGAGCGTAAATGAAACCGCGATGGCTCGCCACCGCCGACCATAAACGATGAAGCATCGGTATATGAGGACAAAATCGCCCACGATCATAATGGCGATTTGGTCAAAGGACTGAGGATTTTAGCTACGGCCAGCGACGACCAGATGTAGTGCTCACCCTCACAATGTTAATCCACTCATGGATATTCGTGAGCTCCCCTTTGGCTCCTCCTTGGCCTGTGTATTTCACAAAGGCCAGGATCATGTGAACCAGTCCGATGATGTCGTCGAACGTGCTCACAACAAAGAGGAAGCAGAAGACGCTGACAAGCAACCACCGGATCTCACTTCGTCGCCTCAATCGCTCCCCTTCCTCCGGGCTGTGGAATCCAAAACAAGGTATGGGCGCAGAGACAGCTTGTCACCAAGTACATGCCATAACCCAAGGTTTCGAAATAATGGCCGGTGAGCTGAGCTTCTGTTATTGGGAATGCGTTGGAGTCATCTCGAGGGGCTATCATGGCGGATGAGGGGAAAGGTTGGGGTGTACTGCCGCCGGCGCCTTTCGGCGTCTTGCTATAAGTATTTACGTCAAGCGCGAGATAAAACTACCAAACTCAGTGGGTAACGATAGCGGCAGTCAATTTACCGGGAGGTGCTAGCCAATGAATGCTCGGTGTGATCCGGGGCCCACAATGTACGACAAAAAAAAGATGTATTTAATTTGAGAAACCTGTATGCCCGGCGGCGAACGCAGTGGGCGCGGTTCTGGTGTTTGTGGGATCAAAATTTCCCCAAAAGGCTCAACCGTTTTTGGTTGAGCCCCAAAAGGCTCAACCAGATGGGGATGGGAGCTCAACCACAAATGGCAATAATTCAGGTGACTCCGCTGAGCTCAACTAGAAACGGAAAGTGATTCCCACGCTTGCCGTCTTGTACATTTTGCCGGATCTGTGTCGTTCTCTTCCACTACTAACACATTTTGACTCAAATAAAAATTGCTGCATATCAAGAACTACTTATATTATCCATCTATCAAGCCCAACAATTATTCCTTTGACCAGTTTAATAACAGTATCACAATCAAGCTAAAATCCATACCTTGGAAAAAGCACACTAATCATCACCTGTAGCTGACCAATTCCGCCCACACTTTGTATCTGGAAAAGCACTGCTTCGACTCTCACATGATATCTTATTGCAATCTGCACAGGGATTTTCACAGAGTGTTCGTCTATTGCCCCCTTTGCATCCATCTTGTCTGCACTTTTGACATGTCTTCTTGCGCTGTTGCCTTCGCGGTTCATAAGGAACAAATCCTTCCAGAGTAGCTCCGCGTTTTCTTGAGGAACCTTCTCCTGAAGGTCCACCTATGGGTGCATTTTCTGCTGCAAAGTTGATATCTGAGGAATGATTGTCCTCAAAAGAGTGCGCAAATTGAAGCAATGTGTCAATTTCCGATGACATTGGAAAACCTGGTGGCTGGGTGCTAAACCAGTCTGAGCCCGCGGCTGGGGCCATATTCTTCCATTACATCAGAAACAAACACCATTATTCAATGCGGCGGCTTGACTAACGGCTGTGAGAATATCTCTCCAAATTCTCTCTTTCCTCTTTCTTCTCTTTCCTTTTTGGGCGCTTTTTTTCTAATTCTTTTGGGATCCCACAAACACCAACACCGAGCCACGCAGTGCACCTATCCGCGTTTCCGCAATTATAGGTTTCCTTCCATTCCCAACACCGCACTTGCCCGCACCTATTCAATTCCGTGATTGATACGAGGACTGGAAGCCATGGATTGCCACAACCCCATTCAGATCAGGCACCATGGAACCCTTGTTTGTCCGAACAAAGCGGAGACAACAGGCTGACACTCGGGCTGCAGATAACGGTCATCAACAAGGAAAGCGGCTCCTTCTTTTCTCGGGTGCCGAGGCTTTATTCACTTGCGCCGTTAACCAATTTAGTTCTCATCACTACGTGCTGTGGTGCGCCATCGAAGCTATACAGGTGCCTGCTGAACGTTCAAGCCCGTTGCCTTGTCGGTTGACAAGCGCGATGAAGTTTGTCTGCCTAAAAACAAGCGCCTTTAGTAACGGACACAAAATTAAAGCGTCGAGAAGGATAGGAAAAACCTTGACGTCGCTTGAGACTTGTGGACAAGTTCGACTCAACAGCAGCAATAGCAGGATGGGCGAGAGGTTGGTGAGAGGATACCAAAGTCCTGGAGATGAGTGCAGGCCTCTTTATACACGCGATCTTGCCGAAGTACAGCGGACGCGCGTGCTGTGTGGCAGTAAGAATGAACGCGAAATGATTCGATTCAACTGCTGTGCAAGCATGAGACTCGTCCACTGGGCTGTTGTTGAAAGCTGTATTTCAGCAATCGGACCTTTGATAAGTTCGTGTTCTTCTCCCGCGTTTATGTACAACAGCACTTCTTTGGAGCCATATTGTCATCTCCCTGATTCCTATCTCATTGTTCGACTAATATGGGTACTTAGCTGTAAATATACGCGCAGCAGTATTTTTCCGGACTCTAGTATTTATACTGGCTTGAATCTTGTATTCACCTCAGACGTTGTCTCCAACGCTGAGGTGAGCTTTCCGTTGTATTCTCTTTATTTATTTCTTACTCACATGTACTTGTAGTCTGATTATATTTAGGTACGAATACAACTAGACGTTGTCTCCACCACTGAGTCTGATTATATTTAGTCTCTGCTTACAACAGCTGTATGTGCTGGACTTAAAATAGTCGATGTTTCATATGGCGGTCTAAGGCACGTTTATTCCCACCCCCTATTTACAGGTGATCTCGGAGTTTGTGTGCCACAAATAGGCGGTTCGATGCCCTCTACGGCCAATAGATTCAGATACTCACAGGATTAAATTGTGGGGGAATCGGTGTTTACCACCCAAGATAAACGCAAGTTCTTCGCAAGATAAAGACATCGTGCCCGACCTACTTTCAGCGCCCGCACAACTTTTGGATTCCTACGCAACTTTTGTTGTTAGGTTCAAGTCCCTGCGCTCACAAGTTTTGCGTGTGTTGCCCTCAGTTTTTCGTCTATAGATGATTCTGTTTACCTACCAAACAGTAGATAATTCGACCCCCCTCTCATGCTTCCTTGATTCTACGCACATTCTAATACTAAGCAATTTGATGAGTTGGACTGTCCCGTAGTCTCAAGTAAAACCTGATCGCCGCGTACCGGCATGTCACATATACGCCTTCCTCAACAGTTGAAATATTCCTTGCATCCTACACATGCTGCCGTCGATTTCATGGGCGGTGAAAACGCACTTGACCCTGATTCAATTTTCCTGTCCTCACAATAATCAGTAACAGTGCATTTTCTGAGAGAAATTGTGTGTTGGAGGTAGGAGAGACCCAACGTAGATTTCTTTCATGATTTTACATTGCATCTGTCTGAGATAGGGGTGAACTTTCCGTTTTAGTGATCGGTATATGTCGGCCCGAGATCAAAACCTGATCGGATGTACGCACTCGGGAGTGCCGTGTTCCCAACTTCTTCGTCAGCTACAAATATGTTTCGTCCTCATCCGCAACACCTTCGGTGGTGACTTCGGCGGGCAGGCGTGGGTACGGCGCAAGCGCAGGAGGAGGAGAAGCGGCGATTGGGACCGAGGCGGCGGAGAGGGTTGTTGTTATGGTGAGTATTTCTTTTCGGAATTCTGGGGTTGTGTGGATTGCCAAACAACGCTTCCTCTGTGCGTGGCCTCTCGATTGCAGCTTTCCAATCTCGCTCCCACCATGCACTCTTTCATGCCGAATATACTATCGTCCGCTCACTTCCAGACGACACCGTCCTCGCAGTCCTTGCGCGCCCTTCCTTGCGCATCCTACACGTCTTCCCCGCTGCCATGCTCGCAGTCCCGCAGCCGCCTTCATCACCGGAGTCGGGCGCGGGACACCGATATCCTTCAGCAGCACCACCACCTACGGCGCTCCTCCTCACGGATATATATCTAGCCCACCCAGCACCACCGCTTCCTCAACCCTTTCACCGACTTCACCCATTTCCACCGCCAACACCACGCCCATCTCGGCGCTACATGGCCGGCTTCTCGCCTTTCTCGCGTCGTCGCCCACCGCCTCACCTGTCCTCTCTGGCACGGGTGCACCGCTCGTGAGCTGGGGACATACGCTCGGCCGCTTCTTCTCGCGCTGCGCACCGGTGGCGAGTGCACCTGCTGCTAGTGTGTTTTCGGGCGCGGGGAGCCCGCCGTTGCCTGTGTCGCTCGCTTCTATGGCTGGAGCGGGCGCTGATGCGGTGAGCGCGTGGGTGAGGGTGGTGGATCTGGGGCCGCTCCTGAACTCTGCAGGTGGGAATGAGAGGAAGAATATTTCGGGGAGAGAGAGGGAAGCAGCCGTGTGACGTACACACCTTCGAAGCGGGGCGCGCGGCGCCGCGGCCGTCTGTAGGCTCGCCTTCGCGCGGGGCGGCATGCGTCTCCTCGTCATGGCAGGACGGCCTCGGTGCGAGCGTTCGGGGCATCCGCCCCGTGCCCCTCTCTCTGGCACCCTCACCCGCACCCTCACTCTCCGCCGCGTCGGACGACCTCCTCCCCGCGCCGACGCACATCTGCGCACTACGGCGTGGGTCCACGGGCGCGGTCGTCGAGTCCGTCGCGGGTGCGCGGGACGGGCGGTTCGTTCGCGACGAGGAGGAGGACGGTGCCTGTGTTTGCGGTGAATCCATATGGAGGAAGGGCGGATGTGAGGAGCCATTTGGGAGGGAGGGTGAGGGATGCGGAGGATAAAAGTGTGGGCGCAGACGTAGCTGGTGCGGCATCAAGTGTAGGTGGAGAGGGCCCGTCGCGCAAGCACGAGAGGTGTTCAAGACGTCCTCGTCTTCGACCCCGCGTGGTGCGATCCGCTGGACTATACGGCGGGCGGTCCATTGGAGCAAATACAATCGTCTCAAGGTTTTTTCGAAGAAATTTATCACCTATCTCATTTATTTTGCTAAGAGTTTTAATCGTATGCGCCAGTGAGGGAAATGCACAGAAATCGAATGTCGTTACTTCGTAGGTCCTGAGGGTCGATATGTCATTCCGAGTCTGTACAAGGTGACTGTTGAAGTGAGGAGGAATCAAAGTCAGTCATTTTCGCGGAGATGACCGAGCGCAATCGGACATGCCAATTTGGGGAAACTTCCCTCTGTTGAGTGGATGGTTGATTCGGGGATATTATAAGCTGAAGCCTTTTATACCAACCCTGGGGACTTCAGCATAACCACAGGAATCCACCGTGCGGACATGCTAGGTTATTGGTGTCCCGGAAATTGTTTAAACCATGTAGAGTCCCTTTACATACTGTTCGGACGTCAACGTCTCCGTCATGAAAATATTTAGATGAGCTCACTTTGCTAGAGTACACCTAATTTTGATGAGAATGCCATTTGTGGCGGGACAACTACGAGTAGAGTCAAGTGGGTGGTGGAACGCACAACTTGTACCCAACTCTGCCGCGGGCTTTTAAATGTCGAGCCCCGCCACGCTTTCTCCGCAGAAATCACCCGGAAGTGCATCTATCCCGCATGAAAAAATGAGGAGAACTGCCAAAATGTCGAGGGCGAGGTACATTCAAATGAGTGCCGGACATGACGTGCCCTATCAAGGAGCCGAGAAGACCTTTCTCGAAAAAAATTAGGCACGTCGGCGGGAGGGCGGCGATTAGAGAGTGGATGTTCAATGTTGAGAGTGCGGCGCTTGGCCATTTCGATCAGCCTGAGGTGTCCGATGCGAGATAGACAAGAATTCATCGGTACAGCGGTCGAGCCCGACCGAAAACACTCAATCTCTTTGAAACAGCTGTATCAGGGGCATAAGCCGGATTACGTAGTGTCGCTGCAATAGTGAATCGGATCTACTGGCATGTCAGAAGCTAAACCATTGATCTTTTTCTGACGTTGTTCATTGGTTGTTCGTGGTTCCACCGACTTTGCGACGTTTGACTGCAGCTCCTGAATGGAAGAGATTCCACAGAAATGTTCCTGGCAAGTAGCTGTCTATGCTTACAGTATGCTAAAAGCGAAGAGTTCTGGGCCTGAGGCCTAGGGTAGGCGGATGGGTCGCGGTTCGTGTTCAGGCGGAGCCTGTTGAAGTTCCACGAGGGGGGATTAGCCTCGTAGTGTTCAAGGTGTTTTTAAAGTTCATTGATGGCAAAATCACAGCTTATTATTACTTGTATATGAAGCAGATGTCCTGAATCACATTGTACATGTTTGGATTCTTCTTTTTTTCGCATTCCATTTGTGCACCCATTTTTTTCTTTTATTTTCGGCCCGCATCGGTATGAAGAAGAAACTTTAAACTGGGCCCAAAACGCTGGTACAAGGTCGCCGATCAGCCCTTTAACACCCGTTCAAAAGGCAGAACCCTCACCCCGCGCCTTTTTATCCCCCATGCCCATCATCTTTCTTCCCGCACTTTCGATTTCGCCCACATTGACTTGGCGTCAAAGCTCGATGTTCAACTCAACGACTCGGCTCTTCTTGGTTCATGGTCAAGTCCCATCAAGTTTTCGGAACGGTCGAAGATCTTGCATTCATGATGCAATATATCGGTTACTTCTACCCCGTTCTGCCCGCATCCGTATCAGATTGTAACTCTCGGAACGCTCCGACAGGGTGTTGTTACGATCATGCACTTTCCGGCCGTTTACGGCCTTTCCGGTTACGGTTACGGCCATTACGGTCCAACCAACTTTCCGATGCTCCGGCTAGTTCCGTTGACGCACAACCTTTGGGGTTTTCGCAATGAAGGTCTTCTGAGCGTTCCCCAAATCAAACATATGACTTATGCAACTATGCTTCTCTCTTATTGGTCTTATTGTTCTTATTGTCTTTTATATACTTCTTTCCGCATTAGACTTATCTCCGTATTAGTATAAATACGTATTATGTTCTACTGTATCTTTAGTTGAAAATTAACGTGCTTCGCCTCCGCATTGCTCCGTGGTCTGACTTCTGCTCTCCTCGTCGTCGAGCCAAGTTAGTTGGTGTACCCGATCTCCTACGTGGTATCACTTACGGCCCTATCCGTCTTTCCGGCCTTTTCGTCTTTCCGGCCTTCCGTCCTTCCGGCCTTTTCCGACACGGACATAACAGTATTTTCAACTCAACCTAATTTGGCTCAATGTCTTACAGCCACCTCGCCAATACCCCCGACTTTCGGAACCGTCGACGCGATTCGCGTCAGTTCAGCAACATCGTTCCGATCGTCGTTCCGGGACAGCTCACCTACGACAATGTCTCTGGCATCATCTCTTCCCCACAAGATCTTCGCTCTCGCGCGCAGCCTCGTTTTGAGGAATCCCGGCCTTTACGGCCGAATGCTCCAACAATGTGGTCTCGCCCACTTCTCGCCCAAGATGTGCGCGGTGCGGCTCTCCGTCCTCAGCAGTTTCAGCTTTTCCCCGACCGGTTCCCATTATCCCGGTCTGGCATATCCTCAGCTGATGGATTTTCGAGAGTATGATCGTCAATCAGGTGGAAGCAGTATGCGATCGCCTACCCCTAATCGCCGACGCGTATCCTACCAACCGGTAACTACGGCTATTGAAGAACTTCCGGAGGTTTACGATCCTACGGATCCTCTCGAACAGCAGCTTGTACCAACTGATTTTCCGCCTCGTGATACGGGCGTGATTTATCTGTACCTTGGACGGCGTGTGGCGACTGCTCCTCCTTTGGAGACAGTTGATAAGGGTAAAGGTAGAGCTCAAACTCCTGCTCCTGACCCGAACGCCCCACAATCCACTTCTCTTTCCCACTGGTTCTTTTCCGCCCCCGCCTCCTGGGCCTTCCGGCTCACCCGGCAGTGGAGGTGGTGGTTCCGGCGGCGGTGGAGGAGGTGGAGGCCCGCCTCATGGCGATGCGTCTTCGCCTCATCCCTCCATTCCGGCTGGAATTCCTTCCGGTTCCGGTGCTCCAGCTCCGGATCCAGGACCTGGTGGCGGTGGAGGTGGCGGCGGTGGTGGTGGCGGGCCATTTGGTCCGGCTCCGCCTCCAGGTCCTCCAGGTCCTCCCGGTCCGCAAGGGCCCCCCGGCCCTACACTTCATATTCCGGCTCCGCATAACCCTCAGCTAGACTATGCCGTTCAACAAATGGCTGATGCTATGGCTCTCCTCGCTCGGAATTCTGTCGCCCCTCCTCGCTCCACTCGTACTTCCTCCCGCGCTCCGGATACTTTCGATGGCTCCGATCCATCGAAGTTCGCCACTTTCATGTCGCAGATCTACCTGCACATAGCGGAGCGTCCGCAAGACTTTCCGACCGACGACGAGAAAATCTTCTACGTCCGGTCGTATCTTCGCGGAACGGCTCAGCAGTGGTTTCAGCCCAACATCTTCGCTGACGGACAAGCGCCCATTCCATTCTGGGATGGGAATTGGGAGCTCTTCGTTCAAGAGCTTGCGACGAATTTCGGCCCGCACGATCCCTTCGGCGATGCGCGGATTTCATTGGAGACTCTCTCCATGAAGCCTGGAGATCGGCTGGCGACTTACCAGCTCGAGTTCGACACCCATGCGGTTATGACTGGGTATAACGAGGCCGCCCTTTTCCGGGCATTTTACCGCGGCCTTCCAAGCCGTATCAAGGACACCATGGCGCAGAATCAGCTTCCGGTCACTCTTGCCAGGCTGAAAGCCCTCGCCTCGCAGCTCGACCAGCGGTATCATCGCCGCAACACTGAGCGCGCGACGAGCGTGCTGCTGCGAATCCGCCTCCGGCCGAAAGTCTTCCGGCGATTCTTCCGGTGCTGCGGCCTCGGGAGGTGGTGGTGGTGGTGGAAAGTCCAAGGGTAAAGGCAAGGGCGGTGGAAAAATCCAACTCCCCTCCCAAGACCAATCCTCCGGCCAATACTCCGGCCAACGGTAACGCGGCTCAGGCTTCGGGTCCAAGCAGGCGAAACCGTATGCTGCCAAGCTCGACTCCACCGGCAAGCTCAAGCCGGAGGAACGCGAGCGACGCATGAAGAACAACCTCTGCATGTTCTGCGGTGGCGCGGGTCACAAAATGGCTGAATGCCGCAAACGTCCGGCCGGCGCTCAAGGCAAGGCCGCGACTGTCTCTGACCCCGCACCTGCTGCCGCTGATGCTTCTTCCTCCGAGTCAAAAAAATAGGCAGCGGCTCGGATACCTCTGCACCTGGTCCGAGCCGTGTTGACTCCGAGGTGCTTCCCGAGGTTACTCTCAACGCGTCCACTCTTTCTCCTAATGCCTTTTATGTTGATCTCAATGTATCATTACTCTCTGCGGACTATCTCTCGCCTTCCGGCATACTTTCCGGTTTTCCTACTCCGGACGCGGGCCTAACCCTGCGTCCGTCTTTTGTACAACGAGTTGCCGCGGGATTCAACTCCCGCTTGCGGGCGCTCATCGACTCCGGCTCTTCGCACTGTTTTGTGTCTACTAGGGTTTGCGAATCTAATGGGTATTCTCCGTATGCGGTCCCTCCGGTTAAACTCCGGTATCTCGACGGCTCCTCATCCATCATTGACCGACAGCTTCAATTGCTCCTCGGTTCCCTTCTGGCGATGTCCATTCTATGGAATTCTACGTCACCCGTCTGGATTCTGCTTGTGACTTGGTTCTTGGACTAAACTGGCTACGCCGCTACAATCCGTTGATTGATTGGCGCAACGCCTCACTAAAGTTCACCCCTGTTTACGACGAATCTATTGTGTCGACACTCCCGGAAACTATTCCGGATCCTGTTGCGGTCTCTCCGGCTACGGAGATGGCGGAACCTCCGGTATCCCCGGCTCTCCTTCCCTCAATACCGCTGATGTCTTCGCTCGAATTCGCTCCTTCTATGGAGATTCCGTCTGAGGCATCCACGCCTCGTCCGTTCACTTCTGCCCCACTTGTGTCTATGGTCAATGCGGCAGCCTTCCACGCGATTATTCGTGATAAAGGCACCGTCCAGTATACGCTCCGCACATCTCCGGTCGACGAGACTAACGGCTTTGGTGTTGCGGCCGAGCCGGACTTTGCGAATTTGTCCGGCATTCCGGCCGAGTACCACGACTTCGCCGACGTCTTCTCTGAATCAGAGGCTTACACTCTTCCGCCTCATCGCGAATTCGACCTCAAGATCGAGACTGTCGATGGTGCTGAGCCTCCGGTCGGCCCATCTATTCCCTTTCCGCAACCGAGCTGACCGCGCTTCGGGAGTTCCTCGACAAGAACCTCAAGGCGGATTTCATCTATCCGTCTCGTTCCTCCCACGGCGCTCCGATTCTCTTCGCTAAGAAGAAAGACGGAAGTCTCCGGCTTTGCGTTGACTATCGTGGATTGAATCGCATCACGAAGAAGGATCGTTATCCGCTTCCTCTGATCGCGGATCTCCTCGACGCTCCTGGAAAGGCGCGTATTTACACCAAACTGGACCTACGCCACGCCTATCACTTGCTCCGTGTCGCCGCTGGCGACGAGTACAAACCGCTTTCCGTTCCCGTTACGGCTCCTACAATTTCCGGGTCGTTCCGGAAGGTCTCTCCAACGCACCAGCTGCTTTCCAGCGCTTCCTTAATACCCTCTTTGCGGATCTCTTGGAGGTTTACGTCATGGTATACTTGGATGATATCCTCGTGTACTCCGACGATCCGGCTAATCATACGGATCACGTCCGCGAGGTGCTTCGCCGCCTACGCGAAGCTGGATTGTACTGCAAGCTATCCAAGTGCGAGTTCAGCGTCACCACTTGGCGAGTACCTCGGCTACATTCTGTCGCCCGACGGTTTCCGCATGGCGCCGGACAAAATTTCCGCTATTACGGATTGGCCAGTACCCCTCGGAAAGTGAAGGACGTTCAGTCCTTCCTTGGTTTTTGTAACTTTTATCGGCGCTTCATTTACGGCTATTCCGGCATTACCGTTCCACTCACCCGCCTCACTCGTACTGGCAAACGGTGGGATTGGACACCCGCTTGCCAAGCGGCCTTCGACACTCTCAAAAGCGCTTTACGGCTGCTCCGGTACTCCATCACTGGATTCCCGGCCGTCAGATTATGGTCGAGACGGACACATCCGATTACGCCATTGCGGGCATTCTCTCCATCCTTGGAGACGACGGTGAATTCCATCCCGTCGCTTTCCGGAGCCGCACCCTTACGGCTCCGGAACTCAACTATGACACGCACGATAAGGAACTCCTCGCTATTTTGATTGCTTTAACTCATTGGCGTCACTATCTCGAGGGTGCCCCTCTCACTGTCAACGTCGTCACGGACCACAAGAATCTGGAATACTTTGCCTCGACTAAGGTTCTTACCCGTCGGCAAGTACGCTGGTCCGAATACCTTTGCCATTTCAATATGGTAATCCGGTTCCGACCCGGAAAGCTCGGAGGTAAACCCGATGCATTAACTAGACGATGGGACGTCTACCCTAAAGAGGGGGATACGGGCCTTCAGCCAGATCAATCCTCAGAACTTCCGGCCCATTTTCACTTCCGATCAGTTATCCGCATCGCTAAACGCTACCTTCCTCGAGGACGTCTGCCTCCGAGCATCTCTCGTCATGGATGTTGACTCGCTGCACCGCGAAATCATTTCCCACTATCCTGACGACCCAGCCGCAGTTTCTGGTATCGCTTCCGCAACTTTCCGGCAACTTCCGGCTGCCACCGCGCTGGACCATGGATCCAACCGGTCTTCTTCTTCTCAGCAATCGATCTATGTTCCCCAGGTTTCGGGCGATACACCTGATATACTCCGCGTACGTGTCCTGCAAAATAAGCATGATCACATACTCTCCGGCCATTTTGGACAGAACCGTACCTTGGCTCTCGTCCGGCGTGAATACGCCTGGCCGGAAATGCGTAGTTTCGTCCGCGACTACTGCAAGTCCTGCACTCACTGCAAGCGCAACAAGGCCCCGCGGCACAAGCCTTACGGCCTTCCTCCGTCCATTACCGGTTGCTTTACATCCTTGGCATCGATATCCCTCGACTTCATAGAATTCCTCCTTTTATTCCGGCGAGTTTGATTGCATTTGCGTCATTGTTGACCGTGCATCCAAGCAGGTTATCTTATTCCCCTGCGACCGACATATCACCTCTGCCCAACTCGCCCGATTCTTCCTTATTCACGTATTCTCCTAACACGGTGTTCCGTCCCACGTCACTTCCGACCGAGGCACAGAATTTGTTTCCGCCTTCTTCCGCACATTGGGCGAACTTCTCAACATGACCATGCATTTTACGTCCGGCCATCACCTGGAGGCCGACGGACAAACGGAACACATGAATCAAACCCTCGAGCAGTACATCCGCATGTATTGTGCGTATCACCAGGACGACTGGGCTGAACTCCTCCCTCTTGGAGAGTTTGCGCTCATAATGCTCCTAACGCATCTACCGGCGTGTCTCCGTTCTTTGCGAACAAGGGTTACCACCCGCTTCTCACTTTCTCCGAAACGACCGTCGTTGGTCCTGATGTCGACAAGGCTCAGGATTTTGCGTACGAACTCCAATCTGTCCATGAATACCTCCGAACGCAGCTGACTATTGCTACGGAGCGTTACAAGGAGATTGCGGACAAGAAACGTCTTCCGGACCCTCCGCTTGAGGTCGGAGACCAAGTCTTCGTCTCAACAGAGTTCAATCGCAACAACGCGGCCCACGGAAAAGTTCTCCGAGACGCATTTGGTCCTTACGAAGTCATCGAGAAGACTTCCGGCTCTTCCTATCGCATCCGGCTTCCTAAAGCCCTCTCGCGCATTCACCCCGTTTTCCACATATCAACGCTTGAACCGCATTTTCCGAATCCGTTCCCAGGCCGCGAACAACCTCCGCCTGGTCCCATCGAAATTATCGATGGTGATGAACATTTCGAACTTGCGGCGATCCTCGATTCCAAGATCGACAGGTGTTACCGCCGTTGCCCCTCTTCGCTATTACGTTGAGTGGTTTGGTTGGTCTCATACCGGTGATCAGTACCAATGGGTTCCTGCATTCGACTTGGACGCGCCAGAACTCCTGGCTGCATTCCACACTCGTTATCCGGAAAAACCTGGTCCGGAATGGGAACGGATTTGAGTTTCCGGCTCCGTTCCACTTACGGCCCCTACACCTGGTTTACGGCCTACGGTTCCACTTGCGTACGTGAGTTTGAGTTACGTCCTCGCTCCGGTCGCTTTACGGCCTTTCCGGTCGTCTTACGGTTCCGACCCTTTCCGGCCACTTCCGTCTCATCGGCGACTCTACGCGGTTTATTCAAGAAGATGGATTTACAATTTTTTCGCAATGCGACAATTTACGCTAATCATACTCCAATTCGTAATCAACGTCCTTGTGGGCGTCCGACTCTTTGTCAATCACCAAATACCCATCCACCAATCGGAAGCCGGGAGGACACGGAAACGTGGCCATGAAATCGGCCGACGGGACCATTCTCTCCACCGGCTCCTCCTTCGGCTCCACAGGCGCTTCGAGCTCGGCTTTCTTCGCCATGAGCTTTTGGATTTCCGCATCGATTGCGGCCTTCTTCTCCGCCTCTTCCCGCGCAATCCGTTCCCTCCGTTCTTGCTTCCGCGCCGCCCGTTCCAACCTGCGGTTCTTGAGAGCCGTTGCGGCGGCGAGATTTGCCTCCTCGTCCTCCTCCTTAACCGTCATCCGGATGAGGCTCGCGGTCGTCCACCGGGGAAACCACCGGAACGACAGGCGCAAGAAGCGCAACTCCCGTGCGCGAACGCGATCTCGCAGGGCGAGACGTAGGACGTGCGGAACACGAGGCGGGACGACTAGCTCTTCCAGAGCCTTCGCCCTGTTGCGACTCTCCGGCCCTTTCCGGCTCCATTGCGGCCGCCCGCGCTGCCCTCTCCTCCCTTCTCCGCTGTTTCCTGTGTTTGCGTTCATCTTCGAGCCGTTCGAGTTCACAAAGGCGGCGCTGCGTATTCACCAGGCCGCGACGCATCTCCTCGAATTGAGAGATCTCTTCCGGCAAGATCTCGCCGGTGCGGGAGTCGACTTGACGACGCCGCGAAGATACTTGGGACGCGGGCCGATGCACTACGGCACCTACCAGGCCCAGCTGCGCGAATGCCTGCGCTACGCGAGATGCCTTCTTCCGCGGAAGGCGCGTTTTGCTTTGCGGCCACAGACTGCACTTCGTGTGCACCTTGTGGCAGCCGTCGCATGCCGTCTTTCCCTCTAGCACGATGCACGGGATTTGACGTTCCTTGCACCTATCGCATCCTGCAGACGACATCAGTAAAAGGAAGAAGTGAATAACTTTTCATGCGCACCTTCCGGGGAGCCATCCCGCTCCTCGCGATCCACTCTCGGCTTCTTGGGCGGTGTTTTCGCTTTTCCGATCCTCTTCCGCCTCTTTCCGACCTCTTCCGGCCCTTCCGGCCCTTCCGATCCTTCTCCACCCTCGCTCTCGTCACCGGATTCCAGCTTCTCATCCGGAACATCGTCGTCGTCTGGAGACTCCGCGCGGCGCAATAGGTCCACCGCATCGACGTAATCCATGGAGTGGAGGTTGCCCCGCTCAAAGCGCTGGCGCAACTCCACAATTTGGTCGCGACGGGACGTCGCTTCCACCATGTCGTCTTGCGCGGTACGCAAATTCGCGTCCGCTACGGCCACCTCCGCTTCCGCCTCGCCCTCAAGCTCGATAAGGTCCCGAAGGTACTTCAGGAAATCGGGCTCAATGCGCGCGCGCTCCAACGCCTCCAACGACAATCCTCCGATGATTCCCTCCCGCATCTCTTCGATTTCCGACATCAGGCGCTCGACGCGTTCCTCGGTAGAGTCCATTGAGGACTCGCGGCTGATGCGGGTGTTGCGCGATTGCTGCGACTGATGCGAGTGTTGCGACATGGTGGATGGAGGAAGAGAAGAAGTTTTTATCAACATCCCACGATCACATGACTTATCATCAACTGCTCAGTTCCTCACGATCCTTTCCGTTTATGTTGCGTCACCTTTTCGTCATTCCGACTTCGGCATCGTATTCCTCTTGTTCTTTGTTCCTTGGGGCAAGGAACCCTAAGAGGGGGATACTGTTACGATCATGCACTTTCCGGCCGTTTACGGCCTTTCCGGTTACGGTTACGGCCATTACGGTCCAACCAACTTTCCGATGCTCCGGCTAGTTCCGTTGACGCACAACCTTTGGGGTTTTCGCAATGAAGGTCTTCTGAGTGTTCCCCAAATCAAACATATGACTTATGCAACTATGCTTCTCTCTTATTGTTCTTATTGTTCTTATTGTCTTTTATATACTTCTTTCCGCATTAGACTTATCTCCGTATTTAGTATAAATACGTATTATGTTCTACTGTATCTTTAGTTGAAAATTAACGTGCTTTGCCTCCGCATTGCTCCGTGGTCTGACTTCTGCTCTCCTCGTCGTCGAGCCAAGTTAGTTGGTGTACCCGATCTCCTACGTGGTATCACTTACGGCCCTATCCGTCTTTCCGGCCTTTTCGTCTTTCCGGCCTTCCGTCCTTCTGGCCTTTTCCGACACGGACATAACAGGTGTGCGTATGACATGCCTGCCTTTTTTAACTGACCACATGCCTTGAGGACAGCATCAGGAAAGACCTCCTTTGCTAATGGTACATTTACAGCTAATGTCGGAACCTAGGGTGCGAATGAAAAATTTCAGTTTTGGGAAGTTTTCATTGCACTGACCGATTCCCTCATAAGTCCCTGAGTTTTGGTCCGACCACCTCAAAACCTATACCAATCTTCCAGAATAATTTGTCTGCAATTAGTGATGTAAAGGAAAACACGAAAATGCATTTCAATTCTCCATTTGGCACTGAGGGCTTTGTTTCTGTTCAGCACCTCCTAAGAGGGTGGGCAGTTGTTCAAACACACTTCTCTGAGAATCACCAGCTTGCTGGTGCGAAGAGAGGGTTGCTCCGAACCTAAGCCAAGCCTACATTTATGGCTGAACTCAACATTGGCACGTGATGTTATCAATAGCGGCTATGAGTTGACCATCAGCATGGTCCGTGCGTGGGCTCATCTGCCTCTTTACACTTCTCTCTCATATGAAATTGATTGGCCGGCAAGCGGCAGGGCAGAAATAAAAAGGACAGAGATTTTGGATAGTTTTTCAGACACCTCAATGTTCGCTCGGTCAATGCAGCTCACATTGACCATGTGAAGTTCAGACTGCCGAAGTGGATGAAGACTTGTATGTGCAGGTGTTGAATGATCCAATGATGCCCGGTCACATGTAAATTTAGGCGACATTTTTGGTTTCCTAGAGCACAAAAAAAAACTAAAGTTTTTATTTGTGAATAACACTCACGATCTCTCGGGGTACAAAATTTAACTCATGTATGATCATGAGTTACTTCAGCAAACAACAGGGCAGCATAACCGCACTCCTCTGCATTCCTTCCTCACCATCTTCTGGACCTAGTGTTACCTCCACGTCGGCATCATTCAACTCTGGGTCCGCATTCTCATTCTCATCCTCTGAGCTATTGTCTAAGCTATCAGAGTCGTCTCTGCTGTTGCCCAGTGGAACAAGCTCCTGATCGGGCTGCTCAGGTTCCTCGCCTGCCACATCCCGGCAAGCTTCTGGTGTTACGACCATGCACCTTCCGATCCGTTTCCGGCCTTTCCGGCTACGGTCGTCTTTATGGTCGTTACGGCCAAACCAACTTTCCGTTGCTCCGGCTTGTTCCGTTGACGTACAACCTTTGGGGTTTTCGCAATGAAGGTCTTCTGAGTGTTCCCCAAATCAAACATATGACTTATGCAAACTATGCTTCTCTCTTATTGTTCTTATTGTCTTTCTCTGTACTTATTGTCTTTTACATACTTCTTTCCGCATTAGACATATCTCCGTATTTAGTATAAATACGTATTATGTTCTACTGTATCTTCAGTTGAAAATTAACATGCTTTGCCTCTGCATTGCTCCGTGGTCTGACTTCTGCTTTATTCATCGTCGAGCCAAGTTAGTTGGTGTACCCGAACTCCTACGTGGTATCACTTACGGCCCTATCCGTCTTTCCGGCCTTTACATCTTTCCGGCCTTTCGTCCTTCCGGCCTTTTCCAACACAGATATAACATCTGGTAAATTGAACCTCCATTAATCTCTGGCGCTCCACCACCATTCTGGAGTTTTCCAGTTGGAATTCAAGCCCACAGTTCAACTTGAAAAATGGCGGCAGATGACAAACCTTAGAGTTGTATGACTTGCAATACTCATTGCAATAGATTTCGACATGGTGCATGTACACAACTTGCGGTATCTGCGTCGCAAGGTAGTTCAGATTTAGGCTCAGGTGCAAGTATCAGTCTTGTCAAGGAAGGAACTGAGCCTGTGTGATATGTTCAATGAATCACACTCCCGGTAAACAGAACAACAAAACAACATCTCGTAGTTCGGTATCACTAAAAATGAAATAATAGCCACCGGGTGACAGTTCAAATGATCCCTGGAAGCTATCATCGCAGGAAAGCATTATATGGAGATCGCAATTGAGCAGTTCGGGGAGCTGGGCAGTCGGGGAAACATTAGATGGGTATTGAAACACCGGCAGTCGCATGACATCAGATATACGGGATAGCATTTGAAGGCGTGCACGGGGTTGATCAGATTTAATTAGAAACAAGTCTCCGATCCCAGTCTTGCCGTGGTGGTGTACCAGTGGCTAATCATTGGCTAAATAGCAACTGGAGGTTATTTTTCCTTTTATCCGATTTCTTTGGATCTCGCATTCCATTTGGTGGATGCCTTTTTCAATCGCAAGTTTGATCTGCCATCAATGACAAGTTTCTGACCCCAGTCTTGCCATGGTGTACCAGTGTCTGGCTACTGGCTAAATAACAACTGGAGGGTATTTCCCCTCACATCTGATTTTTTCTGGACCTCACATTCCACCTGGTGCACACTACTGTACTTTTTCGTTCAAATCGACAGGGGGTGTGATGCATGATCCATTTTACCTATTTGACATTTTGACAGCTACCGAATTTTTGCATGACACCCTCGAAAATTTCGACATTTGAACCGAAAATTTCGTCTTTTTGGCACTTTTTGGGCAGTTTGGGGACCGGCGTGACCGTTTGGAGATTCGCCAGGCCTGAGTGATGTGTGACCTTGACCAAAGTTTGTGATTGACATGGGGGTGCATGATGCGTGACTACCGATTTGAAGGAAAAAGTACAGCATTTTTGATTGCACAAGTGGCTGAATTCTGGTTCCATGGCAACTAGAGGGTGTTGTGTGTTGCAACCAAAGTAAAAAACAGCATAGAGTACGATAAAACCCAGTGAATTTATTCTGTACCCTGGAGACAAATCAACAAGGGCTGACAATGGCTCTGCTCGCTGTAGCAATCAGTTTGGAAAATAGGAGTATGTGATGCTGAGTAGGAAGTCAAAGTAAAACAAGATAGGTTTAAAAAGAAAAAGAAAATATGCTAAGAATGGGGTACGAGATGGATCCAGAGAGAATGATCAAGCCTTTGTTGAAACATATACAAGTGCTCGCCGGCGCTTCGCGCCGGCTCCCACTTTATAAATAAGCGATGCCTGTCAGATGATCGCAGAAGTTTACAAATGGAGATACGGCTTCGGACAGACAGAGAGGCTTAATTTTATAAAGAGAGTGAAGTGAAGTGAAGTGAAGTGATACTGTACTTTTTCCTTCAAATCGGTAGTCACGCATCACGCACCCCACTGTCGATCACGAAATTCGGTCGAGGTCACGCATCACTGGGGCCTCTGTCGAACCTCCAAGCGGTCACGCAGGTCCCCAAACTGCCCAAAAAGTGCAAAAAAGACGAAATTTTTGGTCCAAATGCCGAAAATTTCGAGGTGTCACGCAAAAACTCGGCCGCTGCCGAAATGTCGAATAGGTAAAATGGGTCACGCATCACACCCCCTGTCGATTTGAACGAAAAAGTACAGTACTTGTTTATGTGTCACGTGTAGTGATCGGGAACACAACCCAGTGTACCAAATTACAGAATTAAATTAATAATTACGAGTATCTGCCGCGCAAAGCGACGGCCTCAACCCCCAAGTACTAGGAGTATCTAAGATTCATGATCAGACGACCAATCGTACATGGGCGACACCGTGTTTGACGGACTGCCAGGCCCGCACCGACATATGATGTTTTACTACTCAGGACCTATCCTTGTATGTACAATAATTTGGATTCCGAGTCACTAATTCTGCAGTGGGTACCGCAGGATGTACATATTTATTTGCGAGAGGGTGGCCTTGATAGTGTCCTCGTCGTCATCCGGATAGGGCCCGAGATCTTCGTCCGCCCAGTCATAGCCATCTTCCGTCTTGAAGAGAGCGATGGAGTTCCTGTTGAAATGATTTGGTTCGCGCTCGTGATCGGTGTAACGAAGCTGAAACTGCGGGAGAACAGTGAGAAGCTAATCCTACGGGGCTAGTCGACTGCGCACCATCCCAAAGGCGAAGTGCCCCAGACGTTGTTTAACATCAAGTAGATTGTCGTCGAATGATGCTATTGCAATTTTCAGTATTCGTACTCGCTTGCCACAAGATATACCTTCGAGGTTCTTCGCCCGTTCATCGACAGCTTGAAATATAGTTTCAAGCGAAACGGTCATCGTGTCCCACTCGGATTCATGGAGAATGTGCTCATAGGCGAGTCGTATGATGTCGAAGTGACGCCGGAGTAGCAGGTAAAGGAGGGGATAGAGATACTGGCATTACATAGATTCAGAACAGCGGAAAAGATCAAAAGACGGCACGTACATGTTCAATGCGGTTAGACCCCGTAATCAGCTCGATAGTCGTCACGTCGTCGAGCTCATACGACAGCTTATCGAGATTGATCTCAAGCCTCTGTTCCTCTGCTTCCTGAAACTCAGTTGAAGCGCGAGCGAGCGGTGCATCGTTGTAAACTTTGCCGCTTGCCGAGCGCGTCGAGCGCAGCAAGAGCTCCACGCGGGATATACTGCTCCCCGCGAAGTATGCATCCGCAGACGGCACATTGTCGGTCTTAAGTCGCGGAATGTGCTGCATCATGGCCGACAGAAGATGATAAATGCGGTTCTTGTACCAGGTCACCGAAGCGTGCCAGCCAGCGGCCCAGAAGGCAACCCAACTGCGTAGACTGACCGCAAAGAGCGCATCAGTAACTGGGAATGAACTAGCAGAGAGACACACTTCCAGCCTTTTGGTCGACGTGGAGAGGCTGCAAAGCCGTTTGCATTCCGCAAGGAGATGAAGCCCGTTCCCTCATCGTCGATAACCTCCAAGATCCGTCGCAAATGTGCTCCGTTGATATATGCCAGTTCCCAGTGGCGTTGCTCATAGATCGATAAACTGTCCACTGGAAGCGAAGCAGAATCATGAGCAGCTTCGACGTCCGTGCTAGTGACGCCTGCGCCGTTGGTGTAGTAGTGGTCGTTCAGTGCGAGCACAAATTTTCCCCCGTTAACGCTGCTCTTCCAGCCCTGATGTTTCCAGAGTGCCGCCAAGTCCTACACAGTACAGTTATGCACAATAATTGGAAGGTGAAAGCACCACCTACCGGATCCGAAATCCTGTCGTGTGGGCCCATGGATAATGCACGGATGGTTGCGCGCTCCTCCTGTTGCTGCTGGGCTTGCATCTCAATCTTCTTGCTGAAAAGATCAAAGTTCTTCTCGAACGCCTTGTCCATGTTTTCGGCTAGCTCTTTGGTTAACAGATTCTTGGCGCTCGCAAGGTCTTCATTCGGCGCACTCGAAGCGTTGAGGCGGGCGAGATTTTCTCCGCCCTGGGTGACGAGCTTCTGCAGCGACAACTCATTCTGGAGAACCCCAGGTGCACCGCCATGGTCGTTGAGAAATCTCTGAACCTCTCGCTCATGCGGCGTTTCAAGCTTCCGAAAGACTTCCTCTATCTGCAGCTGGATCGTCTCAACAGTAACTTCGATAACGTCGGTGGCAATCGCGGTGCGAATGCTTAGCGCGAACATCAGCTGTTGCTTATACTTGGAGAATCTCGTGACGTAGTCGGCGAAGTGTGCATCGAAGATTTTGGCCTTGAAAATTTTGGCTAATATGGGGTGGGTATGAGTGGGAGATGGGAAATGACACAGGATGAACACACCGAATGTCTGTTTCTTCATGTACACATCGCACATGTTGATACAAGATTTGATATCCTCCGTGATGGAAACTATGATGGGGCGCAGCCGGCCCTCGAGCGTCGCGCCATCGTAACCAGTGTTCTCGGAATCACGCACATGGCGAAGCCTGCGGAGGCACTCACTCATCGTCAGGCGCCCAGTATCTGCATACGCACTGGAATAACGTGGTCATCATGTCCTGCATCTCGATCATCACCGCGAGCACCTTGTTGTTCTGGTCACGTCTAGCATTGTTAATCTTCATAGCCACCTTGAACGCAAGGACCGCCACTAAAAGGAAAAATACCAGGAAGTAAGTAGCGGCTACGGTCGCAATACGAGTGAAGTCCAAAGCACCTTTCACAAATGGATACAACTCTCCAAGCTGGTCAAGACCCTGTATGAGTACGTTCGACGACTCCACAATCCCAGCAATCTTGCTTGTAATCGACTTGACGTCGGAATTGAGAACCGCTCTAAGCGCATCACCCGCGTGACTGATCGTCGATGCGTTGTCCAAAAGAAATGTGTTGAGTCGTTCGTATGCAAGGTCTTGCGCCTCTATTTCGAAGCTGGACTTGAGGGTCTTAAATGAGGAGAGGGATTGTAGGATCCGCACCGATTTTCTCCTGCTGATCTTCTGTCGCCGTGAGCGCATCACCCACGCTGTTGGTAGTTGATACATCGTTCGAAAAGTCGAGTCTTTCGTATGCAGGCTTCCGCGGCTCTAGTTGGAAGCTGCACTTGAGAAACTCAGATGAGGGATTGCAGGGTCCGTACCGATCTTTTCCTGCCGATCTTTTGGGACTTCGAGTGGTGTAAGGGCCACTGTGGGTGCTGACCCGACTGCGACAGCAGTGATGGCGTCCGTAGTGTTCTGCCAGTGGGCTGAGTTGATGCCAGCACCTTCGTGTTCATCCTTCGTGCCCTGAGCTGAGTCGATTTCAACACCGTCTTCATCATCTTCAAGGTCATATAGCAGTTGAAACTGTGGAAGACATCATTCACGAATCACGCAACATATCATGCCTGAGCAACCGACCATTCCGAATGAAAAATGACCGAGACGTTCTTTAACGTCGAGCGAATTCATCTGGAAAATTGCTGAGATTGGACGCCAGTGAGCTGCGCAAACCCAGTGAAAGAAATGTGTACCTTCTAGCTCGTCAAGGCGCCACTTCGCAGCCTTGAAAATCGTGTCCAGCGAAGTGCTCATGCTCGTGAACTCAGAGTCGTCAAGGGGGCCACGACCCGCTCGCCGGATAGTATCCCGGTGGTGATTCAATAGGAGGTACAAAAGAGGGAAGATGTACTGAGTGCACATTTAGCAGTCTGGCGAAAAAGTATTCAAATTACTTACGCGATCAATGCGCCGGTGGCCGCTAACTCGCTGAACTGTAGCTGGTTGGTCCAGAAAATAAGATCGCTCTTCCAGCTTGGTTTTCAGCAGTTCCTCCTCCAGTCTTCGGAAATCCTCCGTCAAAATTTTCAGGCGCGGCTCAAAGTGAATTTTCCTCGTGGGCGAGTGTGTTGAGCGAAGCAGAAGGCCTACGCGGCGGATCGCCGGACCGGAAAAATACCTCTTGACGGCCCGCAGATTGGCGGGGTGGACGTATTGCGAAAGAGAGGTCGACTCCGACAGAATGCTTATTATATTTTCCTTGTACCAGGCTACAGTAGGGTACCACCCCACTGCCCAAAACGCTATCCAGTTCGCAAGGCTGTCGAAAGTGTCAACGTCGGCAAGTTAGAATCGTCTAGGATAGGGGGGACACACCTCCAGCCATTGGGTTTTTGGACGGTGAAGTTGTTTACTTCCCTGATGCTGACGGACCCCGATCCGTCATCGTCGACAGCCTCGATGATCAGTTTTGAGTTCGCAGTGTTGATAAATCCCAGTGCCCAACGCTCGCCATCGTGCAGCGATCGAATCCCGGCTTGTCCGACGGAGTCGCCGCTCTTCACGAGCTTCTCCTCGTAGTATTCATTCAGAGCGGAAATGAAGTCCTGCCCGTTGACACTACCAGGCCAACGTTGTTCACGCCATATTTTTCCCAGTTCCTTGGCGCAATGATCCGTTCAAGCTGAGGAGAAAAAGGCAACGGTAAACACACCAGATCCAAAATCTTCTTGTGCGGCCCATCGTGGAACGCAGCGAGGATTTCTTCCTTGCTTGAAATCATCGCACTGAGAACTCGGTCGTTTAGCTTCTCAAGTTGGTCGCTCAATGCCCCTATGTGTTTCTCGAGAGCTTCATCTACGTCCTCCGCAAGCTCCTTCTGCAGCAACGTTCTCGCATTTTCGAGCCCCTGTCCCGCCGCGAGGTTTTCTCCGTCCATCGCAAAGAGCTGTCGCAGAGCCTCATCGTTTTCAACGCAGTTCTGCGGCCCGCCATTCCTCTCAATGATATTCTGAATGTCGCGTTCGTGAGTCGTCTCGAGCTTTCGAAAGAGTTCCTGCATCTGCTCCTTGAAGTACGCTCCCTGTTGATCGATTTTCTGGCTGATTTCATCTACTACCCCTGCGGTGTAGAGACCCAGGGATGATTGCATCTCTCGTTTATCGTCTGCGAATAATTGCGCATATGTCGCCAGCCGATCTTCGTAAATTTTGCACTTGATCATCTTGGCTGGGGCCAACTGAAAATGCGCACCACATTGGCGGGAGTGCACTCACGAATGAAGCGCTTGTTTTTATACTCTTTGCACGCACTGCGACACGAAGTGACGTGTTCCGCAATGGACTGCACTAATCCCGCAGTCTGCCTTCCACTGTCAGGCCCTTGACCTTTTTCTTGGGATCGCCTATACGACGCAGGCTGCGCCAGTCATTGATCAGCCGGCGTAAGTGGGGATGATGAGGAACGGAGAAAAACGCACTGAAAAAGCACGACTATTGTGTCTTGTATCTGAAGCTGCAAAGCAAGAACTTTCTTGTCGTTCTCACGGCGCGTTGCGTCGATATTGAGGGCGAGTTTGAACGCCTGGGCCGCAACTGGGACGGACTCGGAAACGATGCAGAGCGCAAGTGACTGACACTCACGACTGATGAACGGATGTATTTGTCCTAGTATGTCCAGTCCAGCCATGATCGTCTTAGACGTTTGCTCAAGGGCGGTGAACTTTGCCTCGATGTTTTTCGGGTCTAAAACAACAGAAAGTACATTCTCTGCGCTGTTGATAGTCGATGCATTCTCCGCAAAGAAGTCGTCGAGTTTGTCCTTCCATTCGTTCACCTGGCTATGGTATGACTCCATGGTCTCGATGGTGTTGTCCTCCGCTTGTGCTTGCGAGGCATGCACAGAGCGGGAAGATTTTAGGGCCGTCGCCTCTCCTTGGGTGTCTCGGGGGCGGCTCGCATGAGTTCGGCGCTCCGGTGCAGGAGCCGGGCGAGACATGGCATACGTGGACGTGCGGACTTTGAGGAAGCTGAAGGTGGGCTGGGTGACAAAAATTAGGGCGGCTGTGACATGGGAGACCATATGATATGGCGCAGTGTTGCCATGCTATCACCGTCGGGTTATGAAAAACTCTCTTGATCACAAACCACCACAATCAGGTTGGGTGGCACCGCCCCCGCTCTCAACAACTCCTCATCCACCGACTTGGTATCGACGTCGGCACTCTACAGCACCCCCAGTGCACTGGAGACGGATGTGAAATGGCAGGAGACGTTGGCACCGGCAGTGCCACTCGACACACCACACTCATTTTCACGGGCCTTTGACGTACTTGCCCTGCATTGGGGGCTCATCCCACTCAAGACACGGCCACATGGCCCGGCATGTTCCCTTATGCCTATGCACTCCTCTTTCACCTATGCCACATCACCTCTTCTCTTTCATCCTCGGGACCACTTCCCGTTTCCAGCGTATCCATTGATGGAACATGCCACCCACCTCCCACCAATTTCGACAACCAGTACACCTCATGGTCGCATACCACTCACGCACACCGAGCTCACTGCTTCTATGCACCCTCCGCCTTCGTTTGGGCACTTTTTCATCAATCCCCGGCTTCCGTTTTGCGGGGAGCGCGGGGGCCCGGAAGGGCAATGCACTACCAACATACAAACTTTTTGGGAGGGATCTTCTTTGTACGGGCACTTTTGCATCGATCCCTGGCTTCTGTTTGGGGGCAGAGCGCAGGGGCCCGAAAGGGCAATGCACTACCGACATACGTACTCTGTTGATAGCATTTAGCAAAGTAGCCACATAGGCCGTAAACGACCTGAGCGCTACTCTCCCTCTTTATAAAATTATCCACGTCTGTCTGAAGCCTTTTAAACTCCGCTTTTGGGAGATCACGCCCGAGCTTTGGAAGCGCTGGGTCCAGATCTTCGGAAGCGCTCAACAAACGGCGCTTCCTCGGGGCATTTGGCCCCATGATCAACTTTAAGCGCGTCCGCGCCTATAAAAATGTACACAATGCCAAACTCCGCTTTCTCACCATTAAAAGTTGCCCCGGTCACGGCAGCTTGCTGTCGCCATTCCAATAACCTCTGACTGAGGCTCCAATCATCCCCCTCTTTATAAGATTGCATTTGTCCAAAGCCGTATCTCCATTTACAACTTAATCTAACACTTTCGGTAACACCTTCAGCTTGGCTGTAAAAATCAGTTTCAAACACATTTTCAGCTCAATTTTCTCTGCAGCTCAAACCATTGCTTTCGGCAATGTGGTTAGTCAAGGGGAAATTCCAGTTTTCTGATAAGGAATGAAAGGGGATGGGAGGCCGCGAAGCGGCCGACCGGTCCCTTGTATAAATATACTGAAGTCAAACAAACGCTATCACCGTCCGGCTGAACGATAAATAAGCGGAGAAGCACCTGGTGTGAATGGTCCGCTTCTATCGGTTCTCCGCAGGCTTTTGCGTGCATGTGTGATTAATTAACCGTTCTTTAAGATTTTGCTCATTCGGCTGTGCTGTATCCCCATCCCCTATTCTGGAACAGAGAAGGGAGAAGTCCGTCCTCTTCGTTTATAAGACAAGACCAGACCGACCGACCAGACCAGACACTGGACTGGAACAGTGTTCGCCCTAAGGGCATTAAATGCACCTCAGAGACTCCCTAAGGGTTAGTAAGGGCTAAGGCTTAGGCTAAGGCCGCCTTAGAGATCATTTTCTCACGCAGTCCCGCTTCATTTAGCGGTTGGACAGCTGTTCAGGAATGCGCAGAGGCTCGCAGAGGATACAATATTATCAGAAGTCTTCTTTCCTGTTTCTCAGGCGTGTCGCGGCATCTTCAGGAAGGCCGCCAGTAAGACGGCTCCGTATTCCGGTGCCCGGATACGTAAGGGGAAGCTTGCTAATACAGAGTTTTTTTTCTTCTTCTTTCACAACTGGAGATTCTGAATATTTACAGCTAATCCTCATTAAATACATACTCTCTAAGATCCATACCATAAATATTCAATTTGAAGTCAAATCCAGCCCAACTGTGCACTGTCATATTCCAGCATTTTCATTGTTTCCAAGCATGCTGTATTAGGCGGAGTTTGATCCCTATTTTCAAAGTTCTGTGAATGTGAATCAGAAGGGCAAGGAAGACATGCATTCCAACAGAGCTGAGAAAAGTGAGGTCAAGGTTAAAGAAACTACGCAGTGACAAGATCAGAAAGAGCATATAGTGGTTAATCACCATGTGCATCAAAGCTGTTAAAACAGAGTGAGTTTGGAGTAATAAAATATAAAATACAACTGAAAAGAGCAGAAAGTACCTCAAGAATGGTGGAGGTAAGCAAGGAGGAATGCGGGTTCCGCATACTTGCCTTGAGGATTTCGATCAACTGATTTATTCACGAATTTCGGCCGAAACGAACTCGTGCGCCATCGTGGGAATCGACTCGTGACTTTATCACATGATAAATGTCAGTGGATTTTCACGTGACACGCAAATCGGACCGCCTTGATAGATCGGGTTCGCAAGCTCCCCCAATTATCAGAAGTCTTCTTTCCTGTTTCTCAGGCGTATCGCGGCATCTTCAGGAAGGCCGCCAGTAAGACGGCTCCATTCTTCCTTAATGACGTTCCATGCTATTGGACACAGCCTTTACAGTATGTTCTCCAGGGCTGGTGTTCTGCATCGATTTGCCCAGGTGGAAGTGATTGAGACCGAGGGGATTTGAGGTCCATTACTCTTTTCCCGAGAGGCCATGGGAGTAGTCACAGTGAGAGGGGGAAGAAAAGTTTCGTGATTGATGGTCTCCACGCGGAAAAATCAGCCCGGCGCCTAGTCTGAATCTGTTGGCAGGTCTGATCATGGACCTGGATTTTTGATGGAGAACGTGACCAGTTCTCACGTCCAAATCGGGTCGATATTCGGGATTTGGCTACTTGCAACAGCCCAGCAGCCATTTCTACGGGATGGAAAATTTATTTAAAGCTATTAGCAGGTACCAGAAAATTCTCCGAAAGTTTTGAGGTTCTTCTCGGTGTACTATTGCCATTTCAACTCAAATACATGAACAATGCCTCTTGAATGCATTTCGGATCCAATTTACTTAGTTGAAAGACTAAAATCGATTACTTATCCTGCCGGAATGCATTCAGAAATAATTCAGGTTCCCAAAGTTCCGGTGAGGCGAGATTGTCCGAATTTGGGCGTGGGGAAGTAATCACGTGTCAGCTAAAAACTCAGGTCCATGATCGGACCTGCCAACGAAATCAGACTCCATATAAAAGATTTATCGACTATCATAAATCTTGTGGAATCTGACTACAAGTGAGACTACCCGGCGCTGGCCTAAGGCTCTAAGGTATGCACAAATTCTCCAGCAGATCCTAAGGCTTACTCTAAGGCCTTATTAAGGCTTAGAGCCATTAAGGCCTTAGCCCTTAGGGCGAACACTGGACTGGAAGCCATGGATTGCCACAACCCCATTCAGATCAGGCACCATGGAACCGCTGTAAGTATTATCCGAACAAAGTGGAGACAACAGGCTGACACTCGGGCTGCGATAACGGTCATCAAAAAGGAAAGCGGCTCCATCTTTCCTCGGGTGCCGAGTCTTTATTTACTTGCGCCGTTGACCAATTTAGTTCTCATCACTACGTGCAATGTGGTGCGCCATCGAAGCTATACAGGTGCCTGCTGAACGTTCAAGCCTGTTGCCTTGTTGGCTGACAAGCGTGATGAAGTTTGTTGGCCTAAAAACAAGCACCTTTAGTAACGGACACAAATTAAAGGGTTGAGAAGGATAGAAAACCTTGACGTTGCTTGAGGTTTGTGGACAATTCGACTTGACAGCAGCAATAGCAGGATGGACGAGACGTTGGTGAGAGGATACCAAAGTCCTGGAGAGGCGTGCAGGTGTCTTTATACACGCGATCTTGCCGAAGTACAGCGGACACGCATCCTGTGTGGCAGTAAGAATGAACGCGAAATGATTCAATTCAACTGCTGTGCAAGCATGAGACTCGTCCACTGGGCTGTATGTGCTGGACTTAAAAATGTGTGTACCATTAATGTCCCACGACAAACTATTTATGTCCCAGATTAAATGTTTTGGCCCCGGTGTGGTGGAGGAGAAAGCCCGGCACGTAGGTTCTTGTTTGGGTCGGTGATCCGAGTAGTGGTCGAGTGGATGGTTCGAATGAAATATGAAAATCAGTCCCGAGCCATAGAGTGCAAATGGGTGAGAAAAGAGAGTAAGAAAGTCGAAAAATGTTGTAAAGAGAAGATGAGGTCGTGAGGTGCGAATTTGGGTGTTTGGGTGGCTAAACTGCCCACTGGCGGCGTTACTAAAGTAATGGGCAAGGTCCCTCAGTGGTACCTCTGGGCGAGAGCCCTGCACTGGCCGCGTAGATCATGGTACAAGTGTGATTTCGATGATGTGGCTTATTTACGTTACAAACAATAATGTAATCAAGAATAAAAAATAACTACAGAGTAAAGGCGAAACCAGCGTGTGGTTGAACTTCCACACGCCGGCCATCCGACCCCTCCACACCGGCGTTCAATCCATGTTGTCCTCCCACCAAACTGATTTGGTTTCGCTACCCTGACATTTGTGTACCGATCACATTGGGATTATGTCCCAGTGTACTGCCCTTTTGGCCCCGGTGCCAAGACATTGTTGTCCCGGTCTTATCCGCTTTTGGCCCTCGGATCAAACATTTCCCGTTATCATATCAAAGATTTCATGCCCTCAAATCAAACACTTTCTGTCCCATGTTTACCGTTCTCCACAGCCCACATCCGATTCTCTCAAAATTTAAGTCTATCCGCATCAGAAAAGAGAGTACTTCTTGGTAAAAATGTCAACGAAGCATAATATTCAGGTGTTCAACCAGTGTCATCCAAAACAGGTAATTTTACCCAGAGAGATGATGCCAATCGGTCCGGCGCCACTGTTATTGGTTCATGAGTCTTGGGTATCAATATTCTGGCTTTAATAGATGCTACGGAATCTAATACAGTCCTCTAATGGCTCAGAATGCCTTAGCTGGTGGATCCCTTGAACAGACAATTTATTTCTCTCCTCCATCAGTACTGCACACAGTGTAAGGGCAACCTTAAGCTCGGCGCGGGGCGCGGAAACTAGCGGGGGAATCCGAAGTATAAATATGGGTACTATAATACAGGAGCGGGAATACTACGCACCTAGCCGGGGGGATCCGAAGAGAAGAAAAGATGAGGATTCCCACGCTAGGCGAAACCTTATATACTAATTAGTAGCTACCCAGTAGCACGTGTCCGGAGGTATCTACAATGATCCCGGGCCTGATCGCATAGCACGTGCCAGCGAGAACGGGCGGGCAGAAGGTCGGGGGCAATGGCCGGAGGGAAAGCCAGAACGGAAACCGGAGCGGAGGCCGGAGCAATAGCCAGAAGAATAGCCGGAAAGGCCGGAAAGGCGCGCAGAGCGGGGGTTCCCCTGACACACAGGTGTAAATTGAGTGTGGGTTCAAGACGGGTTCATGAGTCTTGGGTATCGGTGAAACGGTGCACTAGGGTGTGGCCGTGAAATCTAATGGATTGACTAGTGAGAAAAGCGAACTAGTCACTCCACTCAAACCAACCAAAACCAAAACAAATCACTAATCCTAATCCTAATACTCATGTGTGTGTGTTCGGGGAAGTAGGGTACATATCACCCGTCAAGAGGGTGTGCAAGTTTGGAATAAGACTTTGTTTCAATATCAACTATGCGGTTTAAGCACGGTTATGCTGGGATAGCAGGGACTTCACGCCAACAGGATATCAAGACTCAAGTTAAACCTTAGACTGTTCAAGTCTTCAGTTTCTTTGTGAGCGGCAGAACCTAACACTACTGGCAGCTAGCCAAGAAGTAGAAGGTAGGACAGACTATCAACAGACAGACACTACTTCAATATCAACCAACACTGCACGAATGGCGACGGTATCAACGAAACGGGGGCGGTTAGACAGAAGGTGGACGCTGGGCTAAGGCGCGGACAGTTACACTGAAGGCGGTGGTTTCACTTCTACTAGCACAAACTAGTCTTTAGTCCTGGAGGCCTAAAGCGCTGCTACAGGAGACAGAGAGTATGATTTACACAACAAGTCTTAGTCCTGGAGGCCTAAAGCGCTGCTACAGGAGACAGGTTGGTGCAGGTTGAGCGGGGCTCTTATATCAATGCAATTGGTAGTCTTTTCGACGTCCCGTATCTCTTAGTCTTTTCTCTGTGTCTGCAAGTCTTATCTGATTTCTTTCACAAATCTAGAGTCTACTATATTGCCCGTATATCTGGGGGATAGTTTACTGGCTAATACAGAGTACACAGCTGGCTTTTATACATTTCAGAGAGAAGTAAAGGAGATAGACGGAATGAATAGGAACAATAAAGGGTGGGAGCCCGAGTAGTGAATGGCCAATGGCGTAGAAGACATTCTCAACCAGGGGTATTATGACCTGCTACCGGGGCTAGTCCACATGTATTTCTCTAGCATGCCATAAGACATGCTTAGTTGTCTTGGTTTCCATCTTTCTGACTGAGCAAGTTGGTCATTGCTGACTAGTCAAGTCAGTCTTAGTCAAGTTTATTTAATTTCTCTATCAGTCCCGCACTTCACAAGCTCAGTGGAGCTCATAGTAAATATCAAGCGGATTGACAAGATAGTGTGGGCGCTATACTGGCAGACCAGTATAGTGACCAGTGAAATAGAGCACGGCGCTATTCTGTAGTGCCAATCCTCATCAATCATATCAGTAAATCCTTGATACGAGGCCCGCATCTTTCTAACGGTCAGATCTGCCCGAGTAACCACAGTGATGGTTAACTCAGTAACATGTCTTCATCCCAATCTAATCAGTTGGTCGTATACACAAAATGGCGCGGCGCTATATCTCTGCTGGCCCTAATGTGGTTGTACCAATCCTGACTTCGTATATCTTGTTTTAATAGTCATCAGACTATTCAGAGGCCGTTGAGGTGGCAAGTCAATAATTCTGAGTAGTTCCCTGATGTTTCACCTCCAGCACATAAGATAATGGCTTACCGCCACCATCTATAGCTCAGTGTAGAATATCATAGTCAGGATGTAACAGCCTTTTGGGCTGCCTTGTCAAGTCTACTCAATCCTTCATAGTTGATTTGTTACACTGACTTTCGGCCATCAATAGTGTAGCCTACCACCCAAGGGAAGGTGTATGCTCATAATCTAATGCCTCACTTCTGCCCGCTAATAGGTTCAAAAATGAAATAAAAACTGGTGTTTTCATGCATGTTTTGGTACACGCCCTATCATCGGTATTAGGGGTCTCATAGATACCAGAGCATCTAACACAGTCTTCTGCTGGCTCAGAATACCTTAGCTGGTGGATCCCTTGAACATACAAATTTATTTCTGCTGCCATCAGTACCGCAAACAGGTGTAAATTGACAGTGGGTTTACGATGGGTTCGTGAGTCTTGGGTATTGGTATTAGGGGTCTAATCGATACCAGAGCATCTAATACAGTCTTCTGCTGACTCAGAATACCTTAGCTGGTGGATCCCTTGAGCATACAAATTTATTTCCGCTGCCACAGTCTTTTACTGCCTCAAAATACCTTAGCTGGTAGATCCCTTGCACCTATAAATTTAGTATTGGCTCGCCCATATCAATGTGACAAGTGGACATCTGATTTGTTCTAAATGCTAACATGTCTCCAGCTTTTGTGCAATTCTGTCCCAATGTAACTCCTTTTTGGCCCCGGTGCCAAGCCATTGTTGTCCCGACATTATCCATTTTTGGCCCTGGGATCAAACCTTTTTGGTTATCGCATCAAAGATTTCAGGGCAATCTGCGAATTCAAAATTGGATTACCAATCATGCCGATTGACGATTGACGTGGACTCACCACCCGCATCTTGAATGCAGATGGGCAATTGATGGCTTTATACGGGAACCAGAGCAAGCCCTGCACTGTTTACCTGCTCAGACTTGTGGCAGAACTACCTCATTTTAGTCCTCCCCTGCTCCAACTGAGGTTCGACCACTAAACTGATTCTGCTAAGCCTTTTCAGTTCCACAAGATTCCTTTTTGGCTCATCCCATCAATGGTTACGGTCCCGCCATCAAGAGCTTTTGGTCCTATGTTTACCGTTCTTCTCAACCCCTGGGCGGATTAACTTGATCTTGGAGGCTGTATGGAAGGAAATGAGCTTACTGCTATTTGCGGAACATAAGGCGCGCGCAGTTTGTTTCCGTTTTGGGCACATTTTTTATCTCAGATTTCTTTTCGCTCTAGCTCGCTCAATTCTGACCCGTTTGCTTTGAAAAATGGTGCGTTCGATTTGTAATGGTCGATTACAGTGCGTGAGGACGAGAATTGAATTTTTGAACCCATGTATTTCCCACTGTGTGAAGTTGGTCGGATTTCAGCTGTTTGCCCTCCCACAACCGGATGGGTACTCGGAGCTGTCCAAGACCTTTTCAGAATACGCTCACCACCTGCGAATGATGCAACAAGGACTTGGATTTGAGATAATGCAGCGAGAAACCATTGAATGAGGAAATCAATCTGTGATTAGATCCGATTTTGAGCCAAATCTGTCGACCCGCGTTCTCTAGCATGTGGCGTCAGGGCATCCTAGTTTTTTCACTGAATACTCGTTTTGGTCTATAGTATTGCGCCATGGCGCCGCTTTGGCCAGAAACGCATCCTGGGCTTGGAGATGAGACCTCAAAAGCCGGGTCAATCATAGGATCACTCATCAATGTGCTTTCTTGCAAGTACCTGCTCCTGTAGCAGCCCTGAAAAAAATCGGAGCGCGTAGGGGTGTACAGCAGTAGGGCCTGTGTACAAACAAACGCGAACACGGTCTCAGGACGCGTCCTGTATGGAAAAGACGCGTCCAAGCGGCATCAGTCACACTCCATCACATCAAGTGACGCGTCTTTCTACCAACCACCATGCCGCGCAAAGCTCCCCTGCATGCCCTCCGTCAACAGTACTCCAAGGACCTCAAAATGCGAGTCATTTACCAGGCGTATACCCTTGGGAAAAGGTCTGAGGACATTGCTGTTGATCTAAACATGCCACTGCGTGTCGTCCAGCGGGTCAAAAAGACCTGGGCAGAAATTGGTGAAGTTTGCAGAGATCGACGGCACAAGTGCCGTCCTGCGTTGCTCTCACAGCAAAATACCAAGGTCTGCACCTCCGTAACCACATTTCCTTGCCTAATTATGTTCAGTTTATGCTCGCGCTCATCGAGCACACACCGGACATCTACCCCGACGAGATTCAAGAATATTTGTACACGCAGCACGATGTAGACGTATCCCTTGCTACCATTAGTCGCACCTTGCACCGTCTTGGATATGGGTCAAAGAAGGTATGATTTATGCACTTCGCTTGCACAAGCTAATGGTTTGCAGCTCTCAAAACAAGCTGCTGAGCGTTGCGCAGAGGCTCGTCAAGATTTTGTCATGAAAATTGGCAATGAACCTGCGGATCACATCGTCTGCGCTGATGAATCTGCCGTCAACATCCTGACCTCTTATCGCCGAAATGGGTGGTCGCTGAGAGGGCTGCGTTCCCACAAGCGCTGTTGTTTTGTTCGTGGAACTCGGTAACACATTTGTTTTCTTCTGTGGTGAAGTCTCGTCTGAAAGTATGATCTAGATACTCCATCTTACCTGCTCTCACAACCGACGGGATCATCTACAGCCATGTAAAGACTGGGGGATACAATGGAGATCAGTTTTTGTTGTGGCTTGAAGGTCTGTTGGCGGTGATGAATCCTTATCCAGCAAAGCACAGTGTCCTCATCCTCGACAACTGCCGTATTCATCATGTCGAAGGCGTAGAGGAGATGTGCGAAGCAGCGTGCGTACCACCCCATTTTGCTATGCCGAAAGTCCTTGACAGTTTTCTTAGGGGGATCAAGCTTATCTTCCTTCCACCGTATTCACCAGACCTGAATCCGATTGAAGAATGCTTTGCCTGGGTCAAGGCCTACATCCAGCGCCATGGTCAGACATTCCGTGATGTTGTTGAGGTTGGAGATGCTGCAGCACCATTTATGTCCTTGTATGGAGCGCTAGAACAAGTTACTGTAGAGGCGTCGAAAGGGTGGTTCACCAATTCTGGATACTAATTAGCAGTATTTTATTTCATCATGTACGAACACAGTGGACAGCATGTGGGGTGAATCATAAACGGGTATATTGATTCTGCTAACAATAGTGAATAATGACTGTGGAAAAAACCGAGCAAAGACAGGAGAGTCAAAAATATCATCGAATACATCAGATTGCCGCCGCGAGGGCCCTCCTCTCGCGGTCGGTACGTTTTATTGCCCCTCGAACCTGCCCCAAAATGAATGTCACGTTACCGAGAGTAATGTCCATTGCACCGCACAATGCACTAGCCGTCCCAAGCTTGGCAATCTCGTCGATGTTAAAAAAATCGAGTGCCTCGAACAGAGGGATATACCGGAGGAGGTCGCGCTTGGGATGGAACTCGGCCAGCTTGCGAATAAAATCATCGATCTCCGGATACGGGTTAGCAGTAGCCATGTCGGGTGGATCACTGGAAGGGATAGGGTTCGATGTCGAGGCGCGCATTGCCTGCGGGTTCGGGGGTTGGTGTAACTGGAGACACGGGGGCCGCAAAGGATGGCATGCCCCAGGGCATCATCCCATACGCGTTCATCGAGTTCATTGGCATGTAGGGATGGAAGGGGAAGGATGGATGTGCCATTGACGATGCCGGAGTGGGTTTCGAATTTTTGAAAAACATTCCAAACAACGAATCATTTGGAGGAGTCGACAGGGTCACACCATGTGTCTCAAGCGCCTGGAAGGTATCAGTTTGAGCCCTACTGAAGGAAAGGAAGACACGAACTAAAGCCGTAGACCATGCACGAAGCTGATTGTTACTCAGCTTGTGATGATTACCGTTGATATCGACTTTGCAGGCCTTGTCGGGCCCGCAAAGCTGGCAGCGACTATACTTGCCTTGCAGTTCCCCGAGGCGCTTCTTTTCTTTCTCCATGATACCGAGGCCGTCGTCGAAATCATCGTCGCCAGATTCAGCATGTTCGAGGTCCATAATCTGAATTTTCTGTTTCCCTCGTCCAGTTTTCGCTCCCACAGCACCGGGGAGCTTGATTTTGAGCTTAGCACGGAGAGAGGCGAGGTACTGGACGACTGAGAACAAGACAAAGTGTTGCAGATCAGGACTCACCTGTTCCGTGACATTGATCTTGACCGAAATCGGTTTTGACGGTTTCTCGGCAGCCGTTACCGATTCGAGGCACCCTTCCCAGTCAGCGTCTGAGCCCAGGCAGACAGCTTCCGTCGATTTTGTCGCATTACTAAGTTTGTATGTGAGAACCGGCTTCACCGCTATGTCCGCACAGCCGATAGTCTCGTGGATAAGATCCAGAGCCTCTTCAAATGTCGTGGCATGGGTCAAAAGAACCCGCTGACTGCCGTCAAGCTCAGCGCGAGGTATCATGAGAACCAGTTCTGTGATTTAGTTCAGATAGAGGAATATGGGGTAAATCATTGCACGCACTACGGTCCTCCGGGCCTACCACCTCCGCGGCCTTCTTCTTTTTCCTTGGCTTCTCGATCTCGGAATCGCTGTCATTACTGACAGCGCGCTTCTTCTTCGTGGGAAGAGGTATTTTCGGAGGCGGAGTGATGGAAGAAGAGCGGGTGAGAGCTTCCCCGGAGAGTAAGGAGTATCCCCGGGATCTGGGTCCTCGAAGTCCACGTCAAGCGACAATTGAAGGTTAGGTGTGCTAGAAGAGGGAGCAAGGCTGGGCTTCGGGGTAGAGGTGTTCTTGGAGCGTGTGGTTCTCTGTTTGCGGGGTGCAGACAGGCCATGCCCCGGAGCCATTGGTACAGCAGGCGCCGGCGACGGATGGAAAGACACGTCACTTGATGTGATGGAGTGTGACTGATGCCGCTTGGACGTGTCAGACGCGTCTTTTTTCCGTACAGGACGCGTCCTGAGACCGTGTTCGCGTTTGTTTGTACACAGGCCCTACTGCTGTACACCCCTACGCGCTCCGATTTTTTTCAGGGCTGCTACAGGAGCAGGTACTTGCAAGAAAGCACATTGATGAGTGATCCTGTGATTGACCGGCTTTTGAGGTCTCATCTCCAAGCCCAGGATGCGTTTCTGGCCAAAGCGGCGCCATGGCGCAATACTATAGACCAAAACGAGTATTCAGTGAAAAAAACTAGGATGCCCTGACGCCACATGCTAGAGAACGCGGGTCGACAGATTTGGCTCAAAATCGGATCTAATCACAGATTGATTTCCTCATTCAATGGTTTCTCGCTGCATTATCTCAAATCCAAGTCCTTGTTGCATCATTCGGAGGTGGTGAGCGTATTCTGAAAAGGTCTTGGACAGCTCCGAGTACCCATCCGGTTGTGGGAGGGCAAACAGCTGAAATCCGACCAACTTCACACAGTGGGAAATACACGGGTTCAAAAATTCAATTCTTGTCCTCACGCACTGTAATCGACCATTACAAATCGAACGCACCATTTTTCAAAGCAAACGGGTCAGAATTGAGCGAGCTAGAGCGAAAAGAAATCTGAGATAAAAAATGTGCCCAAACGGAAACAAACTGCGCGCGCCTTATGTTCCGCAAATAGCAGTAACTGTTATGGAAAATCGTTCACTTCGCAGTTGGTTGAGCCTGATTTCTATGTCAGGTTAGAAAGTTATCCAACTGCAAGATTTAATCTAGTACGCAAGTGTAAAACGGTCCCATCTAACAAGGAACTGAGTGATAATACCCATGCAATCTGATGTATCAACAGTTGTCCAAATTGGGAACTCAACTTGACTCCTCTTTCACTTCCCAATGCAAATTACGTCAAGCCAGATTTATAAGAAGTGTAAGGTGGTCCAATGAGGATGGGCTCCAAGACTGACCCAAATGAACTGAACATAGAAGAGCCACACGTCCTGCATTCCTCGCGATGATGGATTGCTGATTGAAAGTTTGAATGAGCTCAAGAACTTGGGAACGGCAAGAACAGACTGGAGTCATGTGGGATGGGATGCAAAATTGAAGCTGGTCAGTCAAGTCGAGTTGGCTCTGGGGCCGGAGGGGAACTGAGTTGCAGAGACAGCTGAAATAGTTCGAATAGGATGCCGCAAAGACATGTGAGTTCACCCATGGTAAGAGATTGAGATAGAGCTCGACACAAATGATCTGATAACTTCCAGTGGAGCAGAAGACCAGATGGTTGAGAGCACCTTCAGAATGAGTACCAGTCAAGAAGACATTGAGGACGGTTGAATTCAAGAGCCAAGAGCAAAATGATTCAATAGAGAGTGGGTGGTTGCAGAAATTCGAATTGCCTGTGAAACTTGGGGGCGTAAATTCAAAGTGGGAGCGGGCAAATACAGTGACAGCAAAGGTGCCGGAAACTGTCTTTTATCTTCACCACGGGGATACGGCCAGGGTGAGAGAAATTGAGTGGGCTTGCGGCACAGTGAGAAGAATACTGCGGCACAGTGAGATGGATACTGCGAATCGGAAATGTGAACGGACATCTGAAGAATAAATGGGGCAAGACTGCAAGAGCTCAACCACGAGACGGGAGGCAGGAAACAGAGAAGAGCCTGGATGGGGAATATACCACAGCCGAGCGAGTCAAAGAACGGGAGAAGGAGAAATATGACCATGCTGACGCGGTGATTGATGTGCTCAGAACCTATACAAGAAACACACAAATAACCCCACTTGACTCGAGAGCGGCACAGAAACAGTCCAGAGACTGTTCCAACAACCAACAAACAAATCAAACGGCAATATATGCACGTTTCCAGAGATCACGATGAGTTACAGCCCCTAGTACAGGGCCTTGTAAAGGTTGTAGGGAGAGGTTTCATATCTCAAAGAGATGATAGAGCAAACTGCGTAGAACGTGTTTCTAGACACAGTGGAAACATTGTTTCCAAACAAAGTAGATTTATAGCTTCGCAGCATGTGTGTGTGTGTGTGTGTCCAAGTGACAGAGAAACAAGTTTAAAAGTAGTCCTGTAGACTCAAGTAAGGCCCCTAGTTTATAGGCCAAGAACGTTCACAGAGCTTTCCCTAAAGAGGTACTTTCTGAGCAACACCAATAGTCACATTTCCAAAGTTTTCCCTTGACGGTACTTTCTGAAACCCGCTCCGCAAACAACAACAATAATGTTTCTTTCAACAGAGTCCCAGTTCCAACAGATTCTCAGAGTTCAGACAGTTTCCAGGCAAAGCCCAAGTGCGTTTCCAGAATAATATATGATTCAGAAACAATTAAGATTTCGACTAATAGTGCTACTCTATAAGAGTGCGTTCGCCGAGGATCCCAGATCAACCCAATGCGCAAGCGTATAGCCTACTAGTTTGGGGGAAGATGCTGTGTCCATCGTAGAAACACCCTTGGATCCTTATACAACCACCAAGACACTGTTACAAAGCCCAAAACACAATCCCAATGAGTCAACAGTCCGTTGATCCGCCTCTTTAACTGTGTTTCTGTTGGTTGTTCTTCCGAGCGTAGCCTCCCATTGGTTCCCAACTGTGAGCACATCATGTTCCCTTGCCAATTACGAGGCAGGAACCCGTCAGCAGCACCCCTGTATTATTCAGAGGGTGTGTTGATCACCGATAGATCGGCACTGCATCTCGTTCGACCTGTTTCTGCTTCAACTCAAGTCTCCCCTTGGTTCCAAGCACGGAACTTGATAATACTCCTTTGTAGGTCTCGGTAGATACCCGTTTCTCTAAGGTTTCCCAGAAAGGGTTCTTGAGAAAGTGGTGGTGGGCACCGACCACATCAGTGATGGCAACTGATGGGAACCAATGATCTGAGCCCACCTCCAAAACATGGTTTGTACTTTGGGGTGAGAGGGAGGAGAGAGGAAAATTGGGTAAAGGGCGGAAAAGACTGTGATGAACATTATCTATCACCATATAGAGCGCTTTTTTTCGAGTTTGAATTTGTGAAGACTTACAACTTGTGCATATCAACGGTGAGGCGACAAAATCACCAAAAGGAGCTTATATTAGTGGAGTTTGGACCCAAAAACACGTCCGGGTCAATATGCCAACGCGTGATTGTGACCCAATCTGATGTAGTGGTACATCTATTATTTGCCCGTCAATTTCCTTAATTGGCTTGTGACCTGACGTGTCCATCCCACATCACCGCCGTCGTCTCCCGCTCATCGCGTCGTGCAAGGCTGCCAATAGCCCCAGACTGGTATGATTCTCCCGCAAATATTACTGGAAAGGTATTGACCTAGTTCAATGCTGGATTCTAGGCTGCAAAATGCCCAGAGTACCTAAGACTGGCACATCTTGGAAACAGGACTCGCAGAAAAGCAGTCCGCTCGTGTTAACGCATTCCAAGACCACATCAAACTTCTCACAGCCTCCTCCGAGCAAAATGTGGGCCATTCTGGACTAGAAATGGCAGCAGAGTTTGTATGGGAGCACTACTACAGCGACGATGAGAATTTTTGGCGAGTTTGAGGGTGATGCGGCCATATTTTAATTTGATGTCATTAGTATAAAGTACATACTTACTATTGTAACACGTTCCGTGGTTGCTGGAAGTCTGAATTGTGTCAGAGAATGGAGGAGAAACAAGGACCATGAATTTGCCAGTTAAATTTAGTTACCGGCCTTCCCATCAGCCCATCGTGATGTGGTCGCTGCCCACCACCAGAGAAAGAGCCTTAGAACACCTTTAGAGTTGTGATCTGGATCCTCAGAATAGCCGACCACCTGTTTCGGTGTATCCGCATTCAATAGAAACCAGCAACTCTGGCAACCGAAACACTCGTGACCAAGCGCGTCTCCCCTAGCGTCCCAACACAACACAACACATTGCCAACTCCCGTTCCTTTGACCCGTTTCCGTTGCTTAAGTGGATGTTGGAAACAAGTCAAAAGAAGTTCCTTGACTTATTATTTGGCTACACATTTCCCTTACAGTTTTCAGAGCGAGACTAGCCAATGGATGTTCTAATTCCTTAGAACGTCCACCCGTTTCTCTGTGGTTCGCCCCACAGCTACCAGGAACCAGTACTGTTGCATAGAAACAACAGTTTCAGCAATGAGCACGATCAGAAACACGCAAAATTACGTGTATCTAACCATGGCCCAATTACTGGCTTATCAGCGGCACCCAGAATGATAGGATTTTGCAGATGACAGAACTGGAAAGTCATTGTCAAGGACACAGTTACCTCTTACTTTGCATGGGCTATTGCAATTCACAAGAGTCAAGGAATTACTCTTGAAAAAGCAACAATTGACATTGACAACAAGGATTTCTCTTCTGGCCTGTCTTTTGTTGCTATTTCTAGAGTCAAAACACTTCGCGGCATAGCTTTCCGGAAATCATTTGGGTGGGCCTGGTTGCAAAAACCAGTTACTGAATCAATGAGGATGCTAGAGCAGAACACTGCCCACTGGGCTGGACTTGGTTTTCTGTTAGATACTTAATGTATGGACCTTAGCGAGTATGTATTCGATGTTAATTGAAAGTAGTAAATCTTCATAATTCACAAATCATAACTGGAACTCTGTATTAGCGAGCTCCCCCTTACGTATCCGGGCACCGGAATACAAAACATATTCTCTGACTTGTATGCCATCCACATTCACAGCAGAAGGATTGGGTATGCACAAGCATTGATGCGAAGACGTGATCACGCGATTTGATGTGTCTGTCACAATGTGACATTCTCACATCCACTGTTGAAATACAATGTTCAAAAAGGATCACAAGCCACCTGCTGGAGGAAATATCGACAAAACCACACATTCAAATATTATATGACGAAAAAGTGCATATATGTCGCCCAGCCAAAGTATAAAGCTGTCGCAAGTCAGGAAAGTCTGATTCGTTCCAAGAGTGGGTTTATGGGAGGGTATATACATTGTCTAGGACAAGTTTATAATGTATCCAGCATTAATACACCCACATAAGTTTGTGTACCAATACTCGTACATCTCCGGGTTATAAGCGAGGGATGGGGTAAACCTGGGGCAGGTCCCACATGTCGGAGGGCACATCCAACATCACCAGGACAGAAAAGGAAAGTCCGAGGACATTATTCATTTTTGCCTTAAAAATAGTTGATGTTTCATATGATGGCCTAAGTGCACCCACCCTCTATTTACAGGTGATCTCGGAGTTCCCGTGCCACAGACAGGCGGTTTGACACCCTCCACGCCCAACAGATTAAAGCACCCGCCCTACTATTGAAGTTGCGTCCAACTTTTGGACTCCCACGCAACTTTTGTTGATAGGTTCGAGTCCCTGCGTTCACAAGTTTTGGGTGTGTTGCCCTCAGTTTTTCGTCTATAGATGATTCTGTTTACCTACCAAACAGTAGATAGTTCAGCCGGCCTCTCATGCTTCCTTGATTTATGCACATTCTATTACTAACTTGATGACTGTCCCCTCAAACCTGATCGCCGCGTACCGGCATGTCACATGTGCCGAAACTCCCACGCCTTCCTTAACAGTTGAAAATATTCCTTGCATCCTACACATGCTGCCATCGATTTCATGGGCAGTTTGGAAAACGCACTTGGCCCTGATTAAGCACCCAGCATGTGAGATTCAATTTTCCTGTCTCACAATAATCAATAACAATGCATTCTCTGAGAGAAAATTATGTGTTGGAGGTAGGAGAGGCATCGGCGAGTACATTTGATTGCTTCTCCAATTTCAGTACTATTTGGCCCAACGTAGATTTCTTTCAAGATTTTACATTGCAATTCTGTCTGAGATAGGGGTGAACTTTCCGTTTTAGTGATCGGTATGTGCCGGCCCGAGATCAAAACATGATTGGATGTACTTACGCCCAACTTCTTCGTCAGCTACAAATGATGTTTCATCCTCATCCGCAATGGCGACACCTTCGGCGGTGATTTCAAGCGGGCAGGCGTGGGTACGGCGCAAGCACAGGAGGAGGAGAAGCAGTGATTGGGACCGAGGCGGCGGAGAGGGTTGTTGTTATGGTGAGTATTTCTTTTCGGGATTCTGGGGATGTGTGGATTGCGAGTAGGGCTACCGCCCGTGAACCACAACGGCTCAACGGCAGCCATCGAACGGGTGCCGTGCCCGTCCCGTTGGCAAGTTTTCCTACCTTCCAATGGCCCGTTGAACGACGGCCGTGACGGCCGTTGAAACGGGTCTTGCAAAGGTACTTTGAAACCACCCATTTTAGCATTTTTTTCAGTGCACAGATGTGTATATCTACCAGGCTCCCCCATTGAATGCCTCTCTTGTTTGCATTGGAGTGCTGTTGGTTATAAACAGGCAGTAGATTTCTTTGGTTGCGCTGCCCGGCAAACTCCGAGGCTGATTGCCGAGGTTCAACTACAAGTTTGAGGTGGTTGTTTCCCGGAAAACAACGAAGGGATGCTGAAATGGGTGGTAACCATAAGATAAGGGGAATCTGAGTCAAAATTCGCCGGTTGTATTGATGAAATTGAGGTGAAATAGCGAAATGAATCAACCACCCTCGTTACGGCCATAAGAGCCCGCGCCATCTTCGTCACTTCGTTACTTCGCTTAGAACGAGAAAGTTCGTGAGTTGATCGTATTCCGTGAAAAGTGTTGTGACTTCGGCTGGATTTAGTAGAACTTCGTTACTTGTCCTCTGCACACCGTGAAAGCTCGTCACTTGGACGCAGTGAGAATAACCACATGACCGCGGCCGTACATGTGGAGAGTGCACGGGCAGTCAGCCGGGACCAACGGCGAAACGCGGCGCACTTAGTGAAATTAGAACAGCGGCACATGTGTCCGCATCAGCGGCACTTCACACACCATCAGCGTCCTCATGTGCCGCCCTTCGAATAACGAGCCGCACTTCCGCGGGCACGTTCTGGGCGCTAAAGAGGTGGACTCCGCGACTCAGATTTACTAAAAAAACACAGATGTATTCAAGTAAACTAGTTAATACAAGTGTAATATCATAAAGTAGAATGAACTTTTCAGCCTAAATGCAACGACAACGATGGACGCGACCCACAAGACTCGGTAGTCCCAGAAATTCGATAAGAAAAAGGGCCCGCATCGCAATACAAGTCCGCCAAGCCATTAATCAGCTCAAGGTCGGCTCTCGAGCACTGTGTTGGCATTTTTACGTCCCCCGAGCGAGACGGAGCACGATGTAGAACTGTGTACTTACTGAAGGCTGGCAGCTGTGATTCAATCCATCAACAATGCATCAATACACGTCTTGACGCACCGAGGAGCCGCTGACCGACGATTTGCGGGGAATGGCGGTAATACAAGGGGCGCGGTCATCTGTTGGCTGGCGTGTCAGAAGGCACAAGTGCTTATGTAGATTGCGACACAAGTTTCTCACGTAGTCATGAGTCTTCTAACTGCCAACGTCGGTGCCCGAAATCGTGTCCGCATTGCTGAGCGTCGAGTGGGGGAATTGGGCGGGACGCGATGGTGGTGGCGGTAGGAACGAAAGGTAAGATGCACAGCTGCCACACCATCGCTGGCCACGCATGTGCACGGAAGTGACGAGCTTTCACACCATAATTTAGTCGAGGTGACGAGCTTTCCCAGTTATTCGTCGAAATGACGAGCTTTCACACTTTTCCATCAAACTCACGAACTTTCTCGTTTCTAAGCGAAATAAGCGAAGTAATGAAGTGACGAAGGTGGTTACTACTACTTCCGGCCGTCCCGTCACCCCGTCCCGTCCCGTTGGAGCTGTGGAAAACAGAAAAACGGCCGCCAAATCGACGGCCGTTGCCGTTACGGTAACGGGCGGCAGCCCTAATTGCGAGACGACGCTTCCTCTCTGCGTGGCCTCTCGATTGCAGCTTTCCAATCTCGCTCCCACCATGCACTCTTTTGTGCCGAATAGACTATCGTCCCCTCACTTCCAGACGACACAGTTCTCGCGGTCCTTGCGCGCCTTTCCCTTGCGCATCCTACAACGTCTTCCCCGCTGCCACGCTCGCAGTCCCGCCACCGCCTTCATCACCGGCGTCAGACGCAGGACACCGAATATCCTTCAAGCAGCACCACCACCACATCCCCTCCCTACGGCGCTCCTCCTCACGGACATATATATATCCAGCCCGCCCAGCACCACCGCCTCCTCAACGCTTTCACCGGCCTCACCCATTTCCACCGCCACGCCACGCCCATCTCTGCGCTACACGGCCGGCTCCTCGCCTTCCTCGCGCCGTCGCCCGCCGCCTCACCTGTCCTCTCTGGCACGGGTGCAGCACCGCTTGTGAGCTGGGGACATACGCTCGGCCGCTTCTTCTCGCACTGCGCACCGGTGGCGAGTGCACTTTCTGCTAGTGTATTTTCGGGCGGGGAGCCCGCCGTTGCCTGCGTCGCTCGCCTCTACGGCGGGAGCGGGCGCGGATGCGGTGAGCGCCTGGGTGAGGGTGGTGGATCTGGCGCCGCTCCTGAAACTCTGCAGGTGGTAATCACTGCATTCAGACCCCCCCGTAGGCACAGGTCTGCCGGATCCCAGTAGGCATATGTGTAGGCAGACCACGCCGACCTTTGCCGATCCATCTGCCGAGGTTGGTCTACGTGTTCCGGCCGGAATAGGCGGACCTACCTCGGCCAGGGTCGGCCACGATCGGCACACACCAGCATCGGCTCGGATCGGTCAAACGTGGGCAGGCCTCGCGTAGGCAGACACGCTAGGCCAACATAGACCAACATAGACCTGGATAGGCACATCTCGGCAGAGATCTGCGAACATAGGCACATGTGTGCCTATGGGGGGGTCTGAATGCAGTGAATGGAAGGAAGAATACTTCGGGAAGAGAGAGGAAGCAGCCGTGTGACGTACACGCATTCGAAGTGGGGGCGCGCGGCCGTCTGTAGGCTCGCCTTCGCGGGGGGGCGGCACGCGTCTCCTCGTCGTGGCGGGATGGCCTCGGCGCGAGCGTTCGGGGGCATTCGCTCTGTGCCCCTCTCTCCTCCGGCACCATCACCCGCACCCTCACTCTCCCCCCGCGTCGGACGACCCTCCTCCCCGCGCCGACGCACGTCTACGCACTACGGCGTGGGCTCACGGGCGCGGTCGTCGAGTCCGTCGCGGATGCGCGGGACGGGCGGTTCGTTCGCGACGAGGAGGAGGAAGAAAATGCTATTGACCCAGCACTATCCGGAAACACGTGCCACTTAGCCTCATTTGGGAAGAGCTTGGCAAGAGCTTTGAAGTGGCTTGGCTGGCCGCATGTTCTGGAGTCCACAATGCATCGGAGTTCTCCGACCTGAAGTCCGGACATCATACGTAACTGGACCCGGATGTAGTCTCGTAACAAGCCTTTATATACTTTTGTGAAGACAGTCGTTCACACTAACCCGGATGTAACATTCTACTTACGCCGCTTCCTCCGCAAATACATAGCCCATTGTATTCTGCCGCCGCTCGGTACCTTCCCATGTTCTGTCCCGACTTCTGTTCTGCCCCTCGTACCTCTTCACGTCCTCGACAACTTTGGCGGCGTCCCGGCCCACATCTCTACGCATCATACTGTTCCTCCAGATTGGGGACGCAATCCCTTGTTGACCGGCGTCAGCTTGGGTTTCGAATATCTCAGCCAGCCGTCGCAGCTCAGAAGCACGCTGTCTTAGAAAGACTATGGATTCATCTCCCTAAGAGAACCATCAGTGTCATTGTGTCAAGAATAAGTAAGCTAGCGCACCTCTTGTTCGTCCTCGTCTAGCACAGGTCCATGGATGGAAATTGGAACTTGGGATATATCCACGTCCTGAGCCCGCGCGCGCTTCACATTTGCCTCGTTTACCAGCTGCCGCCATTCGCCATTGCGCAACAGGGACTTATCACCGGACCAGTTGTCGTCGTCCCCATCGGTAATACATCCGTCTTCCTCGTATTCACCGCTGGGCTCCTCCTTTCCATGCAGCTCTGGATGCTTGTAAATTGGCATTGTTCGCCGTCGGCGAATCTCAACCCAGAAATCCTTGGATGGCGGAGGAACTGCTTTAACCAGGTGCTTGCAAAGATGGCAAGCGTCGAATTTTTGACGACCACAGGTGCATGTCCATAGCGCCACATTAGTCTTATAATCATTGTCGCTGATCTCCCGCTGCGATAGAGTCTCCCAAGTCTTTTTGAAGCGCTTCTGCCACGTCGACATTGGCCGTGCCTGACCAAGACGGTATGTCGAATCAAGATACCGAAGTCGAGCATCGATTGTCGGTGTAAACGTCGTATATGAGGATGTACACGAGCCGGGGATGTACAAGGTGATGTAGATGCGTGTGTTAACCTGCTTCCAATGGTTCTCGACGGTCATCGTTGTTCGCAGTCGCGACAATCTGTGGGATCGGCTGACCGTGCCCATAGCGGCCACATCTTGGGGCGATACCAGGATGCCCACATGTATCCCCAAACCTCGCGCAGGTCGCGCGCCTTACAGAATTGGTACATCTCGACAACCGCTTGTCGACGAATTTCTTGCCCTGTCAAATGCTGACCATTCCTCTCTGGGAAGAAAGGATGCCGGACGAAGGTACGCGTAAATATGCGCAGGATCTGAGCACGGTGGTGGGGTGGGCAGAAAATGTAGTGGGGATCCCGAGTCGAAGTCTCGTCGGCCTCAAACATCCAGTCAGGACCGTCAGTGCGTTCCGGCTCTTCTCCCCGTATCAACGCCTCAACATCTTCAGACAACTCGTCATCGTCGTCATTGACTGTTCGCGTGGCTGAATCCACACTCGGTTCTTGGTTAAGAACTTCGAGTGTTCTTAGCGCGCCATTGATTCGAATTGTCGGACCTGTCGACTGGCGCGGCGGCGGCTCGACAATCTTGCCACCAAGACGAATGGTGAGGTGGGGGACAAACGCGATAGTGTTGAAACCATTGATATCCGGGAGCGGTACAGGTTCGACACGGAATAGAGAAGGGCCATTATCGCGGGGGACGGGCCTCTGCCGCGGCCTCTTCGATTATCATTTTGGCAGATTTCAGCTCGTCGTCGTCACGATGCCACTTCTCACGGCTATTCTTGTTCCAGAGATGGTAAACGGCTCGACGAGAAAACGGTATTTTTGTGCGATCTTGATACTCAGGGAGGTCTAGAACCCAATTCCAGATCTAATCATGAATAGGCTCAATATTAAATGGACGGTTCTATTCACGCTACTCACCTCTGCTGCCCGAAGACGAGGATTTCGTGTAACAAATTCCTTCACCTTCACTGGCACGTCCCTGCTGTAGTATGGAACGTGATCATCTTCGTGCGCCAGTTTCACCATAGCATCACTCGAAGATGAATCGACTGTGATGTGCAACCACCCGTCACACGGGAACGTAGCCATTTGGCGCTTGTCCCTGTGCTTATCTTCGCTGTCGACCTTCTTTGATTTGTGCTGACGGGATTCGATCTGTGCGCAGTGGTACATATAACGAACGAGGTCGCTGTTTCTTGTGCTTGTAATTGCTGTGCGAGCTACCCACAATTCGTAAGTGAATTCTATTGCACGTAAATCATACTCACATAAATTTATAACCGATGCACTGCTGTATCTCGATGGCAATTAAATCCGCCAACTCCTTTCCCGTCTTTCCTGACTTGTCTGCATCAATGATGGCCCCTAGCGACCGTGCATTCTCATCCATAGCGATGGCAGCAAGAAAGTCCTCCAGGGTAACAATAGACAGGTAAGCGTCATCCTCGAGAGCATCGTCGGCGGATGGCGCGCTGAGCGTGGAAGGACCAGTTTCCTCAGGCGGGTCCCGCCTCTTTTTTGTCGCTCTTTTCCCAAGACAGGCGCGACACGTTCGTTTATGTTTCCCGTGTACAATTTCAAAGGATTCAACAGCTTTACGGCCCTTGCAGGAGGTGCATTTTTGGCTCGGCGGGTCGGACATGATACAGGAAAGAGAGAGTGGCAGGGTCAAATAAAGCAATATTTTACAATATTTTATCGACATGTTACTAGTTCGGGACGACAATGGGTGCGCTTTGGCCTCGCTTCGTCTGGTGGCGACGATCCGCCCGTTTGGGAACTCACGTGGGCGCGCAAGCTTCACGTGTTTCCGGAATCTGCTGGGTCAATGACGCTCTCTAGGAGGAGGACGGTGCCTGTGTTTACGGTGAATCCATATGGAGGAAGGGCGGATGTGAGGAGCCATTTGGGCGGGAGGGCGAGGGATGCGGAGGATAAAGGTGTGGGTGCAGGCGTAGCTGGTGCGGCACCGGGTGTAGGTGGAGTGGGGGAAGAGGGCCAAGTACATGCGCGTGTGCGGATGTGGTTGCCGCTCCAGCAGAATAACCAGCAGCAGGGAGACGTGGAAGGTGAAGCGCCGCCACCGGTGCTCGGCATTGCGTTCGTCCCCGCTGCTAGCACGACGAGCAGCAGGGTCATGGTGGCGCAAGCACGAGAGGTGTCCAGGACGTCCTCGTCTTCGATCCCGCGTGGTGCGATCCGCTGGACTATACGGCGAGCGGTCCAGTGGAGCAAATACAATCGTCTCAAGGTTTTTTCGAAGAAATTCATCACCTATCTCATTTATTTTGCTTGAATCTTAAGAGTTTTAATCGTATACGCCAGTGAGGGAAATGCACGGAAATGGAATGTCGCTACTTCGTAGGTCCTGAGGGTCGATATGTCATTCCGAGTCTGCACAAGGTGACTGTTGAAGTGAGGAGGAATCAAAGTCAGTCATTTTCGCCGAGATGACTGCGCACAATCGGCTTTATTCACACTGGGGATTACCAAATTTTAGGCTGCCGTAGGTGTGATTTAAACTTCAAGTATTCGTCCTAGGACATGTCTATTGTATGGGCCATATACTGTACAATAATTCGGGGACATAATGAAAAAAAAGCACACCTCGATTCCTCGAAACAAAAAATGGAGCACAACTTTCAAAAGTGGCTTCTTGAAGGAAAAGTGACACAACTTGGAATTGCGGCTTCGGTTCAAATTCTCGGTCACGGAGTTTGTATACTTACAGTTTAACTGGTACTGCATCCTGTCTGCTCCTAGATTGCTCCTAGATTTACCGCTTCTTCGGGTATTGAAAACTAAAGCCATTGAAAATACTGTTTTGTACTTTGATCATATTTGCAGGGAAGCTGGTGGGATATCCGACTAGCGTTGCATTCCAAGGCTGACTCTGCTGAGATTGCGAAGTCTGGTCGAGCTGTTTGCATAGGGTACGGCAGAAATTGATGGGCTCGCCGAGCTCTGCCCGTGCCGCTCTGCCGAACCACTAGGTTGTTGTCGCTTGAAGTTCTGGTTCCTCGTACTGTCTCTGGGGTGGATCTTATTCAGATGGAACCGAGTGTGTTCTTCTTTTTTTGGACAGATGTTTTTTGCAAAACACGCTGTACACGATGTGCGTTTCACGCGAGACTTCCAGTCAAGTTGTGCTCTTTTTTGCATCATTTCGGGTCAAATTGGGCATTTCTCAGCCATTTTTCACAAAGTTTGTGAACCTTTCTATTTTTTGTACAGTATATCACTCTCTCTTTTTATAAAATTAAGCCTCTCTGTCTGTCCGAAGCCGTATCTCCATTTGTAAACTTCTGCGGTCAACTGACAGGCATCGCTTATTTATAAAGTGGGAGCCGGCGCGAAGCGCCGGCGAGCGCTTGTGTGCCATAGTATTGCACCTACCTAATACATATGGATGCAATAGGAAGGTATACTGACATTTAAAACAAAAAACAAAACAAAAAACAGCTAACAAAAATTCGCTTTTGATCCATGCAACGCCTGGAGCATAATATGACTGGGGCACCCTCCGAAATTTCACTCCTGATCCCCCTTGAGTTGACCGCATATTTCATTCAATCCCCAAACGTGAAATAGTCAGGCATTCTCGACTAGGATGGTCTGCGAAATCAACCTCTCCGTCTCTGCCCGACCGAGGTGTGATTGAGCACTTGAAGGGCAGAGGTTGACTGGGATGGCCGGTCACCATCAACTCGCAATCGGTAAAAATAAACAACATACGTGACCATCGCGGAAAGATATTCATACGTAGGTTCGATGATGTCCCCATTCTCGTCTGCCGCTTTTGTGATATCAAAAGTCGCGAGGATGGATGCTATCGTAATCCAAACCGAGGAGTACGCGAACTGTTTTCCGGGACAGACTCTATGAACAGTGTGAGGTAGCAACAAATTTCATGGCTTATGTCATGCCTTCGCCCGAACCCGAATGCAGCGTCAAGCGGGCTGCCCAATGCAAGGTTCGGTTTGCCATCCAAGAGCCAGCGCTCGGGCTTAAAACTATGCGAATCTGGATAAGTGGTCTGGACTCGATGAGTACAGGAGTAGTCGAATATTCTCTGCGCATACTTCATCATGGAAGATGGCCCTGGAGTATGGTTTGAATTTGCTTGAGTCAAAATTTCGACCAAAACCTGAGACTCACCAGACATTTGCCATAACAATGGATTTTGCCGGAATACGATAACCGTGGTATTCATCCTCAGCTTCTATAAAGTGAGGGACGGCTCAATGGAGACGTTAAAAATCATCCGTACGCGAGGATGCAAGACGACGAACCGACTGGGCCTGAGGGAATCCAACGAAACACTTCTTTAACAAGCGAGGGAGACATAGAGCAAAAATGGCTCGTCCGCGAAATTCGGAGCCGTCCGTCAACCGACAACAGAGTCGATTTCCTCTTGAGCTTTCTCTGGGCGTCAGGATTTGAAAGCATGGCAAGCACGAAGTATGAGATTGTCGACACAGTCGTGTCTACCCCCGCTGACGTACATCGCGCCGGCCACTTCTTTTACAGCCCGTTCCTCATCAGGGTGCCTTATTTTACCCAGTTGAGTGGAAGTGAAGGAAATCGGCGCTGTGCCTGCCGCCTGAGAAAATACTGCATTACCCCTAGTTGAACTCTTTGAGAGATCGCCACCCACCATGTTCCGCTTCAACCTCGGCAAAGGGCGCATCGATCATAAGCTCAGAGAGCTCCCGCCATTCTCTCGCGAGACGTTTGAATCCGGCTCCGGGGAACCATTCCGGAAGGTATTTCAGGCCGGAATGGAGTCCTGGACCGATCAGGCTCGACGGCGGTATCGAAACAAAGTATTACCCTGGCTTACCACCAGAAACCTCCCGGGAATTATTGCGTGTGCCATTGCTCGCATTGCGTCTTCGGCCCGCTTGACGTGGGGATCATTCTCCGGACGAACGACGATCCCGTATGCAGCCCATAAAATTACTTCCCCGGCCATGCTACCAATCGAGATGATATGATTCACAAGATAGACTCGAGCTGCAACTCACTGTCGGATATGATGCACGAAATTTTCTGGGTCACGGACGAGGCGACGGAGAAGTTCATGACAAGCAGTGTGCTCCTTGGGATACTGTTTCAGCACAGCGGTGGGATTGAAGGTTTGGTAAAACTGTCCTCCGGAGGTTGCGCCTACATCCAACTACAGTCAAAGTGGTGTTCACCCATAGACGCACTGCACATACCAGCGTTCACCTGAAAATAGCTCAATTTCACGTTGAGAGGGCACAAGTGTCGTCGCATAGGATACCATATTTTATGAATCCTGGTAAACATGTCAACGTGTTGAATACTTTGAGGTCCAGCTGCAAGCGTACCGAAATGAAAATCCCATCCCATAAGTTCGTTGACCATCGGCATCGGAGGCCTGGTAACAGTGTTACTCTGCAAGTCAGGTCTCGCGAGAGAGGCCTTGCCTGTGTGAATATTTGTCAGATCTCTTCTCAAGCAGGTCGATGGCCGTTTGCATGGATGAGAGCACAATAACCGAGGTTCCCACAACGTTCAAATGAAGGATATCAGAGTCTACGAAATGGTCAAAGATGTTGCAGATCGTGCAGATCGCGTACTGTAATCGCTGACTCCACGTCATGTAGGTCTCCCACTCATAGCTGGATGGTATCGCGAACAGATGACCTATAAGCGGAAGTCTCCTAGGCCCTGGAGGCAAGGGGAGCAGATTTTTGCGCGAGCGATGGCCAAGATAAAGCAGAAGGATAGTAGTAGATGTACAGACAAAGTAGAGCAGCATACTGAGAGGAGCGAGAGCCATCAAGACACAGATCGAATCCTCGCCCGCATCTCTTCTCTTCTCTCTCTTTATAAAATAACGGGTGTCTGTCTGAAGCCTTTGACGCCCTGCATATGGTCTTTTGTGACCGAGACTGTGGGCCCTCGCACGCCACTAGAACTGCACGGAACCCAAACTCTAGATGCTCCCATGGCAAGCGCTCATATCCCCTTGCCGCCTTCGGCATCCCGTACACCACAGGCCGCATTTTGTCAGATTTCGTCCGTTGAGCGGCCATTGCGCAGATAAACTAGATCCATTCTCATGGCAGGCGTCAATTCTCCCGTGTAGCGGTGAGCGTCCTGCTCGCTTGATTCATTTCAGCGGCGTCATACATTGATATTGTCAACTGAACTCTGCAACTCAAGGAATCAATCACTAAAATTGACGATGCTCCGTCGTCCGAGGGTGTATTTTCGCGTCATTGCGGCGAATAGTTGTCAGCTTTGCGCTCAACTCAAGCAATAGTACGGCTGTCTGAAGCCTTTTCCTAACACTTTCGACTCACTTACCACTTCCGGGCAGTTGTAATTAACTAAACTGTAAACTCTGCTGAAAATCAACACTGATGCAGAAGGAACCGCTTGTACCTCATATATTAAGTAGATGCCTCAGATCAGAGTGTAGATGTTTGTACCGCCGAAAATTAATTGATTAATTAACCGTTCTTTAAGATTTTGCTCATTCGGCAGTGCTCATCACTTGAAGTAACCCCTTATATCCTCGACTTTCTTTGCCGTTCGACACAGCCTTTTCATTTCCAAGCAACCACCTGACCTGTGCGCAATCTTTCTTGATAAGACGCAGTGACTGCTGGCTACAGCGCAGGCTGATTTGATCCTTCTCACTGGGCCGATAAGCCACATCATCCTGCCGGTTAAGAATATATGAAGTGGGTGCTTATTTTTGTTCGACTGCGAATCCTCTACCCCCTGTCCGCGTCTTCAGTTCACTGCCCTGTATCATTCTTCTCTGGCAACAGTGACGGCTCAATCTGTAACGCCTCTGTTTACCGCTGGCTATCTTTGCTGAAGTGCTCCTAATATCGGGCCTCTTCTGGTGCTGCTCCAATCTTTATGGATTCCTCGATATGAACGATTTTTTATGGTCTGTAGATCAACTCAGGTTGCAACAAATCAGTGTCTGTGCTCGCGCTGTTTTCAAGTCTGAGAACCTCTTTCATTGCGGTCGAATCAATCAGGTTTCCTGGCAAGGATTGTGCTACGTATCAATTTATTTTTGCACTTCAAACCATCTATCTGTCTCATGCCTTCCGTCATTTCTTCACTCTTCCGTGTTCGTGGTTGTTCATCACATCGCACCCTGATATTGATGTGCTATGGCTCGGGTTGCGTCCTGATTTGTTGGCGTCCACTGTGTTCGCTTTGCCGCTTCCCTGCGGCATTCAATACTTCACGGAGGATCAACTCTCAACCGAGCTCCGCTGCAAATTGGACATGGTTCTGAATTACTGCGTCGGGCTCGGCTTAAAGACAATGCAATCACTTCCTTCATTTTTGTTTGCACAATATGAACTCTAACACCTTCCTTGCGTTGATCCCGCTAATACTACAGAATTGGAGGCGCGGTGATCTGAACCCAGACTGATTGCTTCTATTCGATTTCGGCCTCCTTTCGGTGGAATCTTTTTTATCTTCACGGACTCAGTATTCTCTTCACCATCTCAGTCTACTCCACCCGCAACGCCACGGCTTAGTTCAACTGCCGGGACCCGAGTACGTCACGAAGATGAATTGGGCAATCTCTATCTACTTCCCTTCCTATCGTATACTCCGGCCTGTGTCATCATTCTTACTTGCAGCATGGCATGTGCTCACGACTTCAATAATATATACATTATCATCCGAGTTGCCGAAGCGAAGCGGCGGCATGTCTTGTAACCCATTCGTTATCCCAGCTGCGTTCAAAAGGTAGGCTGTCCTGCACATTCACCGGATGCACTTTTGCATCGACGGTCTCTGAGGCTCAGAGGATGTTGTTGCCGAAGGCACCGAGAGAAAGAAGGTCTTAGCCGTCCTCGTACACCACAAATAGCGTTGATAGGTTTTTGAGGCCTGCTACCACGCAAGGTACCAAATTCAATGCAAGTACCCATTCGAAAGGTTTTCGTCGAATATGATGTGGACGTCAGATGGCCTGGCGAATTGAAACGAAATGGAACAGTATCTTTTGTGTGGAAATCCGAAATCGCCAAACTATCTTGCGGCCAATTGAATCCGGGGCGTCTAGATCTCTTCAAAATGAGCTAACAATGCGCATCACATCAAAGGCGCCAGAACTCGAACTCGACCTATGATGTTGAAAAATGAATGTGAGAACTAACATCTCGAGTACCAAGATGAGGGAATAAGGACGGGAAGGTGCATGGTCAAGGTTAGCATGTATTCACGGAACGGGGTACGGGCTTTTCCATAAGCTTCAACATCTCCGTTAAAATCGTGTTGAAACGGAAAATTTCGTGGTGGCTGTGGATGGCTAATACAGTGGGGCGAAGCATGACTTGGAATGGCAGGAAAAAATCAAAGAGCGCAAAAAGGTGCGATCTGGCACTAAGCATGTCCCTGCTTGATGCAAGAGGCGTCTGCAGTTTTTACGATACAAGTAAGCATGTAGATCGCAGCTCAAAAGATTCCGTTTTCTCTTTTTCCCTGTCTCCGGGATTTTGAACTCCTGGAGTATGGACTCCAGCGTTGAGGAAGAAATCTGGCTGATTGATGTCTGAATTAAAACTTCAGATTTCAGGAAGCCCGAAACGGAATTTCTTTGCAGTTCTCGCGTTCAAAAAACGGAACTTTTATTCCCGGTGTTGCCAAGGTGTTGTTTGACCGGTCTCGATCGCATTTAGCGGATAGTGTATCAATGGTCTCTCGGAAGCTTGCACGATTTCCTTCATGTTCTGATTTCCCTGATCCGCAGTCATTAATTTTTCTCGTTTAACGACGGCCAATTTGTCCTGATGGGGGCAATATTGACTGTGGAGCTGGAAGATGAATGGGAGATAGAGAAAATTATTGAAGACAACACAATCAGGTGCATTCTAACTCCCACACTAGATCCGAGTTCTCCACGGAAGCTCTTTGAGATCCATCCCGGACCCATACGAGAGCGGCGTTCGTCGTTCGAATGAGAAAGCTGGTTCCCACAATTGCGCAGATATCGAGGGAAAATGCAACGCAAGTGCTGAAGAAATTGATCTTCGATCGTGATATGGCGTGCAACACAGAAAAATTCGTGCACCAGATATTCACGGAGTTTGACTCGGTTCCAATTTGGCGTCCGCCGGAGAGTAGAAAATAGATTGTGTTGAAAGTCTGAATCCATAAGAACCAGTGAAAAAAAGTCTGGATTGAATACAGGATCCAGAGAAGTATAAATACCAAGTTGTGTATCTACTGCTAAGTAACCGAATACGTCGAACAATGAGAGATAGGAATCAGGGACAGTAATCTGGTCATAAAGGGAGTGCTGTTCAAGAGGCGGGTGGCCGAAAAACCTGAGATATCCACCTCTCTTCGGCTTTAGCTCGGAGTACGGTTTGGCCCCACTTTCGGTTTTCGAGCCTTTTCACTCGATGTCCATCTAGCTTCCTCAGTTCTGCTCGGTTTATTAAATGATAAAGGTGGACCCCCCCACAGTTATATACCAGGAACAGCACTGTGCGTTCAGTTTGTTTGAAATCCGGCGTCAGAGGTTGCTTTGCAAAAAATTGTTCTCGTATCTATTTTCGGCGAATTCGGTCCGCACACACAAATACGTCATTGAATTTTTTTCTTTTGACAAGTTTTGAGTGGGGAAAACGGCCCGTACTCCATCGGACCGACAATAGGGGTGGTGGAGTTGGGGGTCTGGGTTTGAGAGTTTGATATCCGCGGGTTTCCGTCCGCTCACCTCTTGGTGCTGTTGCAGGATAAACCGGGAGAAGATCACAAACTAGATCAAGATCGGATTGCTGTATTTATTGAATATAGCTTAATCCAACGGATAGGATGCATGATTGGGCCATTCCAACAGATTGAGTAGATTGCTGTCTCTCATGTGCCCAGATCTAGTGGCGAGCTCGTCGAAAATATGTGGGTGGTGGCGTAGGTAGTGTAGTGTCTTTGTCTTGGCCCATTGTGCTATACCCTGCAACTCAGCACGTTCCGAAAGGGGACATACTGTACAATTTCGTTCAAATCGACAGGGGGTGTGACGCGTGACCCATTTTACCTATTCGACATTTCGGCAGCCGCCGATTTTTTGCGTGACACCTCGAAAATTTCGGCATTTGAACCGGAAATTTTCTCTTTTTTCCCCTTTTTTTTTTTTTTTTAGGCAATTTGGGGCCTGTGTAACCACTTGGAGGTTCGACAGAGGCCCGAGTGACACGTGACATCGACCAAAGTTCGTGATCGACAGGGGGTGCGTGACGCGTGACTGCCGATTTGAACGAAATTGTACAGTAGCTGAGTATATTACTTTATCCTACCTTATTCCATACTCCAACCATGCCTACCAAAAATCTGGAATCTATCCAGCTCCTCTTCCCTGGCACGCTGGGAGATTGTCCTTGGCCCCGGTACCTAACCTCTCATTTCGCGGTGTGCAAGGAGAAATCAGAGGCATGGCTTGAAAAATTCAACGCATTCAGTCCTAAGACATAGAAAGCATTCAACCCAGTGGGTCTCGTTCCTTGTATCCAGCGCCCACGTCACCCAAAATCCAGACCCCCTAGCATCGTCTGGATACCCCCTCCCCGACAAAGGTAAGGGATGGGTTTGTATAAGAATAACATTGATGAATATTTTCTCTCGTCTAGACAGACTCAGAGTCGGCCTTCTTCCTGATCAACGAACATTTTGACAAGTCTGATACGAATTTAGCCAGAATCCAAACGGATATTGGCATACATACCCTCCGAAACCCTCATATGGTTCAGCCGCATGGTGAATGAATTGGCGGAGCTGTTTCCATCCACCTTCCTTCCTCTTGTTCAATTATCGTAGTCGCCTAATCCGTTCTCATTCGTTTTCCAGCATCATAGTCTAATTGAGAGTTCTAGCGCCTTTGGCATGTTGCGCGTTATGAATTCATTTGCTTAGACGCCGTTGATGTTTCCGCCGACGCTTAGCGTGCAGGCACCTCCACTGCCCGCTTACACACTCAGGCACCGTGATGCTGTATTTTTGTTATCTTCACAGTCCTCACGCTCCATTAGATGATTTATTCCGGTTCCATACCGAGAAATGTATCCGAGAAATGTATCCGAACGCCACTTCACGTAGCAGCGCCTAATTCAAGTTCCTTACCAATGACTTTCATTCTCACGAAAATCACTCGACTTGGAGCCAAAAACAGAAGCTTGGCAAGATCTATTGTGTCTCTTATATCTCCTTAAATATTTAAGGGCATCTTGCATCCCGAACCCATACTCCAACATGCCTACCAAAGATCGCGAATCCATTCGGCTTCTCTTCCCTGATACGCTGTGTAACTGGCCTTGGCTTCGTCACCTAAACCCTCATTTCGAGGTGTGCAAGGACGAATCCGCGGCATGGCTCGAAACGTTCAACGCGTTCAGTCCGAAGGCACAAAAAGCATTCAACCGCTGTAACTTCCGTGAATCCCGTTCCTTGTGTCCAGCGTTCATTTTTTCACAATTTCCTCAGACCTTCTGGCAGCCTTAGCGTACCCCCTCCTGGACAAAGGTGAGGACCCTGCTTTGCACGCGTGTGGCAGTTGTCAATATTTTCTCCCGTTCAGATGGCTGCAGAGTCGGCTGCGATCTGATGAATCTCTTCTTCCTGATTGACGAACATTTCGACAAGTCTGACACGAATGAAGCCAGAATCCAAGCGGACACTGTCATGCATACCCTTCGAAACCCCAATATGGTTCGGCCGGACGGTGAATGGATTGGCGGTGAGGTTGCTCGCCAGTAAGGAGCGCCCAGATCTTTCAGAACAGGCCTCCACTAACTAAATTTCCACGAATTCTAGATTCTGGCTGAATGCCATCCGTATCGCTACTCCGACGTCCCAGGGCCGCTTCATCGATGAATTTCATATCTACATGGATTCCATGGTTCAGAAAGCTCAAGATCGCACCGAAGACCACATCCGCGGAATCGACGAATATTTCGAGGTCCGCCGCGTCACTATCGGGGTCAAAGCCGCGATAGTCATCAACGAGATAAGGATGAACATCCCGGATGAAGTTTTGCGGAACGAACACATCGAGACACTCATATCTGCGTCCACCGACATGATCCTCATCGCAAACGACTTGTACTCCTACAACGTCGAGTTTCGTTTGTCTCATTCGTAGAAAATATTTTTTCCTGAACAGATTCAGGCAGGCTCGAGGCGACGATCGTCATAACTTAGTGGCCATTGTTATGCGTGCCCTCAATCTTGACCTCGCGGCGACATTCGAATGGATCTCGAACCACCATGATGGACTCGTGGAGAAGTTCCTTGCTGCTTTCAGTCGAGTGCCCCATTACAGGGACCCCCAACTCGACCATCAGGTGACAGAGTTTATTCACGGGCTCGGCAACTGGGTAATACCTCTTCTTGTGCGCAGTGTGATAGTTTGCACCGTGCTTACCATATTTTGACAGGTCCGCGGTTACGATGTTGGTCGTTCGAGGTATACTGACAAGATAATCTCTCTGGCATTGATCTAATTATTCACATAGAATGAGCGCTACTTTGGAAAGGGAGGAAAAGAAATCCAAATAACTCGAACAGTCGAGCTCTTGCCAAAGGTGGATGCGGGGCCGGAGACCGTGTCTCCTGAGACTCCCGTTTCTGATACTTCCTGATATGTGCGGTCAAAGAACTGAATTTGAGTCTTGCATCCCATCCTTGAGAGAGGTTATATAGAATGTTTACCGCCTTGATGATCCAATATTTGAAATCCATACCTGCTCTGTCGTCGCGAATTCATTACACAAGTATTAGCTCTGAAATTCAAAAAAGCCGGTATTTCATCCTCTGTGGATTTTCAATGCGATTTGAATGCGCCTACTCCCAAGGAAATCCGATCAAAACTCAGCCCGTGGAGGCTGTTCTAGTCAGAACTGTCGAAAATAGAAAAAAAATGAGCCACACCTTATGTTCCGCGAAGTGCTGTAACAGGTGTGGGGTGGATTCGAGACAATGTTATTTGCAGATCAGTGGTGCAAAGACCGCGTTGCACCGACTGGCACAATTCTATAATTTTGTTGCTTATGACTAGTCATACTTCCATAAACACCAATTTTATTTGAAAAGCAAAGGAGCGACATGAGCGAGGTGTAAGTAGAAGGTAGGATAGCAAACAGTTATCATGAGTTGGACATCAACAGGGGGGGGTAGACATGTGAGTGAGGAATGTCAAGGATATATTTACCGGGTGCAAAAGAGAATTGGAGTGTGTTTAGATGCCAATCCATGTCCATGGATCTGGATATATTTCCTTTTATGGTAGTCGTGAGAATATCAAAAATCCTGCTTCGGAGGCTCTGCAAATGCTACGTTCCTCGCTTTACTCCGCGTCTGAATGTACTGATCTTGCATATAGTTGGACGCCCGCATCATGTTGAACACAGTACGTCCCAATTCCTCCATGTTAACCGGCGGTACTGGCGCTGCTTGATTCGTATATGGGTTGACCTGCGCCTGCAGCTGCATCACCGGCGCGTGTGTTGGTTGAAACATCGAGGGGCCTCCACTCGCTACTTGGTTCAACTTCACCCTCAGGGTGCGTATTTCATCCCTCAGCACATCAAACTCGTCCTCCGCCGGCCTGCCATAGAACATCTCATTCAAGTGCTGCCCAATGGTACTCGTCTTCTGCCTGTACTCTTCAACTCGAGCGGCAGCTGACCCTCTTCCCCTAGGAATATAATTGCCATCCGACAACTTTTGCTGGCCATCCTCGACGACTAGCCACCCCTTGTTAATGTGAGCGACTTTCACCGAGCATTTTTTGGAGTAATGATCTTGACCGTCACAATAGTAGCAGCCGTTGCGCTGGACTTGTCCACCATATCCGCGGTTGAACTGGTGATCCGTGCTGTAAGCAGTTTGTGGCCCGCTTCTAATTCCCGAGTCTCGCTGCTCACTCTCCCCTTGGGTAGGCGCAGGGCTCCTGGCATTTTGGAACACCTTCAACAACTCCTCGTGCGTGGCCTTTGACTGCTTCTGGGTGACAGCTAACATGTTCCTCAGCCCGAATAATTCTCCACCCACCTCCTCAAGTTGTGCATCCCGCCGCTCAATCTTCACCGTTGGGAAGCGGTCCAAACATTTGATTTACGGCCCATCGTCATCTCCCCGGGTCACCTAAGTGCTTCCTTTATTCGCCAACCGCTCCGCCATTTTGATTAACTCCTCCAGCAGAATAGGGTCCTCCTTGCGATGATCCGCCGTGTTTGGCACAACCACCGGCGGTGCATTTCCTCCTGCCTGAAGCAAGTCTTCTTTGATCAAGTTACGGGTATTGGTCGCCATCCTCAACGTCTCTGCGAATCCACGCTCGAGCGCGTCAAGGTAACGTCTGCACGCCTCCGTGTTCAATATAATTGCCGGAGCCTTGCTAGCTTTTTCACAAGTGCATGGAACCTCATCCCAAAACGCTTGAGGCGACCCTCCTCCGAGCGTTTAATGTTCCTATTCTCTGCACACAATGTCTCCAACTCCTCGAGAGTCCCATCCAAGTCCTCCTGCATCTCTGTGACGAGGCTGTAATATATTGTACATATCATTGGTATAACGTAGTTTGATCGTATTGTTTGTACTAGTTAGCATCCCTGGGGGATGACTAATTATTATTATCTTGCTCACTACTTCATCGCCCTACGTGCTCGAAAAGAGTCAACGGGCAGCGTGAACTGAGCGACTCGGTGCCGAGCCTCGCTGCCCCCCTTCAGCTCCCTACTCCAGGTCGCAGGAGCCCCGGCGGGGGTCACAACAACACCTCGGCGTGGAGGGCTAGAGTCCCGCTCGTCACCGAGCGTGGGCTCGCCCTCAACGCCTACGGGCTCTGTAGAGCCACAAGACTACGTAGAGCGCCTAGAGCGCTCCGTACCGATCTTCAGTCCAAGAGAAGAGCTTCGCTGAAGCACGAACCTATCACAGTGGTCCGACTTGCCTGGTCTTCACTCAATTGGACATGAAGACCTGGAACGTTTTTCTATTCTTCTGGTGCTATCTACCCTAGTCCTCCTCAAGCCGTGGAGACGCGTTCCGCGTCTCCAGCATAGGTAGAGGCACGCGATGCGCCTGAAACCCCTTTCCATAATTTGCTTCCGCTTTCCATGCGTTTCCTCGTCGTCCCATCAAACACGAGCGAAAATCGTTGGAAATGGAGGCTTGGAACTCTTTCTCTCAATCCCTGGAGGGAGGGAATTCGATGGGCGAGAGGCTCGATGAAAGGAGGCGACTACTCCCTCTTTTACCGCATTGTTCCACTCGTTCCCCATCGCAAAGGCAAACTCCATCGTATTTGCCATCCATGTGGCACGATATCTACACCACGCGGACTCCGGAGTTCGCAGTGCCATCGGCAAGGGTCCAGAATCTATAAAGGAGCGATTGGACGGACTATCGGATGTTCAGATAGTATGTCCACCCCAACGGACCCTCCCACCTCGCGCAAGAAAACCGCTTCCGTACCCGGCGCTACCAAGTTGCGTGCTCCGACGGTGCTTCGCGCTAACGAACCAATAGCGGTTGAGACCCCTCAGATCATTGAGGAAGGAACTCCCGCCGTTACCCTCGCCTCCGATGACGCTGCCAGCGTTCAAGATAGCCTGCCCGGCTTGCAGACTGTCTCCAATTCATCCGACTCTAACGTTACTTCGTCAGTTGAAGCTGAAGGTGTCGATCCCCGGGACCCTCGTCGCAAAAAGCTGGAGCTGCCCAAGCTATGCTGGTCAGCTCCATCAAACGCGCCACTAACTCTCGCGCAGGAGGATCTCCCCTGGGCGACGTAGAGGTAGAAGCCGCCGTGCCTCCCTCCGTCGTTCCCGAAGCAAGCTCGCCTCCAAAGAACGGCGTTGAGACTAGAGTCGCCGATACTCCGGTCTCCGCCGTTAGGATCGCCGATGAGAGAACGTCTCCCGAATCGGTTGTTGGGACCGAGCCCGGAACGACCCCTACTCCGTCCTAGATTCGCGGCCCCTCCGATTATGACAGCATCACCGCTGCTCTACTTGCGGGACGCGGTCACCCTCGGATCTTTGTATCCCTCGCCCGACAACTCGAGATCTACGACGAGGATATCAAGACGTCCTTGGTGCGATATCATCCCGTCATGGATCCCGCTCGCGAGGACGATCCCCTCTTACTTTACGGGGCGGTCGATGGAATGCTCCCAGGCAAAACCATGGATGAAACACACCTGTTGCGCTTCACGGTCATGAGGTTCAACCTCTCGCACCGTCTTTGGAATTGGAGCTCCCTAGAGGAAGGAATCGAAGTGTTCGCCTCGCTCCGGGTTAATATGCAGGATCTCACTGCGTACAATCCCAGAGGAGGGGGAGTTGCCTACTCCCTTAATCTCCACATCCTCTATCGCATTGCTCAGCTCAGTCTGGCGGTCCACCAGATCCTCTCCGTCCTCTACGTCTTCTTGGGGACGCCTCCTACGGGCCAGTTCCTTATAGCTCCCGACTGGCAGCTCCTCCGACTCATGGAAGAAAATACGAGTCGATCGGCGATACTCCTCGCGTTCAATACTCTTCAGTTCCGTCTCGACCAATCCTCCAAACACATTAAACACCGCTTCAACTCGATTAAGCTGGTGTACGGGCAGGAAGGGCTGGACTCGGTTAGCACTATCGACTCCACGCTCAGTTCTGTGCGCTCTGCCTTTGGAAAGGAGGAAGGGCGAGTTGAGTTGGGAAAGCTCCTCGCTCGACCTGACTACGCCAGACGAGCTTACAGCATTCATGCGCGCGACGCCCTGGTTAACGATACCACGGATGGCCTGCGTACTGAGTTCTACAAAGTCAAGGTTCTCGATTGTGCTCCTCCTCTCGATGTCCCAGTACAAGTAGTGCCGGAGCTTGCTGCCCAGCACCCTGCGAAATCAAGCCCTCTCCCGTTGGCGGACTCTGGAGCCAACGCGCTGATAAGGTGTGGACTTGAACACACCTGAAATAATCGATTTTGCGACCTTTCAGTTGGTTTGACTGATAAAACCCGTGAATAAGGTTAGAAGGGTGCTAGTCGTCTCCCAATGACGGAGCACTAGGCCATTTTATGCATTGGAAAGCCAGTTTAATTATTATTTGAACCACACTGGTCATAACACTGCTCCTGCAATCTGTACAGTTTGTGCAGTCTGTACAGTTTGTGCAGGTTCGCTTGGGTAATTTATGGATGATAGGCCATCAAACACACGATGGGAAGATGGAAGGATATTATAAACAGCTAAAGGAACGAAGGATAACTTGTCCGCGGTGATTTGAACTCTATTTGAAGAGGATTTCCCAATTCGGAATCTAGTGGTTGAACTTACGGAATCTCTGGATTGTTCCGGAGTTTGTTCAGATGCAATTCGGAGTATGGATGCTTCGCAGAGGTCTGGAGTATCGTTCCATTGGTCTGGACAGTCTAGACTCTGTCAGAATAAAAGGAAATAAGCTGGGAAAAGATAGGAATCAAAAGGCTGTACAGACTCCTTGGAGAATGGTTTCTTTTGGAGAAAGCGGTCAAAGCGACCTCGGATCAGACAGGGAGGATGTCAGACAATGCCTAGAGCAATGTGTGATAGGTCTAGAAGGACTTGGACGCACTTGGCAAGTCTGGAATGTGGATACAGGTTGCACTTGGAAACAATTCAAAAGGCTGTACATTCCCTTGGGGAAATGGCCTTCTCCTCGGAAATTGCATCGGAAGGTTGCTAGGACCGATACAGCTGACTCATTGGCGCTGTTCTCTCGGTCTCACACGGAGTTTTAACCCCAGAAAAGCGGTTTTCTTCACACATACTTTATACCCTTTTAGACAAACAACATGTATTTAAACTGGCATGTAAATTATGTACAGACAGTGAATCCCACCCCCACTTGTTGGCACTCAGACCTCTCAGGATTGGTTACCTGACGTCTAAACCCTGAGCTTATCCTGGTTGAATCAAGGCTTCACCCTTTGCTCTTCAATCCAGTCTTTAAGTCTCTTGCTAGGCCTTGTGCCATTTAAAGTCCAACAGTGGGTTCGTTGTGGTTAGTAACTGAGAATAATAAATTTGCTACATCGTTTCAAACACTGTGAGTGTTAAGAACAAAAGGATATAAAGGTTGTCCCTTGAGATTGAGGGTCGATACGACTGACCTACCTCCCCGAACACACACACACGGCATTGAAGTTTGTTAGTGGTTGGAATTGAGATAGATATTGGAGCATAGACTTCGTCTAGCTCTTTTGTGATTGATTCCACTACTGCACTTTGGTGCATCGTTTCAGCGCATTTCCTCCGCGAAGTACCTCCCCACATCGATTATAGTAGAGGCGTTCCCGCTTCCTTGTCGTTGGTGGGTAGAGGGTCAGTCAGTGTGCTGCCCGGTGCTGGTCGACTTCCCACTCAATGGGGGGCGAGCAACGCAGCTACTGCTGCTGCCGCAGCGTCTGGACTACCCTCTATCGCTGAGGAAAGTCCGGACCTGTCTACCCCCGATGCCGTCGGGCGGTCTGCGCGAGACACAAGTCAAGCGCTGCATGCCGCGGGATTGGGTGCGGCGGTCGTGCCCTCGAGCAAGGTCGACCATGCCAAGGTGGTGGCTCGAGCCATCCCTCATCTCACCTCTCACTGGACGTCTTACAATTTCCGTAACGTCCCTCCTTCTGAACAAGGGAGGTCGTTCCCCAAGGAACCCGGCTTCGTTGCTCAAGGAGCGGATACAGCTGGAGGAAACGGAGGCGGAGGTGCTAGTTCGCCAGGAGGCGGCGGAAGGAACGCGCCGCCTGGCGGGGGCGGAGGGCCCCCATACGCCTTCTCTGGCTTGGGCGGAAATGGAGGTAACGGAGGCGGTTTTGGTGGAAACGGAGGTGGAGGCCCGTCTAACAGTGGAGGACCTCCCTTCGGTGGACAGGTGGAGGCCCGCCCGGAGGCAGAGGACCTCCCTTCGATGGTGCGAATCAGTCCGGTAATCCGAATTGGAACCCCAACTGGCAAATCAACCGTAAACTCGATCTCCGGCTTGTACCTGAATGGGACAGGCAAAACCGCCATCGAGTACCTCTGCAAGGTCTCCAAGCTCGTACGACTCTCGCCTCAGATGGCTACGGACCTTGGCGCTATCGCTCCGCTTAAGTTTAGCGGACGAGCTGAATTGTGGTGGAGGACTCAGTCGACTCAGGTCCGCAACTACCTCAGTGAAAGCTGGGCCAACCTGTTGCAGGCTATCCAAGCACATTTCCTCAATGCGAACTGGTTGCAGGAGCGCCGTAGGGAATGGGAGGAGATGTGATTCCGCCAGCATGGACAAGAGAATGAATGGCCGCTGGACTTTATTCAACGTTGGCTCGTTTATAGCGTATTCCTCTACCCTGAGAAAGAGGACGGCGTCATCGTTGTAGACCGAATCCTGCAAACCGCGCCGGATGTTTGGGCAGGCTCTATCAATTCAGAGCGCTACCCGGACATCTTCCCACTCACCGCTGCTGTGTGATGATACTGCTCTACTCTCATGGGCAATTGGACTACCGCCCAGAAACTCGGTAATCTCAACAACTACTACCCTCATCGAGCGAACCGCAATGCTCATGTTGCCGATGCTTCCGAATCTGACGACGACTCCGACTACGATAAAGGAGCAGCCACTGCCACGAGTAACGAGACTAAGTCCGCTTACGTCTCCTCGTCTGGCAATATGCGCGGAGGCAGAGACCTTCTGCCAGTTTTCCCGGTACTGCGGGTAGATCTAAATCGAGTCCGCCGCGTCGCGACTGGCCCGAAGGGAAAACAATCAAAGGATACGAGTTCATCAAACGAGACGATGTCCGGAGCACTCGCACGAGTGCGAACCATTTTGCGAGGGATTGCCCGCACTATGGCAAGTGGCAAGCTATGAGAGAGGCCAATATGCTCCAGGTCGAGGTTTCCTATGAAGAAGAGTTGCGGGATTACACCGAATTTGTAGCCATGCTTGCTGAGACCTTCAATACTACTTCCGTTTCTGCTTATTCGAGTGAACCACCTAAGCGTCATGATAAACCGTATCGGCTGCCTTACACGTCTGAGGATTACCCCTCCGTGAAGCGATCTGTCCACGCTGTGACTGTGGAGTCTGATAATCGGAATACTCGAAGACGTAATGAGTTTGAGAGACAGAAATTGAGGAAAAGGGGCAAGGGGAAGGAGAGGGAGATGGAACCGCAAATCCCGAGACACGTGGCGAGGTTCAAGGATAAACTGCTCTCGCCCGAGGCGCTGGCTGCGAGTACTAGAGCTCGCAAGAATCCTTCAGTTGAGGAGACTGTGGAGGACGCCGTTCCTCCGGTCAAAACTCCTGGCGAGGAGCGCCTGCCTGAAGACCATCGACTCGCTAGTCAGACGCGAGACGGAGCGCGAGTGGAGAGAGCGAGGAGAGCTCGATCTCACCCTGCGGGATTCGGCTCCTTAGGAGTTAAGGCTTTGCACATCAAGGTGTCGGTCGGATCGCCTGAAGCCATGCCGGTAAAAGGCAGATTGGATTCTGGCGCGGACATCACCTTGATATCGGAGGATTTCTTCAAAACGCTCGCCAGACTCCCTCCTCCTCGGGAGGGCATGCACATGAAACTCTACGCGCTCACTGGAGAGGCCAAAGTCCTGGGCTTCACCTGATTCACCATGTACAGCAAAGCCCAAGACGGGATACTTGTCAGCTTTGAAGTAGAGGCATACGTCGTTCGCAATATGCGCGTACCCCTCCTTCTTGGCGAAGATTTCCAGCTATCGTACGAGATAGGGGTCACCCGATACTCCAGTGGCCGTTGCGAGTCAGCGTCGGACGGTCAGAGCGGGTTCTTCCTGGATCGTCTGCTCAAGTGATAGATCTCGGATTTGAGCTACGGCAAGTCATGGCCGTCAAGACTCAGCCGTTCTTGCGCCGCTCCGCTGCTAGAAGAGAGCGTACCAGAGCCATCAAGCATGGCTCGAAGAAGTTACCGGAAGTCTTGGCGGCTGCGGACACTTTAATCAGTCCAGGGACTGTGCATAATGTGCTGGTACAGGGGCCTTTCGCTGAGCGAAAGGAATGGTTAGTAAAGAAGGTGGTGATTTCCACGGACGACGAGTCGGTCCTGGCTGCTCCGACGACTTGGATAAATACAGCCGCGCCGTATTTACCCATTGCCAACCTGAGTACCTGACCATGGTACATTCGGAAGGGGGAAGTAGTAGGGCAACTACTTGACCCGGATTCATACGCCGACAAGCCCAAGGATGAGGAGGAATGGAAAAAACTAGCCCAAGCTGCCGACACGATAAAGACTACTATAGGCACGCTGTGCGAGCAGGATCTAGCTAGCGCTACGACCGGCGAGGAGAGGAGTGAAGACGATAAACTCGATGGGGATGAGGCCTGGGGACCTAAGACTACAGCGGTACCAGAGGATCCTCTCCCCGACGTCGACGTCTCTACGCTGGTCAATTGGGGTCCGGATATACCCGAAGTGCAGCGCACTCCCTTGGAAGAGGTATTGAGACGCAACGCTGCTGCTTTCGGGGTAGGAGGGCGATTGGGACATGTAGATACGAAAGTCCCGATCCCCCTCAAACCGGATACGCAACCTATCTCGATGCCAATGTACGGGGCCTCCCCTGCCAAGCGCGAAGTCATTGACGCGCAGATGGACAAGTGGTTTGAGGCCGAGGTCATTGAACCGTCTGTCAGCCCGTGGGGGTTCCCATGCGTTGTGGTTTACTGCAACGGAAAACTTTGATTGGTGATCGACTACCGGAAACTCAATGAACGTACGGTGCCGGATGAATTTCCCATTCCCCGTCAGTCGGAAATTTTGCAAACCTTGAGTAGCGCGCAAGTTTTGTCCTCTTTTGACGCCCTCGCCGGTTTCACCCAGTTGGAAATGGTGGAGGACGCGAAGGAGAAGACCGCGTTTAGATCTCACCGCGGGCTGTGGCAATTCCGTAGGATGCCCTTCGGGCTCCGGAATGGACCATCGATATTTCAGCGAGTTATGCAGGGCGTGCTCGCACCATACCTTTGGCTGTTCACTCTAGTTTACATCGACGATATTGTTGTGTTTTACAAGAGCTGGGAAGAACATCTAGTGCATTTAGATAATTTACTGGGAGCCATTGCCAAGGCCGGTATCACCTTGTCCCCCGCGAAATGCTTCGTGGGGTATTCCTCCATCCTTCTGCTGGGACAGAAGGTGTCACGTTTGGGCTTATCCACCCACGCAGAAAAGGTCGCCGCTATCATTGAACTCGAGCGCCCCACGCACGTCTCGGACTTGCAGAAGTTTTTGGGTATGTGTGTCTATTTCTCCCAATATATACCTTTTTACGCCTACATTGTCACCCCGCTCTTCGAGCTCTTGAAGAAGGGCGTCAAGTTCGTATGGAGTGCTGAACACGAGATGGTGTTCCGGCAGGCCAAGGATGTGCTCGCTGCAGCTCCGATTCTGGGACATGCCATTCATGGTCAGCCCTATCGACTGTACAGCGGCGCTTCCGACTTCGCGATCGGCACCAGTTTGCAACAGGTGAAGTTGATCGCGGTGCGGGACTTGAAGGGAAACCGCCGTATACGAGAGGCTTCGGAAGGCTTGGGACGCTGGCCAAGACGTCCCTCGGTTATTCGTCAATTTGACCAACAACGTGGTCGAGATGCGGGAGAAAGATAGATAAGCCGCCGAGTTTGATGATACGATGGTGCACGTAGAGCGTGTCATTGCGTATTGGAGCCGCACCCTTAAACCCGCTGAGCGGAACTACAGCGCGACCGAGCAGGAAGCTCTGGGAGCTAAGGAAGGGTTGGTCAAGTACCAACCCTTCATCGAGGGGGAGCAGGTTGTGCTCATCACGGATCATGCAGCATTGCAGCAGCGTATCCGGGACTGAAAATTGTTCACCGTCCCGGGCGAATCCACTCTAATGTGGATCCGGTGTCTCGGCTGCCTAGGATACCGCCGCATAGTTCACCGGTTCTGGACGATATACCTTCCATTGTCCCGGATGAGAGCAAACAACAGTGAGCTCAGGGTGTTGAGGACGAGGATTCTAGGTTGGTGGCGAAGAAGGCCGTGTTCTGTGCGATGTGGTGGGACGATGTGGTGGACAAGTTCGAGGCCTACCTGATTCAGACCCGCTGTCAAGCAAAGGAAGCTGAGAAATTACAGGAAGCAGCAGAGTCGTTCGCAACTCCTGCTGAGGACTTCCCCTTCCCCAAGGGTGATCATTGGACGTATCCTGTGGGTGAAGGACCGGAGAAAGGAACCTTGGAAGAAGAGTGGGAAAAGTGTTCCCATCTGCTGGTTGCAGCTAAGCCAGAGATGATTCGGGAGTTCTCGGAAGGATACCGCGCGGATAACTATTTCCGCAAGCATTTTGTCGACGCGGTGCCCAATCCTGAGACCCCTCTTACTCCTTCCCGATTTCAGAAGGGGGAGAACGGCCTACTCTACTTCATAGACGCCGACTGGAATGCGAGGCTGTGCGTCCCGCGAAGCAAGATGCCCTACGCGTTGAGTCTAGTGCATGACTCTGCGCATGAAGGCGCCCACGCAGGACCTGCACGTTTCGAAGCTCGTCTCCGTGAACTGTTCTATTGGCTGCAAATGTCCCGCGACGCGGATCTTTTCTGCAAAGGCTGCGACGTTTGTCAGAAAATCAAGGAAGATAGAACAGCTCCCATGGGGGGCCTACGACCATCTCATATCCCAGCCCGTCCCTTCGCCACCGTATCCCTCGACCTAATCGCCGGTCTGCCGCCATCGGGACCAGAGAAGTTTACGGCCATACTGGTTGTTGTCGACAAGCTCACCAAATATGTGTTGATCATTCCCACTCACAATGGGCTATCGCAAGAAGGATTCGCTCGTTTCTTCGTCGAGAGAGTGGTTAATGTTTATGGGTTGCCCGAGAGAATCATCGCGGATCGGGATAAGCGCTGGGCGACGGTTTTCTGGAAATCGGTCGTGGAATATTACGGCGCCGATATGGTGCTCTCCTCCTCTCACCATCCGCAAACAGATGGGCAAACCGAAGTGCTTAACACTACAATAGAACAAATGCTGCGAGCTTTCGTAGCTGGAGACAGGACCTCCTGGGCCCGATGGCTCAGTGAGGCTGCTCATGCGTACAATAGTTCTGTCCATTCCTCCTGTCAAGTACCGGTTCCCGATCGGGATCCGACGGATGACCGAGATACGCCTGAGAGATGAAGTGCGTATAAGCAAGATGAAGGGGTCGAGATATAGAGGGAAAGTATCGGAGTCCGAACGGAATACCGAACCCGTATACTGGAAGGGGAGGGGCTTGGCTTCAGCTCGTGCGCTGCGCCCTTCTCTACGCCTGGTGCCCGATTTCGGAGGAAGACTCGGAAGAGGACGGAGTCCGAGAGGAAGAGTATAGGGCAGACTAAGTCGATATTCAAACTGAAGTCTAACTACTGACATGACTTGTATTTATACGAGAGTAGAGTATTAGTGGGGATATAATGTAAGTACCGGAGCTTCGGAGTTCCGAGTGGGTCCGTGATGGACTGAGTCGTTATGAGTCAAGTGAAGTCAGGCTGACTCGAATATCATCGGGACTCCGGTGGCTCCGTGATGGAGAAGCATAAGGCGTAACCTAGGAGTCAGAGGGAATCATATGTAGTACGAACCAATAGAATGAAGGCGAATACAGAAAAGAAGTGTCGGATATAATCGGGATCGGAGATAGTCGGAGTCCGATGGCGTCCGAAAAGGATGTGAAGTCACGGTACGTGACAGTATCCCCCTCTTAGCGCCGAACCCTAGAGGCGCTTTAATGCCGAAGGGAAGATTCGATCCGAGGTTGCCGATCCGTCAGCAATTGCGGTCAGCTATATAGCTGGTCACGTGATGTGAAAGTGAAAATTTTCACTCTCGTCCACACACCACCATCACCACCCCGCGCCACTCGCATCTCTGCCATGCCCCAACTCCCCAACGAATCCGACGCCGAGTTCCTCGACCGGCTTTGTGCGATGAGTGAAGACGCCGCGGAAGAAGATCTCAACGAGGTGGATGTGGAGATTCGAAGCAAGGAGAGGAAACGGCGCAAGGACGAGAAGAAGGAGGCCGAGCGGAAGGCGAAGGAGGCGAAGGAGGAGGCCGAGCGGAAAGCGAAGGAGGAGGAGGCCGCACGGAAGGCGAAGGATTGCCTGAGGATTTTGCCGAAGATTGGGGATTCCGGGCCCGACGGAGTTCCTGCTCACGTTGCCATTCCCAATGGGAGGCATCAATGGATTGAGCCGAAACCTTCAAGACGTCGAGGGAAGTCGGTTTACCGCCGGGGAGATCGTGCAGCTTGGTCTGAATGCGTTCAGGAAGCCCATCGTAAAAGACCTTCCGGAGAGCGACGGAGTTCCAGCCCGTAAGCTGGGAAAGCTTATTGAAACGGACCAGATACTTCTGGATGTGTTGTTTTCTCGCCCATCCGGAGAGCGACAATCTCATTCTCGGCCTCCTGTTGGGGATCGTAGGTGCCGAAGTTGAGCTGAAGCTCAGAAACGAAAGTGTCGTAGTTGTCGAGCCAGATCAGGACATTCTCGGGGTCCGGGTCGACAATGGATGGTTCAAACCAACCAAGGGCATCACCAGTCAGATAGGAGATCATATAATTGACCTTCTGGTGATCCCGGACGAATGCCGAGGGGCGATCCTTGAAATTGAGGATGCCCTGGAAAAGGAAGGTGCGGAGCTTCTCGGGATCCTTCCCATCGAAGGTGTCAGGGTCCCGGACTCGGGCCCGAGACTTTTCCGAGGAGGGAGAGTCTCGGTTTTTAAGCGCGTCTCCGATACCTTGCCCAATGACCTGGGACATTGCGCGCATGAAGTCCGAAGAGGACCATTCATTGGGAGGTCGCGGACTCCGAGGGGGGCCCGAACCTCCACCTCCACCTCCACCTCCATTGCCACCATCGTCACCGCCTCCACCTCCTCCGGCTCGCGGATTATCCACGGGTACCCCTTGATCATTAAGGAAAGGATTGTAGCTGGCAGATCGACCTCGGCGCTGGTTTGGTGAACGAGAACCACCACCAGATCCTTGTGAACCTGGAGTTTCTCCGGGAATCGGAACTTCCTCGGTGGCCGGTTCTTCATCGGGGACCGGCTCGTCGATATCGATCAGGCTACCTTGACGCATTCGGCGTCCGCCGGACTGCGAGATGGATTCATGAGGGGCCACACCTGACTGGGTGTGGGCCGTTTCGGTTGCGGTTTGGGTTGCGGTGGACATAACGCCAACAATGTGCGCTCCTTGACGGGTGCGGTATGCTGATTGTATGTCGTTACTAGCGGAATTCCGAAGAGCTGCGCTGTAGTTTTGGCGGTTGAGGAGCTGAGACCGAACTTGTTGATCACGAAGTCGGTTCTGCTCGGCAATCTCGGGAGGGGTGATGATTGTGGTGAAGCGTGCAAGACGCTGAAGGGATCATTCGTTTCGTAGTCTGATTTGTTCTTCAGCAGAGAGCGGAAGTGACATAAACGAGGAAAGGCGTAAGAAGAGTGAGTTTGAATATACTGTCAAGTACCGGTTCCCGATCGGGATCCGACGGATGACCGAGATACGCCTGAGAGATGAAGTGCGTATAAGCAAGATGAAGGGGTCGAGATATAGAGGGAAAGTATCGATAATCGGGATCGGAGATAGTCGGAGTCCGATGGCGTCCGAAAAGGATGTGAAGTCACGGTACGTTGAAACGGTGCACTTCTTATATGACTAGGAATAGCTAATTGATAGGTATTGCGAACAAACACCCAAAACAACCAACCACAACCAATCTACCTCCAAAGATCCAAGTGCTTCTCTTTGTGAGTTCGGGTCCGGGCCGTAGTATGCGACCAGCAGGCTTGAACAAACACAAGTTTGATTTATAGGCTTCTAACAACACACTCTACAACGTACTAGCAATATGCAACCGCCAACAACAACACTGCTAGGAACCTAGGGATGGTCCGGGGGGTGTGTTTTATATGGGGGGTAGATACAAGGTGGCTGGACGGTTAGGTCGAGAACACCAGGGCAGAGTATGTAGGTTTGTGAAAATCCTCGCTAAGGGCGCACCCGAAGACTACTGAGGCTAACAACAAGGGACTTCAATCCTCAAACGGCAAGGCAAGTTGGGGGCGTCCCAGAAGAGTCCTTGTACCGTCGACCTATTCCTTAACCAAGAACAGGAACCTTTCCGCTTTTATCGGCACTAGCTCACTACAAGCGTCCAGCTAGCGACCCAACACACTACGACAGAGCTTACGTCTATATCGGGGTGAAGGCGAAGTAACTGACAAGTTATAGCCAAACTAGAGGTGGGGGCACCTAGTCCGTCTTCTTCTTAGTGGGCTCAAGCCAACACACAATCCACCTAGCAAGCGATCCAACACACTACGGCAGAGCTTCCGTCTTGTCGGGGTGAAGGCAAAGTCACTAGCGCAAACTGCAGCTGGGTCTCGAAGAGAACACCCTTATTTTATATGTGGAGGTCTAGGACCAACAACACGAAACCCTCAACTTAGTCACTCGATGTTTCCAGAGTCCACAGTCTACTGATTCCAATATAAAGACTACTACAAGTGAAGTTCGGTATCAACCTCCACTAGCAGCCTGAGAGCACCAGCACCAGCTTCGTCCAAAGTCTGGGGCGTAATGTTCTTCGACCCTAGTCTGCTCTGCGCTCCCTTTTATACTACTAGGCTCAAGATACATGTGAAAAGCGAGCTGAATAATACAATAAGCAATATTAGATGAAAAGAAATACGGTCAGCCAATGAGACGACTGCCGTTTGGTTTTGGGACAGGTTTGGTATACGCCAGGTCAGCCTCGCTGACCGGCTAGTGTTCAACCGTGGGTATATCAACTGATCCTCAGCCCTCCGTCTATGCCGAGCACCACTTCCGGACCAACCGGTGAAGTAACCGGTGGCCTAGGTCATCTCTACTCTGTCAGAGCGTCGATCTATTACATCTAGGCGACGCAGTGTTGCGACCGACATCAAATGGTCATAGTTCGTTTGTCAGAACGTCGATCAACCCTCCGGTCATCGGTACAGGCTGTATGATCGTCCCTAGCTCCGTTCCAATAGCCTGCTTGCTATTCCGTTCGTCCTAGCTGCCCAGATCGGGCCCTAGCCTCGTGTTGTCTCATCTCTGGTGTCGTGTTATGTCTTTGTCAAAGCCCTAGCCGGTCGCTAGTCGGGTTATTCCGCCTATCACCGTCCTAGTCGCTTATCTAGAGATTAGATAGTACCACTGGATCTCGCACCGAGCTTCCTAGCTCAAGGCGCGGCCCCTAGTTGCACCTCCATCGTAGATATCCGTCTGCTAGATCATCGCTAGCTCCCTCGCAAGCCATCTCTGGACTACTAGAGTCTCCTAGGTCATGTCTCATGAATGTATAGGCGGTGGTTTAATCCCTGGTTGTTTGTACACTCGACTAGCAGCTAGCGCGTCACACTAGTGTAGCCTCGTGCTACAGTCAGCAGTTAGGGCTCGCTCTGACTCTCCTTTATATCACCTAACAAGTGGTCTGTGTACTAGCTAGTATGCTAGTAACAACAGAAGTGCTAGTTGCTTCCCGTTGTATAAATACTGGTCATAGGAAATCGCAAAAATAGCCCTAGATGCCGCGCATTTATGTTACGCCGTTTCAACGTGACACCTCCACTCACTACACTCCCGACTTCCTCTTGATGGGATACCAACCTCGAACTGTCACGAGCATGCTGGTTCCGGGAATTGACCCCGTGAATAGGCCGTTCATGGCCAGCCAAAAAGCTGAGGAATACGTAGCCGTGATAGAGTCTCATCGAAAGTGTGCAAGGGATTCGCTTGTCCTCGTGCAGGAAAGACAAGCGAAGGCCTATAACAAGGGGCGACGAGCGGTGCAAGAACTCAAGCCCGGAGATCTTGCCCTCGTTAATCCTCACACGCTCAAACTAGTCGATGTGGAGGGCACCGGTAGGAAGCTGGTGCAGCGCACTATTGGTCCCTTCGAGGTCATGGAGCGTATCAATCCTCTGGTTTACCGTCTCAGATTACCCGACAACTACCCTATGCATCCTGTATTCAATCTCTCTCACCTTCGCAAGTACACTCAGTCCGATCCCATGTTTGGCGACCGGGTTGTGCTACCGCCCACACACGACCTCCTTAACGCTTCCAATGAATATGAAGTGGAAGCGATCCTCAGCCATCGAGTAACCAAACGCAAGGACGGCAATCGCCGCATGTACTTAGTTCGATGGCGAGGCTTCGATCCGTCTGAAGATTCCTGGATATCCGAATACGACCTCCGCAACGCGCCCGAGCTGCGCCGCGAGTATCTGTCTCTCAAACGGCTTTGAGAGCCCCTGACCTTGGAGTCTAGATCCCGGGCCGTGCTACATCAGAGGCTGTGCCACTGTTTGTACTTGTAACTCTCTACTATCTAATACTCCTTTCTTTACTCCGCCAACTCGAAGTTTTTGTAGAGTCTCTTGAGACTCCATAACTTCGTCCCTTCGTCGCCCTACCCTTATATATTACGACGTCCCGGCGACTCAACCTCTGTCTCCGACATGCACCCTGGACCCTCGAAGGCTTCCTTCACGTCGAGTGGCAACTCGAGAAAAACAGCGACGTTGAGTTCCTACAAGACGGACTCCGTCCCCGCTCCTCCGCGTCGCGGTGGCCCCACGCACGCAACCGTAACATCGAGTTCGGGACAAGAGGACTCTGTTGTGGACTCGCGCGTATATTCCGGAATCCGACTGCGCAGTTATCATGGATATCAAAGAGACCGCATAGTGGATACTTCCATGGACCTCCGCCTTCCGGAGTTCTCCTCCTACCACTCTCGCGTTGTCCTATTCCGAGGACACCAATATCTTATCTGGAGCCCCAATTCGCTCCAGGACCCGTACTACCCAGGGTGCTTCGTCTTAGCAGGACGACCTGGACGCGCGGCGGATGAGCGCCAGCGACGCTACGACAGTCACAATGGCCGCTCGGACTATATCAAGGTCCCGCAGGTGTTCCATGCGGAGCGACCTTGGTTGGGATTCATTTTCCGAGAAAGCAAAGCCCCCGCCGGTCACGTCGAGTACGAACCAGCGTACTCCGTGTGGGAATCTGAGGATCGGACGCGTGGTCGCATCCGCGCGTCCTATGTCGAGCAGCTAACGCTCAGGAATCACGAGATGGACCGGTTCATAACTTACGATTCCGACTTCGACAAGAACATTCCTCCAGCGTACTCCCAGAATGCTCCCAAATACCCGGATGACGGACGCGTTCGGGACCTGCTCTCGATCTCCTCCTTCGAGAACGCCGTGGACGAGATCATGGACGTGCAGCGAGGTATGCGGGAAAAGTGGGCTTGGATAGAGATGGTGGGCCACCTAAAAAGGACGCGACTGAATCCCCCGACCGCCTCTTCGATTCCTTCAGCGGACGATTGTTACCTAGGCGTATGGCTCAACGGTACCCTCCACCAGGACTGCGCCTGGCTAATTCACGACGCCTTGCTGCCGGGATTCGTCCTCTCCGAACTCCCTGACTACATTCCCGTCCAAGAGGACGCCCTCGCCAACTTCTACCAACGCACCGAAATAGAGAAGTTCGTGCTCGTCCCCGAGGCTTGTGAATATGATCGCCTTGCGCTCGCTAAGTGTTACCAGTGGACGACCGCTGAGTTCCATCCCGTCTCCGAGACCCCCGCCCCTAGGAATCCGGGAGCGTGGGCGTCCATATACGTGCAGCTGGGAATCATGCCCGAACGCCGACTCGTCCTACCTCACAGCGTAGTCAAGGAATCTGACTCCTCGGGGAAGCGAAGCCTTTACGAGCAGCTGGTCAACGGGCCGTTGTACGCTGGTAGCGCGTCTGCCCTACCCCCTTCCAAAACCAGTATATCCGATGCTCCTGCTTCGAGCTGGTGCGGCGCTACTTCGCCTCCCCCTGTGACGCGGAGCAGCGATAATCTCCCGCGGACTCAGAAGGTAGAGAGCGATGACAGCGACCCTCGGTGAGGGACGCTTGTCGAGGTTAATGTGGACCGACTGCTGTGGAGGTGACCCCCAAGTATCGCGGACGTCTCCTCCGGAGCGTGGAGCTGCTTCCGGGAGAAGACGGAAATGACCGATGCAGGAGAGGACAAGACGTTCATGATGAAGTTGGGAAAGGCGAATTCGGAATCGCGAGTGGAAGATGGGGAATCCCTTTGGTATGACCGGGAGAACCGCAGGAAGCTCATTTTCGAATCGCTACCGCCTCTGGAGGAGGGTGAATGGTTGATGACCGACGAAGAGTATGGCAGACCGGTGCCTGACTGGTCATTCCGGGCGCCCTATGGGAGCGGATACTCTTCCACCAAGAAATCCTTGTGGATGTACCCACGGGAACGGCCGAACCCGGGCACCAAGGGTCAAGAGCTGCCTGTACCCGAAGTCGAGGACCTACCGCTGAAGAACCCTGGGGAAGGCGGAGAACCGTTTAGAGACGTCAAGGGCGCCTGGGCTCGTCGGGAAGACAGCGACGAGGACAGACAGATCGGGGATCGCGACCCGGATGCCGTGTCTATAGGAAGCCCTACCCCGGCTCGTTTGCCTCTGGCATCTATGGAAGGAGTAGAGTCCGTTCCGACTCCTCCTCCCTACAAGTCCTTCGCCGCCGTGACTCTCATCCCTCCCACGGCCCCTCGTCTCCTGCCGCGGCCTTACGATCAAGTGCTCGCCCGCTCTGCGGAAGTCCCATTCATGCCGCCCTCGACTTCTTACTCTACCCCGGTGGCCCCTGCTCGACGATCGAATGATTATCGACCCCTCCAACCAAGCTCGCACTCATTGTATGCTCGACAAGGACAGTTGGGCGCCCCAGCAGGACCCTATCGAAGCGGCCACCCCGATGCTCCTCGAGCAACCCAATTTGCTCCAATGGGAGCCACCGACTCCACGGGATGGGAAGGGGACGTGGATGGCCTAGTGGGAGGCGGGGAAGAGGAATGCCGGGGCCGATGCCGCGTAGAGACGAGCATTATGCGTCTCCGCGGCAAGAATGGCGCCCTATCCCGAATGCACCTCGAGGTCGGAACTCGTCCCCAGTACGACAAGTTCGTCCTCCTTACACGGCTCCGCCACCGGCCGCTCCTAGATATGAGCATGCTTGGTCCCCCCACTCCCGCCTCCTTCGTCGCGGAATCCTTCCCGTCCAGGCTCACCAGCTTTTGCCTCTAGTGGGTACGAGGAACGTTCGCGCTCGTGCGGTTGGATGCAATCCAGGTCGAGGGAGTCGAGGTCTCGCCGATGGACTCCTCCCCCCCCAGTGATGGAGTATAGAGAGAAGCGATGACGCGCCTCCTCCTCCTCGAGCTCGAGGTCCAGGCATTTACGCTGCCGCCAAAGGACGCCTAGCCTGAGGTCCCGAACCCGTTCGCCTTCTTGATCCCGAGAACGCTTGCACTTTCGCTCGCAGTCGCGTTCCCGTTCTCGTTCTCGCTCTCGTTCTCAAACCCGTGCCCGCTCTCGCTCTCGTTCTCGCTCTCAAAGTCGTGGGCGCTCTTATCGACACGACGACCGCTCCCGACAATCGCGCTCTGGCCACCAACGGACGCGTCGACGAACTCGTAGTCCCCATAAGAGTCTATCTCCATCAACGATCAGGAGGGAGGAAAGGAGGATGTCGCTTTCGCCCATCGGTTATAAACGGGGTTTTCATTGTGCACCTGAACGGCTCGCGGTAGAGTCCCCTCCCGTTGGCAATCAATCGGTGTTCGAACGATTCAGGGTACATGAACCCTCTGCCGATGGCCGGTCCCTGCTTGAGAGATTCGACGACTTCGGGAACGAAGAAACTTCTGCGGTGTCCGTTTTCCAACGGTTCGACGTCCCTCTAGAGGAAAGGATTGGGGGAGAGAAAAAGCACCACTTCCGCAAGCATAACAGGGCTAAGAAGCGCGAGAAGAAGGAAGCCGATCAACGAGCACGGGAAGGAAGGGAATGGCGAGAACGGGGAATGTAGGAGGATCACTGAGGATCGTGGACTGGGCGTCCAGACAAACAGTACGCTCGAACTGGAGGGCTCTGTGACGAGGCTGTAATATATTGTACATATCATTAGTATAACGTAGTTTGATCGTATTGTTTGTACTAGTTAGCATCCCTGGGGGATGACTAATTATTATTATCTTGCTCACTACTTCATCGCCCTACGTGCTCGAAAAGAGTCAACGGGCAGCGTGAACTGAGCGACTCGGCGCCGAGCCTCACCGCCCCCCTTCAGCTCCCTACTCCAGGTCGCAGGAGCCCCGGCGGGGGTCACAACAACACCTCGGCGTGGAGGGCTAGAGTCCCGCTCGTCACCGAGCGTGGGCTCGCCCTCAACGCCTACGGGCTCTGTAGAGCCACAAGACTACGTAGAGCGCCTAGAGCGCTCCATACCGATCTTCAGTCCAAGAGAAGAGCTTCGCTGAAGCACGAACCTATCACAATCTCTGGGTAGGCCTTCAAGACTGCCTTCTTGAAATCCGTATACAACATCCCAGCCACATATTCCGTTAAAGTGCGCCAAATTTCGCGCTTCTTGGCGGGGAGGTAGCTGGTAAGCAGCCTCTTCTTTTCATCATCCTCATTGATCTGACCCAACCCAATAATATCATCGACCTCCTGCAAGTCCTCCTTATCCTCCGTTGTAAATTTTGGTACGTTCAATTCCCAAGGCCGTGGAACCTTGAAGCTCGCTACACCAGTTCCAGCCGGTGCTTGTGCATTAACTCCTGCCATAGTAGGTGCGTTGGGTGTAATTGGTCTGAGAATACTGAATTATTTCATTCAAATCGACAGCCACGCGTCACGGACCCCTCTGTCGATGTCAAATATTGGTCGATGTCACGCGTCACGAAGGCTTTTGTCGAACCTCCAACAAGCCGTCACAAGTATCCTCCCCCCCCCTAGAGCGCAAAATTTCCGTAAGATTGTCGAAATTTTGGAGGGTGTCACGCAGAAATTCGGCCATTGTCAAAATGTCGAATAGGTAAATCCGGTCATGTGTCGCCCCCCCTGTCGATTTGAATGAAATAATTCAGTAAACTGAAGATCTAATGAAGATTCTTCAAGATCCGCATTGAACGGGTTTTCTTCGTCAAACAGTGATTCTTCAGCAAATGGTAATCCGTCCAGCGAATTATCAATGGTGAGAGTCTCTTTGGCGTCGCCTGTGATGCCTAAACTGATTCCCTCCGCTCTTCTCCCAGCCGTGTATGCTGCAACCTGTGCTCGTACGTGTTCCCTAACCTCGTCTCTAGCCTTCTCTGTAGGTGCCCACCTATGTCCGTCTCCAGCAATAATGTGTGTTTGTAGATAACCACGACCAGCACAGTTGTTCAAAATTAATCCAAATGAGCCCCCTCGCGGTGGGCTCCAGATGAAAGGATCGAAATCGGTGGGTTCGTGAAAATCTTTAACCAAAGATTCCCACTAAACAAAACCAAAACTTCGAAGCTTGTTGTTGTGTTCAGGGGTTCGCATGGCAGGAAACCACGAATGCGAATCTGGTGCGTGTTGTGTCGTTTTGAAATCCAAACTAATCCCTCTTCTGATATCTCAACACCCAATTCCAACCTAAACCAACTTCAATCCTAAACCAATTTCGTTCCGTAAAATCCATAAGTCTGTTCCCGTTTCTTTCCAACAATCCCGTTAACAATTCCATAGAGTCCCGTAAGCTTTCCGTTCAATTCAGCAAGAGAGTCAAATTCACGGGTGTGTAAGACCCGGGTGTAAAATTCTGTTCCTACTCTAGTTTTCGCACTCCTTTTATACTGTGCTTGTTTGTGTAAAATAAATATGCTAATAGTGGTGCAAACTTTGCTACCATGGCTTCTAGTATCCAAGGAGCTACCCAATCCCAACTGTGTTGCTCTCTTTCCCTTAACACCAGTCCCAGCATTCTGGCTGGTTTCTATGCAAAACCCCTCAACCAGATGGAGGTTATGGCGACTGACCACTCCTTTGGTGCGTAGCTAGACTACCGCGCGTTGGGACACGACGAGGGACGCGTTGGAAACGTGTTTTGAGGATGACTGCATTCCGCTTACGTGAGCAAGTGACCGTCGTGCTTCGCGTCTTCATCTCCGCGGACACGAACTTGGTTCATGTCCGTTCCGCTCCTGTCCCTCATTGTCCCGATTACGCTCAACCGTCAATGTTGCATCCTCTTGAAACACCCAACTCTGTCCAGTAAGTTCTCTATTATTCTTCCTTTATTTCCCTCTTTGTTTCTGCTAAAATAGGAATTTGGCTAGCGCAAAATTCCGTCCGTCCTTCACCGAGTCAATGTGGGCGAAATCGAAGGTGCGGGAAGAAAGATGATGGGCGTGGGGGATAAAAAGGCGCGGGGTGAGGGTTCTGCCTTGTGTTAAACGGCTGATCGACGACCTTGTACCAGCGTCTTGGGCCGAATTTAAAGTTTCTTCTTCATACCGATGCGGGCCGAAAATAAAAGAAGAAATTGGGTGCAAAAATGAAAGAACCATGGGAAAAAAGGAAGAATCCAAACATGTACAATGTGATTCAGGACATCTGCTTCATATACAAGTAATAATAAGCTGTGATTTTGCCATCAATTAACTTTAAAAACACCGTGAACACTACGAGGCTAATCCCCCCTCGTGGAACTTCAACAGGCTCCGCCTGAACAGGAACCGCGACCCATCCGCCTACCCTAGGCCTCAGGCCCAGAACTCTTCGCTTTTAGCATACTGTAAGCATAGACAGCTACTTGCCAGGAACATTTCTGTGGAATCTCTTCCATTCAGGAGCTGCAGTCAAACGTCGCAAAGTCGGTGGAACCACGAACAACCAATGAACAACGTCAGAAAAAGATCAGTGGTTTAGCTTCTGACATGCCAGTAGATCCGATTCACTATTGCAGCGACACTACGTAATCCGGCTTATGCCCCTGATACAGCTGTTTCAAAGAGATTGAGTGTTTTCAGTCGGGCTCGACCGCTGTACCGATGAATTCTTGCCTATCTCGCATCGGACACCTCAGGCTGATCGAAATGGCCAAGCCTGGCTGCGCCGCACTCTCAACATTGAACATCCACTCTCTAATCGCCGCCCTCCCGCCGACGTGCCTAATTTTTTTCGAGGAAGGTCTTCTCGGTTCCTTGATAGGGCACGTCATGTCCGGCACTCATTTGTATACCTCGGCAAGGATGCCGGCCGAGCGCTCTCGCCCTCCTCTGATCAAAAATTACCTACACTGCCCCTGGAATGTACCTCGCCCTCGACATTTTGGCAGTTCTCCTCATTTTTTCATGCGGGATAGATGCACTTCCGGGTGATTTCTGCGGAGAAGCGTGGCGGGGCTCGACATTTAAAAGCCCGCGGCAGAGTTGGGTACAAGTTGTGCGTCCACCACCCACTTGACTCTACTCGTAGTTGTCCCGCCACAAAATTTACAAAATGCGCTTCAGCTTACTCCTCGCGGCCGCCGCCCTCGTCGCTGGCGTCCCTGCCAAAGACTTCCCCGCCACCAGAGACCAAACCTCCGACGCCCTCGGCTTCACCGCGGCGAACGACTACGGCGCGCCGATCCCCCCGTGGGAGCCCGACAACCAGCCCGGGTGGTACTACGGTGTGGGCCCGCCGCCCGCGGGACTCGGCGTCGTCCTTGACAGTGTCCGTCTGCTCTGATGATGACAGCCGTGTCCGTGTGCGACTGATCTTGCAGGTCTTCTGTCTGCTTTTGGAATTACTCCTCGGGTTCCACTGCCCGGCGCCACCCCCGCACCAGCCGCAGCCTGAGTACGCGCAGACGTTCAAGAACTTGACGTGCGCGTCCCAGGACAACAGCTATCAGACGTTTGGGCTCGTCGACACCGTTGGAGGTACTTGCCTTTATTTCCATGCGTCTAGTGAATTCTTATGTTGCTATTTCAGACTGCCAGGCCATGTGCGACTCCATTACGGGATGCACTTTCGTCAACAGTGAGTGGCTTACCCCTTTTTCAATCCCTTCCATTTTAAATCCCTACTAGGCTACCACGACGTTAACGGCAAGGTGCACGGTTTTTCTCGATCTTTGTGCTTTCTGCCGCTGATATTTATTGCATTCAGAACGGGAGCCCGCTCCTCACCTGCTCGCTCTTCACCGAATGCCTCACGGCGTCGACTGCGGACAATTGCGGCGGACAGACGCAGGCCGATGGCAGCGTCGACTTTATCATCAATTCCGACGGATATTGCAAGAAGACTCCCACTGCTTGAGGGGTGAAAAAAATATACCCAGAGTTTGGTTGGAAAGTTTCCTGAACTGGACAGTTGTCTGGAGGACTCTTTGTTTCTGTTAAGTTTCTGTGGGGATTCAATGTATGATTTTCGAACGAGAGCGCGGAGCTTAATCGCAAGTGTCAAATATCGATTCTCGAAACATTTTGCTTGATACCGGCAAGGCCATGAAACTTGGGCAGCTGCTCTAGCGGAAAGAAAACAAACGCGAAATCCCCTAGTCACTATACGGCTGTGCTCGGCAGGGTTGAGGCCCAGGCAGATGACACACGAGCACCCTCCATCCCTCCACTGGCAGGTTGAGTGTCAACGTGTCTTGTATCTTCAAGGCCCCGGGCACTCCCCACTGTTAACTCAGTCTGGAATAGAGAAAAATTGGGGCGAAAAAGGAAGAGTGAGAGTCAATCGATGTATTCGCTGCCCAAGCCTCTGGTAGACAGAACGTATGTGAAAGAGGGCTCCGGTTCGCTCATCAAGTAATTTTTTCCTGCCTCAAGTCAGTACATACTTGGCATGCTGCAGAATAAAGTCACTCGACCTTCAATCTCTCCCCGCCGCTTGCGCGCGATAAACTCGTCAGTGCGCACCCAGAAGTCGACCCCACCCCAGGCCCAGTCGGGGTTCGCTGACTGCGCAATTAGGCGCGTCAACATGGCGTGGGCGTCGCGCAGCGCGGAAGCGCCGGTGAAGCCCTCGGCGGCGCGGGGATTGAAGAATGCGGAGGTATAGACGAGGGCACGGAGATGCCGCTCGAAATAGCGCATACAAAGGATAAAGCGGCGCATGATTGTCCTGCGTTACCCTTGCTCCCGCAAGAGCATGGTATGAACCGTACTTTTCCATCCTCACTTGTCATGTGTTGAAACAGATTCCAGTCACCCAGCCATTTCATCACATGTTTCTCGTTGGTGGTATTAGTTCTGTGTTGCTGTCTTTTGATTATTCCCTTACAAGGATTTCAGATAGATACTTCGACATGGTCAGTCCCCCATTCCCAATGGGGTTTAACGATGTTGTTGAAAATCCGTAGGGATCTATTCGGTCCTCTTCTTCCAGTCTGTTCAAGTGTTATGCTCACGTAGAAAAGCCCATTCCAAATTTCATCTGGCCTGCATGATCCTCCTTTTCATCCTCTCGACTATCGACATCGCGCTCGCCTACAACACATGGGCCTTCATCACAGATCGCGCACAAACCGGGATATATGAATTATGTTATCTTGACGAAGTGGGTGTGATCTCTTAGTCCCCATCCGGTCTCAGCACGCCTTCTTACAAGGCGTGCTTCGCTACTATTGCTTATATACCAGATCGTTGTGTTCGCTCCCTCAGTCGTTTCCCCGCGTACGACTGAGGTGAGTTACTTGCTATATTTCTCGTTGACTGTTTACTTACATCTCCCTACTAGCTAATTCCTATTGTTAACAGGTAGCTAGTTGAATGAAGTCGTTTCCCCGTGTACGACTGAGCTAATTCCTATTGTTAACAGGTTATGGGCCCCGCCCTTGCTGTTTAAACCCACAATAACACATTCTTGAGCTATCGTCTCAACAACTACGAGCTATCGCCTCGCCCCAAACCCGAACCTTCCACATCGTGCCATCGTGTTATCGTCACAATCACCATGTCTGGAATACCGACCCCCTTATCGATGCCCGAGGCCGACCGCTTCAATGGGACCAACTTCACTAAATTCAAGACTCTACTTCTTGCTGGCGCAAAGGCTCGCGGCATCGTCGGTTACCTCAAAGGCACCAACTCCAAGCCGGCCCCGGGCCCCGTTCCGTATACACCCGTCGCCGCCAGCCCGTGGTACTCCGCGCACCCGACCGAGGAGGAATGGGAGATGCGCGATGGCTACGCACAGTCGATGATCCTCAGCAACGTCCAGAACCCCATCGGCTATGGCATTACCGATGACATGACCGCCGCCCAGGCGTACACGGCGCTCACCAGCGTCTACGACGTGAAGAGCGACCTTGGGCTTGTCAGCGCCGAACGCGAGTTGCGCGAGACCCACTACGCCGACGGCGCCGACTTCGGTCTCTTCATCGAAGATATCCGCGCCAAATGGGAGGCGGTTAATCACCAAGGCGGCACCGTATCCGACGCCCAATTCCGTGGGATCCTCATCAACTCCCTCCCGCACTCCTGGGATCCTGTCATTGCCGGTCTCGACGTCCTGAAGACCACCGCCGAGGTCATCAATCGGCTCCGCTTGTGGGACCGTCGCGTCAATGCGCCGCCGACCTTTGCTAGCACCGGCGCTGCCAACACGCAGGCTATGGCTGCTGCATATAGCGGGCCGAACACGAGCTTGAAGTGCACCAACCCGCAGTGCGGGAAGCTGGGGCACCTCGCCAAGGACTGCTTCCGCCCCGGTGGAGGGAAGGAGGGGCAGTATCCGGCGTGGTGGAAGGGCAAGAAAGCCTACGCGCCGGGCGCTGCTCCGATCATCCCCGTCACGCCCGTCGTTGCCGCCGTCGCGCATACCCAGGCATTCGGCTCTGTGCACACCCAGGCGTTTGGGGGCGGTTCAGACCAATTTGACTTCATGGCCTTGATGGCGGTTGTGCAGTCCAGCAAGCCCGCGACCATGTCCGACCTGGAGTTTGCCGCGCTCAGCAAAGTCGCGATGACTGCTGAAGTTCGCACCTTCGTTGATTCGGGCGCTACTCATCACTGTTTCGTCAACAAATCCGACTTCACAACCTATACACCCGCCGTCGCTACGGGCCAGACCGCCAACGCTGGAGCGTCGTTCCGCATTCTCGGCCGTGGGACCGTGTACAAGCACGTCAACATGAACGGTCGGGATAACATCCTCCAATTCGACGCCATACATACCCCCAACTTCGCCTCGAACCTCGTCTCCGTCAGCCGTTTGGTCTAAAACGGCTGTTCCGTCAGCTTCGCCAACAAGACCGCCATGTTCACGGGCCCTGCCTTGCCGACGGCACCACCGGATCCCCGTTCATGGCCGCACATGTGCACGATGGCATGTACGTGGTCGACCTCCTCCCCGTTACACATGCAGTGATCTCACGTGCATGCTCCCAGTCTCGCCCAGTTGATTTCGCAACCTGGCACAGACGGTTCGGCCACGTGGGAGATAGTCGGCTGAGGGCGTTGATCAAAAAGGAGTTGGTGGATGGACTAGAAGTTACCTCGGACCTAGACGCACTGGGGGCTTGTGAGGACTGTATCTATGGCAAACATACACGACATCTGTTTGACGCAATTGTGACCCCTGAGACGGAGCCTCTCGAACGTGTCCACATCGACCTTTGGGGGAAATCCAGGACACCGTCGGCTGGTGGTGCGATTTACATGATGCACATCATGGACGGCGCGACCTCAAAGCGCGATGTATACTTCTTGAAGAACAAAAAGGCATCAACAACCCTGGATGCATTCAAGGAGTGGGTGGCTCGTGCGGAGCGTCAGACCGGCAAGAAAGTTCGGCATGTCCGCTTTGACGGTGGTGGGGAATTCGAGGGCGAGTGGCTCCCGTGGTGTAAAGCCAACGGCATCATATGGGAGGTGACACCGTCCTACACGTCGCAAAACAACAGCGCCGCGGAACGCGGGATACGCACCATCATCGAATGGACGCGTTGTGGTCTCAAAGACGCTGGACTTCATCACAAGTGGTGGGCGGAGGTGGCCGCGACAATGGTGTATTTGATGAACTACATACCAAGTGCTCGCCATCCCGACAAACCGCCCTTCGAGCTCTGGAGTAAAATCCGACCGAACGTCGCGCACCTGCGAGCTTTCGGATGCGACGCGTACATGAAGATCCCGATCGTCCACACGGACGGCAAGCTCTCGGTGCAGTCAAAGAAGCTGTGCTTGATCGGGTACCACGGCGCAGGTGCATACAGACTCCTCGACCTCGAGACTGGAAAGTTCTATAAGTCTCAGGACGTCTTCTTCGAGGAAGGGAAGGCTCACCGCACAGGCGTCGCTGAGGATAAGTCTCCCGAGGACTTTGGCGAGCCTTGGGCAACCGAAAACGACGCGGCGGCACCTCCTGCCCTACCGCCGCCTCCGCCCGCAGCGCCTGAGCGCACTCCGACACCACCGATCGTTCCTCCTGCACCGCCCGGTGTCATTCCTGTGCTCGTGGCTGCCCCGGCGCCGCCCGTAGTCGCCCCGGCACCACCTGCGGCGCCTGCACCCATCATCATAGTGCCCGTGCCGCCGAACCTGCCCGAAGGCCCCCGTCGTTCCGCGAGAGCCAAGAAGCCATCAGCCGCGCAAAAAGCTGCGGATGCGACCGCGACGGATATCGCACAGGGTGAAGCCGAAGGCCGTGCCTGGGCTGACAACGAGCTTGGGCCCGCTGGGGACAAGGGCATCGGCGCGGAAGCTAGAGCATTTCTGTCATCAGTAAACCCCGATGATCTGTGGGTACCGAGGACGTACAAGGAGGCCATGACGCGCCCCGACCTCTGGCAAAAACCGATCGAGCTTGAGTGTGCGCGCTTGCAGGAGCGCAAAGTCTGGCACCTCGTCGATCGGCCGGCTGGCGCGAATGTTGTGAAGACAATGTGGGTCTTCGCCATCAAGTACAACGCCGACGGGAAGGTCGAGAGTCGAAAGGCGCGGCTGGTCGCGAAAGGATACACGCAGATAGAAGGTGTGGACTTCTTCGAGACCTATGCATCCGTCGTGCGGTACGAGTCACTGCGGATGCTCCTTGCGACTGCAGCATCCAAGGGTTGGGAGGTCTGGGGGGTGGACTTCGTCAGCGCATACCTCAATAGCGAGATGAAAGAGGACGTGTACATGGAGCAGCCGGAGGGCATGGTTGTCGAGGGCTCCGAGCTCCTCGTTGCCAAGCTGGACTTCACCCTGTATGGAACAATGCAGGGTGCGAGTAACTGGTGGGCAGAGCTCGATGGAGCCTACGGCGAGCTTGGGTACGAGCGTTCCAAGGCCGATCCGTCGATTCGCGTACGTGCCCGTGGGGGAGAGACTACGGTGACCGGTACGTACATGGACGACGTGTGCGGCATCTCGTCATCGCCAGAGGAGGCCGCGCACGCGAAAGCGGAGTTGGGAGCGAAGTACGATGCGCGAGATTTGGGGGAGCTGGAAAAGACGCTTGGGATCAAAATTGATCACGATCCCGTAACCGGCGCCATTTCAATCTCACAACGAGCATACGCTGAACGTGTTCTACAGCGCTTTGGAATGCAGGACTGCAACCCCAAGCGCACGCCGATATCCGCTGGAACCCTCCTCGTCGATTCTCTAACCCTCCTTTCCCCCGAAGACGCGTACTTTATGCGCGACAAGCCTTACCTCGCCGTCCTGGGATGCCCTCATGTTCCTCATGATAGCGACACGGCCAGATCTCGCCTACGCCGTCAACTTGCTGAGCCGCTTCTCGTCCAACCCTGGCCCGTCACACTGGCATGCAATTATGCACGTCCTTGGCTATCTCAAAGGCACACTCGACTACAAAATCACCTACCACTACGGAGCCTCCATAAAACCTGTGGGCTACGTCGACTCCGACTTCGCTGGGTGCATGGACACGCGCCGCTCCACTTCGGGGGAGCTTTATGCGATGGCCGGTGGGCTGGTGGCTTGGGCTTCGCACCGCGAACGCACTGTCGCGCTGTCCACGGCGGAAGCGGAGTACGTGGCTGGCGCGCGCGGAGCTCGTCAATTGCGGTGGATGTACTCGTTCATGGACGAGATCAAGCTTCCACAATCACTTCCTGCTCAGCTTCTTGGCGACAACCTCTCCGCTATCCACTTGTCCAAATCCACTCGAGGCCATGCACGAACGAAACACATTGATGTTCGACATCACTACTTTCGCGAGCAAGTCGAAAATGGAGAACTCCTGTTCCTTCACGTCCCTTCCGCCGATAATCTTTCCGACATAATGACGAAGCCGTTGACCTACGAGCGGCACCACGATCTCGTCGTGCGGATGGGCTTAACGAGTTGAAGAAGCTCACACTTCCTTCGTCGGGGGAGTGTTATCTTGACGAAGTGGGTGTGATCTCTTAGTCCCCATCCGGTCTCAGCACGCCTTCTTACAAGGCGTGCTTCGCTACTATTGCTTATATACCAGATCGTTGCGTTCGCTCCCTCAGTCGTTTCCCCGTGTACGACTGAGGTGAGTTACTTGCTATATTTCTCGTTGACTGTTTACTTACATCTCCCTACTAGCTAATTCCTATTGTTAACAGGTAGCTAGTTGAATGAAGTCGTTTCCCCGTGTACGACTGAGCTAATTCCTATTGTTAACAAATTATTCTCCCTGGACAACCCACTACCGGTGTTGTACGGCCCTGACGATCCCACCATCGTCCGTCGATTTGGCATTCTCATCAAAATCAGGTATACTCTAGCAAAGTGAGTCCATCTGAACTTTTTCATGGACGGAGACGTTGACCGCCGAACAGTATGTAAGGGACTCTACATGGTTAAACGGTTTCCGGGACATCAATAACCTAGCATGTCCGCACGGTGGATTCCTGTGGTTATGCTAAAGTCCCCAGGGTTGGTATGAAAGACTTCAACTTATAATATCCCCGAATCAACCACTCACTCAACAGAGGGAAGTTTCCCCAAATTGGCATGTCCGATTGCGCTCGGTCATCTCGGCGAAAATGACTGACTTTGATTCCTCCTCACTTCAACAGTCACCTTGTACAGACTCGGAATGACATATCGACCCTCAGGACCTACGAAGTAACGACACTCGATTTCCGTGCATTAGCCTTTTCATTTCCAAGCAACCACTTGACCTGTGCGCAATCTTTCTTGATAAGACGCAGTGACTGCTGGCTACAGCGCAGGCTGATTTGATCCTTGTCACTGGGCCGGTAAGCCACATCATCCTGCCGGTTAAGGATATATGAAGTGGGTGCTTATTTTTGTTCGACTGCGAATCCTCTACCCCCTGTCCGCGTCTTCAGTTCACTGCCCTGTATCATTCTTCTCTGGCAACAGTGACGTCTCAATCTGTAACGCCTCTGTTTACCGCTGGCTATCTTTGCTGAAGTGCTCCTAATATCGGGCCTCTTCTGGTGCTGCTCCAATCTCTATGGATTCCTCGATATGAACGATTTTTTATGGTCTGTAGATCAACTCAAGTTGCAAAAAATCAGTGCTGTGCTCACGCTGTTTTCAAGTCTGAGAACCTCTTTCATTGCGGTCGAATCAATCAGGTTTCCTGGCAAGGATTGTGCTGCGTATCAATTTATTTTTGCACTTCAAACCATATATCTGTCTCATGCCTTCCGTCATTTCTTCACTCTTCCGTGTTCGTCGTTGTTCATCACATCGCACCCTGATATTGGTGTGCTATGGCTCGGGTCGCGTCCTGATCTGTTGGCATCCACTGTATTCGCTTTGCCGCATTCAATACTTCACGGGGGATCAACTTTCAACCGAGCTCCGCTGCAAATTGGACATGGTTCTGAATTACTGCGTCGGGTTCGGCTTACAGCCATTTGCGGAACTTAGGGTGCGGGCTGTTTTTTTCTCATTTCACGGATTTTCAGGAAGTTGCCCGCCCTGAGCTCAATTCTGATCGGATCGCCTTGAGAGTAGGCGCGTTATAATCACATTGAGAATCCGCAGTCAACACAATGCCGGTATTTTTGATGCCATCTGACAATGAAATTTCTGTTGAAAAATCTGTGTTTTCAGCGAGTCACCTGTAGCACTCAAAGTACTGCTCGGATTGACCGAGGTTTTGGATGTGGCATAGGCGCGAGGTGTAGCTGTGTTCGCGAGGGGTAATGGATAGAAGCCAAATGTGCATGTTGTTCGTGAACTCGGGGAGGGAACAGCAGATCCTGAGAGGTCGAATCATAATGATTAAGTTGATGCGAGCTTTGAAGACGAAAGCAGTGGTGTGTAGTGAGTGTAGATTTTGGCGGCACGGCCGTGTGCAGTGCTTACCAGTGCAGCGGAAGAGTGTATGAAATGTGGCGTGGTGAGTAATATGGCGGGAAGGTCCGCTGAAAGTTCGTTCGGGAGGTAAAATACTTAGAGTTTCCCTTGCGGCGCAGTCGATGGTAGGGGTGGGTAGGCTCCGAATAATAGCGCCCAGAAATTGACCCTAAGGGTTGGTGTATGCTGCCAAGGGCGCCGGGGAAAAGTGAAGCCTGAGGTGTTGCTGGGGCAATGAGCGAGAAAATAGAAGGAAATAAGAGTTTAAAAACGGGGCGCGAGACAAGGAACAAAAGAGGCTCTGTTGAGAGGCGCATGGTGAGTGGGTGGTTGCTTCGGGAATATTATGAGTTGAAGCCTTTCATACCAACCCTGGGGACTTCAGCATAACCACAGGAATCCACTGTGCGGACATGCTGGGCTATTGGTGTCCCGGAAACCGTTTGACCATGTAGAGTCCCTTTACATACTTCGGAGGAGAAGCGAATACAAAACCGGCTATTTCCGTTTAAAACATTATAAACCAAAATATTGGAGCGCCCTATCCAGTAGCAAGCGACTAAAATATCACTGTCGATCATGCTGGCGCACCATAGCAGTCTATAACGCTGAGACTTCAATGTAGCATAATATGAAAGATACACAAATTTACTTAGTACGACCCCACTCGCCATTCTCGCCATCGCTTTTGGTGTTATCGAATCAGAAAAGAAAGAAAAAAAACCTTACCACCCAACCTAGCCAACCTTGGGGTCACTCAAACTCTCTCGGAATTCTTCTCCCATCGCCCGAACTTGAAATTCCATTGTCGTGATGGCTCCTCTCTGGTCTGTGGTCCCCCCGAGAGTGCTCTGATCCACATCTTCGGTACTCACTCCCAATCCGACGCGTACTATGATGAGCGTCGGCGCGATTCCCTGTGTTCGGTAACAATGAGCATATGGTATAATGATTGGTATGATATTCAATGCGTACGACTATGTGATAACACGCAGCAATGCATATTAAAACCGAAGCCGTCGATGTCACGGGCGATAGGAAAATCCCGACGGAGATGACCAAGGTGGCCGGATATATTAGCCCGCTTGCGAGCCTGGAAGACGAGGAATTGAATCAATGGAAGTCACTCCTTGCAAAACACTCACATAATAGCTGTCAAATCCATATATTTCTTTCGCGATTTTTTTCTCAGAAGCCTGGCAATTCGACGAGAAATGTACCAAATTCGTCCGGCTGAATCGAAGAGGTGTATCAGCGCGTGTGGTTCATTGTCACATTATTTCCTCACCCGCTAATGATGCAGCGAGAACATTCGTACAGAATATCGTGGCCATGCATGCTGCCGTGGCCACGCGCTCAGAAGTCCCGGAGAGTGGGATTATACCAAGTATGCCCCCGACTGACATGGTCACAAGTTAGCGGTGGCGAATACCACTGGAGGACACGCACTGAGCGTGCAAGCATAGGAGAAAGCAGGGAAAACGACTGGTCGCCAATTGGACCCCCATATCACGTAGCATCGATAAACCTGTTCAAATAACTCGTTACTTGCTCAAGTGAGGATATGGACACAACTTACAATGATGCCGTCTGCGATGGCACTTCGGTGGTCAACGTCTCCGTCCATGAAGAAATTTAGATGGACTCACTTTGCTAGAGTATACCTAATTTTGATGAGAATGCCAAGTCGACGGACGATGGCGGGATCGTCAGGGCCGTACAACACCGGTAGTGGGTTGTCCAGGGAGAACAATTCATATATCCCGGTCTGCGCGCGATCTGTGATGAAGGCCCATGTGTAGGCGAGCGCGATGTGGATAGTCGAGAGGAGGAAAAGGAGGATCATGCAGGCCAGATGAAATTTATAATGGGCTTTTCTACGTGAGCATAACACTTGAACAGACTGGAAGAAGAGGACCGAATAGATCCCTACGGATTTTCAACAACACCGTTAAACCCCATTGGGAATGGGGACTGACCATATGTCAAAGTATCTATCTGAAATCCTTGTAAGGGAATAATCGAAAGATAGCAACACAGAACTCATACCACCAGCGGGAAACATGTGATGAAATGGCTGGGTGACTGGAATCTGTTTCAACACATGACAAGTGAGGATGGAAAGTACGGTTCATACCATGCTCTTGCGGGATCAAGGGTAACGCAGGACAATCATGCGCCGCTTTACCCTTTTTATGCGCTATTTCGAGCGGCATCTTCGAAATTCCAGCCAACTAACTGTCATAGGGAAGCCACAATCAACCATATGTTCGAAAACCGACCTTGGCTAATATACAAGCCCAGGACCCCTGACATTCCCTTTGGACCCTAGGGCCCGCACCGGACAAAAATTTGAGATTTTGGCCCGGAAGCCTAGGCCCCAGCCGGACAAAAATGAGGGGTTGAAACCGGGGTACCTAGGCCAGGTGTCCGGACAAAACCGTCAGCACAGGTCGGTCTTGAGGTCAATACACGGCTTCCCTGGTGCAGTTGAATTGCCTTGGCTTTCGCACTGGTAGATCAGCTTTTTTGTCGTGTGTTCGAGCCTTGCTGGGCGCCATTTCTCTTTTAATTTTCACGCTACCATATTGAAGGTTTAGGTACACAAATACATCATCGTTTTTCGCATCACCCTGCCGCCTGCTGTACGGGCTACGGGGACTTATTCCCACCGGAATTGAGTCGCTTCAAAACACTTGCCGGGGGTCTGGAAAATTTCAAGGAGACAATTAAACTGTTTCGGAGGAGAAGAAAAAAGAAAGCAGCTGCGGGAGGGAAGTTGGGTGATGGTGATGGCGAGGATTCAGAGTAAATATATTTCACACATTTCTAGATGCTTTGAACAGCACGAAAATGTGATTCATGACATGCCATAGGTCTCTAGAAGCCATATCCACATTTTGGAATAGAAAAAGGAAAAAAAAAAACGAATTTCTGTAGGCTAGGTCCTGTCCGGACAAAAATCGGGCCTCGCCAACGAAATTTATCCAGACAAAAATCGGCTGGTCGGGTTCCGGTGGGCCCTAGCCTCCAAAGGGAATATCCGGGGTCCTACAAGCACTCACCTGTGCTTCGCGCCGGCTCCCACTTGCTGGATGTAACTAAAATAAGAACATTGATCCGAGCTACCAGAAGGATATATTAAAACCGGAGTTTCAAAAGCACACCAAATAAACCCAAATTTCAGTCTGCACTGAAACGCAAATTGATCTTTTCATAATCTCTACAGGAATCAGCACCATTGGACTCGGGACAGATCATCAAGCATGAATCTTGAATAGAAATGGTGAAAATCATCACTAGAATGAGCTGTGGCTGAACAAAGCAAATGCAGTAGAGCTGAAAGTCATATTGAAATTTTCAAAATCAAATCACCTTTCTGCTTTTGAGAAACACAGGACTTCAGAATGAGTTTCCACGATGCTGAAATTTTGCTTTGGAGGAGATTTCAGCTGTGCTGAAACTTGTACTGAAAGTCTTTGTTTCTCAAAGGTTGAAAGACACACTGATTGTCAATGTTTCATTATGTCTTTCAGTGCAACTGCATTTACTTTGTTTCTGCACAGCTTATTCTAGTGCTGATTCTTACACCTTCCATTCAAGTTTCAGGCTTTGTGAATTCAACTGTCTTTGTTGTGCTCATTTGTGTGGATGTTTTCAAGAAATCAGTTATAGTTTCAGTCTGGACTGAAATTTTCCTTTATTTGGTGTGAAGGCTTCGGACAGACACATGGAATTTTATAAAGAGAGTGACTTACACTAAGAGGCAGTGTGGTTTTGTCGCAGGGTGGAACATAGGATAAGGGGTGCGAGCTTGTTGAACTGACTCCATTCCAAATACAAGATAATTGGTGTTGCACCTTCCTGGTTTTTCAGATTGTTGTTGACTCCTCAACTCAAGTCGAAAGAAGGTATTATATCCCTCCACTCTGGGTCTCATTATGTTCAAACCAGAGGTAAATTTTCAGTCAATTCTGCAGTGCTGATGCTGATACGGGTAGACCTAGGCCTGGTGGTATGAGATAGGATGAGGTTGACTTAAGTTCCAGGCGAAAAGACCGGCGGGCCTACTTAAGTGCCTTGCACGCTGAACTTAAGTTCTGCGCCACTTAAGTTCTGTTCAAACACCAAAAGCAATGCCACAAAAGAGATTCAAACACAAGACCTTCAAGATTTTCCCACAACAATATGTATAAAGGAGTTAACCACTACACCATGAAAGATATGGAACTTAACCACCCAGATACAATCATATTAGCCTTCTATTGCCATCATATTAGCCTTCTATTGGTGTTATACCTTCTCCGCTTTCTTTATTTTGCCTCGGTGGCCAAACCACTATCCATAGATGATTCAAAGATTAGTGAATAACACGAATATGCAGAACGAATATTCGTTGCTTAGTAAGCAGCTGAAATCCTCACTATGTTCAAATTATGGCAGCATTGAAGGTCATTGTGATTGCTGGAAATGTAGAATAAGACCTATCAATGCATATTGCTTCTGAATAATTTGAAAATAGTGAGGATTTCAACTGCTTACTAAGCAACGAATATTCGTTCTGCATATTCGTGTTATTCACTATCAAAGATTGATCTGTTTCAATAAATTAATATGTATATAAAACATGATGAAAGATGACTGGAAATGACAAGTGAGTTAATTACTCCCAATGGTAGACAATAGAAGAATAATAGTCTAATAACAGTCTGATTGTTACTTTTGTGCGTTGTCTTTCTGGTGAAGTGGTTAAAGCTTTCTCCTCTCTTTCTCTGCCGAGCAGCCCCGAAGGTCTTGTGTTCGAATCTTGCTGTGGGATTAGTTTTCTGCTGTCATGACTCAAGTTCTCTATCACTTACTTAAGTCCTATAAGTAACAACTTAAGATGTATGGCGGTCCAAGTGCACATTTAATCGGCCGCAACATTTTTCGGTGATTTCGGAGTTTCCGCAACAAAAAATAGGTGTTTTAGCGCCCTCCACACTAAAAAGATGGAGATAATTGGCGTGTTTCTTTTGCGGGGAAATCGGTGATTCCCGCAAGATAAAGTTTGACGCCCCGCAAAACTGTTTTCATGTTGCCCGCAAAACTTTTGTCTTAACTCTGGGCAACAAATTTAGGTAAATTTACTTGTTCAGAAACACAGAGTAACCATTAGATTGAATGTAGGTGAGGTACGGAAGGAGCATCAATGATGTGTACATGAGGATTGAGAGGGTATAATAGAGTACAAAGGTTATGGAGGAATGTGGATCTGAGCCGAAGTCCTTTGGTTTTGAACATGTAAGGCTATACAACGTAGCTGTTTCCGTGTATGCAAAGAGACTACTTGAATTTGTCTCAAATGTTGGACGTCGACCGGTGCTAGTACTGGGCAGGTTTGGGTCAGTTCAGGTTCAGAGCTTCTTGCTCTGACTTCTGAACCTGTGTTCGATTTGGGCAACAGCTGAAACTCAAACCTGAATGCAGGTTCCAGTTCCGTTTCTGTTTGAACACATTCAAACCCCAGCTATTTCGGGCTTCTCAGGCAAGCCCAAATCTCATCCAAAATAATGTGTATTGATATTTTACAGCATTGTTGAGGTTCTTGAAGGCGTCCGGGATGCAGCAATGAACAGACAGATGCATTCAGATAATAAACGGTACCCATGAATTTCTTTTTGACAGATTCATTCACAGTAGACCTGTACACAGAAACATCAAGATTGCACCGAATTTCATTCAGAGGGAACGGTATGGTCTGTTCGTTGATGTAAACGTGCTAGCCAACCCAATTTGACGACTATATAATTCAGAAAATGGAGAAGGTTCTTTGAAATATCTGGTCAATTTTTCAGTTCAGCATTTGAACACAAGGCTTCCAGCCTGACACCAAACTGAACTTGCAGTTCAGGTTCAGCAAAGTCCTGAACCTTGAACCTGAATACCGCGTCCGGTTCATTTCAGTTCAGGTTCGGACCGATTTCCGAACCGAGCACTACCGGTGCTTGCAATGCTTGCACTTCAAAGTGGGGTTGGGTGGGCGAGTGGTGCAATAACCTGTGCATCCTGAACTTTAACTGGATCAACCAGGATAGCGTCTACAAGTACGCGGTCATCTTTGTTAACTCCCACCACAAAGCTGTACTGCCGTACTCATTCTTCTAGGATCTAGAAATCACTGGATCACGTATACCTTTACATGTTTGAAGAGAACTTCGGCTTAAATCCATAACCTTTGTACTTGGCTATACCCTCTCAACCTTCATGTACACGTCGTCGATGCTCCTTCTATATCTTACCTACACTCAATCTAATGGTTACTCTGCGTTTCTGAACAAGTAAATTTACCTAAATTTGTTACCTAGAGTTACGACAAAAGTTTTGCGGGCGACATGAAAAAAGTTTTGCGGGCGACGTAAAAAGTTTTGGGGGCGGTGTCAAAAGTTTTGCGGGGCGTCGAACTTTATCTTGCGGGAATCACCGATTTCCCCGCAAAAGAAAAACACCGATTTTCTCCATCTTTTTAGCGCGGAGGGTGCTAAAACACCTATTTTTGTTGCGGAAAGTCCGAAATCACCGAAAAATGTTGCGGCCGATTAAATGTGCACTTGGACCGCCATAAAGATGTCCTGCTGGTCATTACACCTCGTAGCTTTAGTTGAGCTAATAAAGTATTTGTGGTGGTATGGCTGGCATTCACTATCTCCCCTTGAGCACTATGTGAGTGAAATAGGTCACTTCGTACACTGCTTATGGTTGTGGTCAGGCATCGTTTGTCTATTGGACTGAGATAGGGAGAAAGATGAATATCCAAGATATTCCAAGCACTACAGATGAATTCCAGGTGTGGTTGTGGGTAAGTAAGCATCCTCCGGATTGATCAATATATGTGTGTTCAATGAGTCTAGGCAGGCGTACAAAGAGGAGCACATGGTCCCTGTGCAGAGTAATCACAATGTTGCAAACCACACCACAGATGAACTCCTCTTTATAATCCCGAGACGCTCGGCCTGTGCTTATTCTTCAAAGGCATCACAATCACTGTTGGAAGACCGAACACGCACTGCAATAATGTAAGGTGTTCCCAACTGCGCAGACAACATGATTCCAGTCTGTTATTTTGCCAGGCAACCTGAAGCACCTAAATATGGGTAAAAAGAAAGTGCCACTAACTGCCGCCAACTGCAGCCGTTGATGCCAGTGGCAGCTGTTGGGCAGCACTGGACCAGCCTGTTCACAATGGATATATGCTGATATAAGATAGAAATATGCCCCACATATGTGAATGATGTGTGTTGCCATTTTGATCATTTTAAACAATCAAACAGATATGTTTTGAGAGTGATCACAGAAGCATTCATGTTTGTGTTAGTGGTAGTTGGCGGCGAACTGGTGGCAATTGAGCATCTGCATAGGTGGCAGTGTTGGCAGCAGCATCAGTAGTTGGTGGCAGTTTGGTGTTGGTTGAGCAGCAGTTTGGGGGCACAGTGAAGTGGGTGGGCAGCAGTTTGGCAGCAGTGTGACATGTTGGCGGCAAGATTGGCGGCAATTATTGTGGGTGATCGTGTCACGGATATTCAGGGGGGAAAACAAGGGTGTGCCGGGCCGAGAAGCCGAGACCTAGTGCAGGGAGGGTGGGTCGACCAGATGGCCGATAAAAAAAAAAATGACCTCTTATAATTTTGCCCCAAAACTCATCTAGAGGACATCCAATTAAGCTATAAAACACCTCTGTGCTCCCTCGAGCTTGTACAAAGCCCGAATCAAGTCTAAACGAAGCTACATCACCCAGATCCGACCCTTTAGGAAGTGTTCCGTCATCGAGTTGGCACTGCTTGGCAGCGGCAACTAGCAAATCATTGCTATTTTTGACCAAAGACATGGCTCATTCCGAGGTGACACTAATTGAGCTGCGGAGGGTCAGCCGGGCAAGAGGCGTCACAGAGGGTGAGGAGACGGTATCGCGTACATTGCTATTGGAAATGTTGTGCCGATATTATTGAACCGTTTCCGGACATTCAAGTCGTCCAGAGCACAAGAGAACCCTTGAAGTCGACTTGGTACTAGTGATTTTGAGTTGCCGGAATAGTGTTATGGCTGAAAATGAGTGTTGAAGAGTCCCGTTCATGCCGAACCAAGAAGCGGATCAAAAATTACCTTATTTGGACGTCACGTGGTAGGGTGGTTCAGAGCAAGGGGGTTGCTAATAAAAAAAACGGCCCTAGGTATTTTTTTTTTCGTTTCAGAATCCCCTTGGGGGAAAATGAGACATGAGACACCACTGCCATGACCGACATCGTCTACGCTTTCCTGCTTGTCTCAGTCTGCCTCCTTGCTAGTAACATTGACAGAGTGGTATGCCTGTATTTCTGGCTCCAAAATAGGCATTTTCACCATGCCCCCCAGGCACCGATCTTTGTCGGCCATCTGACAGTACGCACGCCCCCATGGAGCAAAGTGCTACAGTGCTGGTCTCGTGGACGCACACTTATCACAGTCCGAAGGTGCCCCCCAGCACCTGGCACGCACTTAGTACTTCCCAAGGCCCGTCAAAAGATCCCCGCTCTGACAGGGTGGACATCGGCAGTGGGAGATCTCACTATGAGCAAGTTGAATCAGGTACTGTCAATGCCACATCAGCATATACCCACTGCACTCAATCACCGTGGGGAGAAATTTCTTAGTTCACACAGCTCTCCTGGCCACCAAGGGGGTAAACTTCCGTTAACTTCTTCATCTTCCTGATCGAGAGACGATCTTTCTCAATTTAGCCAGGGGCACTGCACCCTGCGCTCGAAGAAGATGATCGGGAGACCACCGGCAGATTGGCGAACAGTTCAACGAAGATAGAACGGTCTGCCCCGACGAGTATTGCCAATCTGCGGCAGCTGGAACCCAGGCTCAAAATGTCGCAGTCCAGAAGATGACAGCAAGAAGTAGCTTGAGCACGCCTCCCGTGCCCCGTACCCCGCTGTGGCGGACGGTCAATAACTATCCGGTCCCCGGTCTCTGGCCCTCGGTTGATAGGACCTCTGACAAGGGAATCCACGCACCCGCATGTATCCCACAATGGTTCTTCCACTGTTCTTGGATATTGAATGCCGTGAAGCGGAGCTCCATCTTTCGTCCCTCAGACGTCCTTTCTATCTCCAAGAGCTCTTTCGCGCTGTATAAATGCAACTCGGATACACAGGACACCCTAAAGCGTCCCAGTTTCCGCCATGCGCTTCACCACTGCGACGTCTCTCGCCTCTGCCGCCACTCTCCTTGTGCTCAACGTCCGCGCCGACTTGATTGCCTGGACCGGCCCCCTCTGCAATCTCGACGAGGGCGCAGATGTCGTGTGCAACGGCGAGTGCATTGCCTTCAGCAGTCGCAACTCGTTCCAGGTGTGCACCATGCCAGTGTCGCGATATATCCCTCTTTCTGAGCTCACCTCTACGTACTCAGGTTACGTCCGCGGACGGCAACACCGTGAATCTGTTCACAGGTCTCTTTTGCAATGCTGGCACGGAAATTCTCTCCGGATTCATACTTCCTGGCGAGTGCATCAAAGTGAACCCTGCAACACCCGGTGGGTCCTTCTCCTGCATCTGAGGTCCGCCAAGGTAAGGTTACTATTTAGAAGCCGCACTGTTCGAGTTACTGACACCCCGATTATCCAATGAAGGGTGATATCATCATCAAAGGCGGTCTAAATGTGCGAGAATCCTGGAAGTGGAAAGAGGAATTCCAAATGTTGTAGTATCATACTTGAATGTCAAGAACGTCGACCTGAACGGTGCTGGTGGGACTCGAGCACAGAACGGGCCCGATGTATCAATTCCTGCATGTCAAAAAGAAGCCAGAAAAATGAGAGAATAATAGAAGTCAACTATCGATTTTTTGGTGCCGGTCCGATTCGCACGTCGAGTTCCGATCCTGAGGCCGATTTTTGTTCCAGAACCGATGAATCGTCAGAATCGGTGAAACGCCTCCCGAGGCGACGAATCACCGATAGTGCCGTTGACGACTGTAGCATACAATTGTACGACACGTTGTATATCGGTTCAGTACCTGCTTGTTCCTGATTGGAACCTCCGCAGTAATACATCCTTCCTTCCTTCCCTAACCCTACCTCTCAAATGGGCGGGCACTTCGCGATTTGCATTACATAATATATTATCTTGTTCCTGTCCGTCAGGAAAAGCCTTCGTTGGGAACAGTCCTGTATTGCCTTAAACTTCCTGGAAATTCAGCCGAGTGAATCCAGTGTAGATTTTATTTTGATTTACTTTTTTGGTAATCTCTTGGACCGCTTTCACGTTCTCATCCGCTTGCACGACAATATTCTGCATCCGAAATACAACTGTGAAGGAGACAGACTTCATGGGGTGGTTCGGATAAGTATGAATTTTCGTTGTCTGCCCTTCTGACGCGTTCCTTGCATTTGGATCCACTTCGATTCGAGAACGGTGGGTGTTGATTGAGAAAATACATTATCTCAGCTAGTGGCGCGGAAATTCAGAGGGCCACGAAGATGTCATGAAAATGGCGGAAGAGTTGCAAGGTTTCCCCTTGGTGGATGCATGGAAGCCTGGTAAGACAGCGGTCGGATGAACTGTCTTGCAGTAGTCCATACAGTTCACTTCCTGCGTCCTGTGTAGATGTACTATCCACTGTCGGAACGTAGGGCTTATCAGCAGTGAACTTGGTGTCCAAGGCACCTCGGAAAAGTCCCTGCTCAATCAATCCCAGAAGAGATTCGAGAGTCGATTCTCAGTGGGAAATCGGAATTCCGTGAAGGGTACGTATAGATAATTGTGTTAACCTTTACTCGCTCTTCACCGCCAGCGTCGTTTATCACAATGTGCCCCAAATTCATTGCAGGCCGTGTGTGGAGTCTAATGTAGATAATTATAACAGCGATATCTAGACTAAGTCCAAAGCGCATGGATTCATTCACAGCCGATGAATGTCCAAAAAGTGCTGGGATTGAAGGCGAAAATCACGCCGTCATATCGCGCTCGCTGTGATCCCTGTTTTCTGGATGAAGGTTTGATAATTAGTCGCAACACGGTGACTGATTCAATGGCACTGACAATGTCGACATCCAACTGGGAGTGGCGGTCGTTAGCTCCGACGTCGAAGGTGCTGGTGGGGGGTCCTCTTGCGCGACATGAATTCAAGATTCAAATGGCTCTGGGCGGCCGTTAGTGTTTTGTACCGCCTAATACGGAGCACACTAGGTCATACTGTTGGATCTGGGGTTGCCGCGTAGCTGGGCTCGGTGCTGATATTGGCCGTCCCATTGCCCCGCATGGTCTTGCGAGCATTTAGAGATGCAACGATGGAGTTGACGTATACTGTGTTGCAATTTAGTTCCTTTGTCGCGCCGGAGGTAGGCGAAGGAACATACGTTTTCCGACAAGCTGATGGAAAGGCTGCCACCACGTCTGCACCGTGAAACCTGCATTCTATAGAAATTGGAGCGACAATAGGATGAGGAGGAGATGATAGGTATTACCAGGACGAGAAAAATGATTTGTGTGATGCTAGAGATATTCAATCTGAATGGTCGCCGGCTTTGCTAAAGGTCACTCACGCAGTTAAAATTCCTCGACCGAGAGCATACAGAACGAGAGTGTCGACGATTTTTTTGGTGCTAGGAAAGAAGTTAGCTCTGGCATGTCGTGGAGTTCAGTGCGCACCTTAGCACGCCCCTCTCACGTTTCGAGCGTAGGTAGAATACGAGAGCGATTGTGATCGCTATATCACAACAGGCGGCCAGCCCCTGTACCGATCCGGTGATGGCCTGGAGAACAATATCAGGGCTCAAGTTACATTATCCACACGAGCAGCTTCGTACCTTTATAAACGGTTCCGCTATAGTTGTGAGAGCAGGGAACCGGAACCTATAATTTGCCGTATGCCGATGAGGGGAGGTTTTCATTCTGACAAATTGCGCACAGGTGAAAGGTCATATCTGCGTGAATCTTCAGCAACGGACCAGAAAAGCGCGAAATGGCACCTACATAATCCCATCCCTTCATGTTGTGATAGTGATTAATCGACGTAGGCATTGTGAATAATTGGAGCATTTACCGCATGACACGAAGCCCAACAGGAGCTATGAGAGTGTATTAACTTCAGTCATACTATTGTAGATGGAGAAGGCTTACGATGCCGCCTGTTACAAAGCCATTGAGGCTAACTGGAATGAGATGTTTTATATCAGGAACAGGGATTTGCGCCCGAGCAGGCGAACGAACCCTTCCAGATTTGCCATGCGTAAAAACTAATGAGTGGTTTTGGCATGATGTTACAGAGCGGATGAATTCCCGTACCATTGAGAAATAATTGTGATGATGGTCTGAGCAGAATGGCGAAATGAAGATGCAGCTTTGCGACGATAACGCGGGGGTTACTCACCAGGAGACCGTTTTCTAGCTAAGTGGTATTCATGAGCCGTTAGTGTCAGGCGCTCCGTTAAATGGAGCAATATCACCGCAAAGCTCCTGAAACCAAGGGTCAGTCTCATCGGAATGAGACAACGAGTGATAATATATCCTACCATGGAATATAGGCATCCGCGGCAAGGTTTCCGAAATTGAGAACGAAAAAGGTGTACAGTGCATGTGCGGTCATCATGCTGGAGAGTGTATCGAAAAGCCTTGGAATAATGAGCGACGCCAAGCGGCAAAGCACGCAAGCGACATACAACAGAGTTCCCACCTGCGGGAGACGAAAAGTCATTAATTTCAGCTTCGACATTCAGCGATGATGCGGACGGACCGTAAGCTTGAGATAAATGCTGTCTTTGGGATAGTTTCGGAAGTAAAGAAAACATTGAAGGACACCCATCCCATAGAAAGCGGTGGCAATGGCAAAGCCGATGAATAAGGTCGCAAACACCTCCTTGAACTGTGCTATTGTGGCGGCGATTACTACGGGGTCGGGAACAGGCCCAGGACTTGCGGGTGAAGACATGGTATTACTGGGACTCGACGGCCAGTCGTTGCATATTAATATTACCGCTCGCGTGTCTGCTGATGGATTGCCACGACTCAGCGGAGACATTGCCATTTGGAGCCCTGCGGTCGGAGCGGGGAGCGAGGAGACGCTGTCTGAGCCTGTCTCCCAAAGACAAGAAAATGCCCGATACCATCGCGCTCGAGGTCATTAAATTCAGACAGGCGTCGGGAGACAGTGAGGTTGGTAGGCGCATGCCAGGGTCGGAATCACGAATGCCGATGTCGAACTCGTCGACGTGGGAAATGCACTAGCGAGGAGCGGTGATCAGGCGCACAGGCGGCAAAGCTTCGCCTAGTACAACCCAGCCGGCTTGCCTGGCCGGACCTGTTCGAGTTGTGTGTACGTTCAACTTCAGCGGCTAACCAGTGCGGTTTCGGTGGACTGAACTTGGACTGAACGGGTCCTAAACCAAGAATTCGGGAGGTCACCTAGGCGGGCCTAGGCGGATATAGTCACACCTGTCTAGGCCCCTAGCAACACCTAGACATCGCATGGCTAGGCGCTCAGGCCCTGGTCGAACGTAGTGTCTGTTTTGAATGTCTGTTTTGTCATTGCAGGGCCCGATCATTTTAATTTTAATTTTCCATTGGGCGCGCCGGCAACGACCCTGAGGTCGAAGTGGGATCTCTGGAGCCGCGGCGGATGGCGACGTGGGCGCTTTGTACTCCGCTTTGGCGGTGGGGAGAGTGGATCCGGAAATAGGGTAGACATGCCTGAGTGCCGGCCAAGGTTGGTGCAACAATGAACAACACTGGAGATGGAAGCGACCGAGCATCGCGGAGTCAAACCTGACCTCAGCAACAGTTTTGAAGCGAAGGTGGTAGCCAGAGAATTTCAGGTCGCCGAGGAAGGACGAAGGAACATTAGTATCAATGGGTGGATAAAGTAATCAAAAATAATCGGTTACAATTATACTGGCATACCACTGAAGGCGGCGCGTTTGCGCGATCTCCCGAATCCGCGCAAATCATGTAGGTGGTTTAACTTTGTGTGACATTTCATTTGAAAGGGTTCACATAGTGCGGAAATGCAATTTGGGTAATAAGTTGTGCGCGGGATTAAATGTGCATTTGGACGCTCATATCGGTCTGTAGTACACCGCATAGGCTTAGATGGTCCGGTTCGGGCTTGGAAGTGATGCAGCAGCGAAGGTAAATAAGCACAGGAAATAAACTACAGAGAAAGCAGCGAAGAAGGCCTTTACCCGAGATGTCGCGAATTGCAGTAGCATGATTGGAGAGGTGAGTACTAGTTGGAAAAGAAGGCCCAGGTGCGAATTCCCACTTGTTCAGTGGGTAAGTGACGCGAGCGGTGAGCCGAGTATAATAGTTCGGGGACGGAGAGAGCCGGGTGTCCCGACACGCGGTGGTCTGCGGGGGGCTATGGAAAGTGGCATAGGCGCGAGGTGTTGCTGGGGCAATTAGTGAGAAAATGGAAGGATATAAGAGTTTGAAAACGGGGCGCGAGACAAGGGAGAAAGGAGGGAGTGCAAGTAACGTCTGCAATGGAGCTCGGGAAAAACTGTTGTCATGGAGGTTTAACGGGCCCCTGGGCGCTACGATGGCGGCACTCTGAAAATGAAGAGGGGAACGTGTCCGGTATCTAAACAGGTGCAAGCCCTGATGCTTTATGGGAACATTTTATGACCGGTTCGAGGGCATGATGGAACCGGCTCGTCAGATTAGAAAAAAATAAGGGAAAGTCTCTTTGAGTAGGCGGGTGCGACGTGCGTCGAGGTAGGGTACCGGTACAAAAACCACGCGCACAGCCAGACGAACAAGTGGGACGTGGGAGATGATATGTGTCGATGGTATGGGAAAAGGCGAGCCTTGTTACGATGGGGTATTGTGAGCAAGAACGCATCCCAAGGAGCACAACGGGTGGCAGGCAGAACAAGAGGAAGCGTCTCGTGTCGCTCGCAGAAAGGGAGGCGACAAAGGCAAATAGAATGGCACGCGGCAAACACCCTTGCTTCGCGCCGAACGGCCTCCACTTCGCAGGACAAACCTGCTCGACAGTGGGACACCCAGAACGGCCGGCGACACAAACCGGAAAACAGAGTCGGCAGTTAAAAGGCTGCGTTACGAGCGTTGGCCAGTGAGCCAATACATCTGGTGGGGACAGATCCGGGCAGGCGAAACAAGTTGCGTGCGAGTAAGGAAACGGGAAGTCTGACGAAAGATGGCGGCGGGGGAGCAAGTGTCTTCACGCAAACTAATTGCAGGGTACGAGCATCAGAAGACAAAAAATTAAGGATATAGCGGTATGGATAAAAGAGGGCGACGGTATGTGGAATGGATATGGTAAGGGCCTCATCATGTGGGGTAAGAGTATGTGTAAGCACCTCGTTAGGCGGAAGGGAGTAAGGTGCGCGAGGTAAGGTGGGATGGGCGCAAGGTAAGGTAAAGGTAGTAGGCACGATAAGCTGCGCATAAAGTAATGGAAAAAGGTAAGGCGTGCGGATAATGTGCACAATAATAGTGTGATGCGCGGGTAAGAAGGGTAAGGTGCGCTGGATAAGTGCAAGGTGTAAAGGTAAGGGAAGTGCGCGGGTAATGAAAGGGTGCGCGCAAGATGATGGTAAGGTGTGCAGGGGAAATGGGAAGGTGCACAGGTAAGGATAAGGTGGGCGAGTAAGGATGAATGCCTTCGTCAGCTAGAAATGGTAACGGTGCGGGTGACGCTACACACCTCGACAGGCGGACGGGTATGGACACGCCTCATCAGGTGGAAGGATAAAGTAAGGGTATGGGTTCGCGCGTTGTGCGTGTCCCGTCGGGCGAACGGGTACGGCCACGGTGACGTTGCACAAAGGGAAACGGGTATGCGGCGCGCGTATGAGTCACAGAACGTGAACCGGTATGCGCCAGCGTAATAGGATCGCAGGACCTCAATTCGCTCGCGAGTATGGATAAAATCTCGACACGCAAAAGGCACGCGCAAGGTCTCGGCAGCGAAAGGAAACTCGGGTGTCGCATGATCCCGGCTTGAGGTATGGTGGATGGGACGCGAACAGACTCGACTGTGTCCTCGGCGCAAGTGGCCGATGTACGCGGAGGATGTCCGTAGGCAAGAAAAAGGATGACATGCGAGATCGTCAAGTCCGTAGCCAGGTACGGTGCATGGAAGGAATAACGTGCCCAAATGGCCCCCAACAGCGAAGGAGACCCCCATATCAGAAGAGGGGGTGAATTAGGAGAGAGAGAGTAGACGACAAAGTGGAACGCAGAGGTGATATTGAGCTCACCAGTGCTGTCCGCGCTTTGGGTCCTTTCCTAGTGCTTCCATCTCTGTCGACGTTAATGTTTCGGCGGCAGGGCCGGCATGCGCAGTGTGGACTGTTTGTGGACTGTGAAAGGAAACGACAGAAAAATGCCGGGAGATTCGGGTACGTCATGGACGCGAGCGAGAGAAGAGTGACAGAGTCACGTCCGCGTCACGTCTTTCCGGAATCCCCCGGGCCTTGATTCGCTTGCACTGCTCCGTTGACGCTCTTGGGCCCGCGCCGGCCTCGTTCCCTCACCCAACGCCCGCTCACATCTCTACAGAGTCTTACTGCCTCCCATTCATATGCGCCACGGTGCACATTCGACACCACTGCGCTCCGCCCACGTCAACCGCCGACCTTCTTTCGCCCTCCCCCGCTCCGCCAGCCTGTCCCTTCGCACGGCCGCGTCATTCAGCGTAGCGGGCCTGTGCATTCGCGCATCCCGTTCGGCGGTCCCACGCTGTCTTAGCCGCACCATCGCTTACCAGACTACACCTACACATTCCAGCAGTGAGCACTCTGCTTAATGGATTATCTTCCAATTTAATCCTCGCTTTGCGCTCCTCCTCTCCCTTCCCTTTGTCCGCTTTCTGAAGGCATTGATGATCACGAACGTATTATTCGACGCGGGCATCTATCATATGCCTCGCAGAAGTGGGCTCGCTCTGAAAATGGTACTTTTCGGGTTTATGTGTGCCATATTTCAATTATTCCTCAGATGCGTCAACTAATCCATGTTCTCCGCAGGGCCATTTTCACTGCGCAAGAAAACGCCGGTCTGTGACTGCGCCCGCCCTTTTCATGCGGCCCTTATTCTGCATGCGACCTTGTTCCGTCGCTGGTGTCGGCGCCCCTCGTCCTCTCCACGCCGCCTGCCCCGTTTGTCTGCCAAATCTGCGCCGCCTAGTCGTTCTCTCGGAGTCAACCGTCCAAATTGAGCATCACTGCGGCGCTGCTGATGCTGTATGTTGAATTGATCCCCGTGCGAGTCTAAGCTCCCGATTCAACGCCGCTGTTCAAACGCTGATGCATATTCTTTGTCTTTGGTTATAGACACCGCCGCCCATCACAGATTCGTCATTAATACAACGGTGCAGCTCGTACCACTGATATTCCCATCGTCGTGTGCGCTCCCCTCTATCTCCCGCTCCTCCCGCCTTCCGTCATCATCCTGCGCCCAGACTTGATGTGGACCTCAGTGATATCTCTCGCAGCCTGGATTCAGTGTATAATAGCTGTTCTTGGGTCAGGCCTGTCCTGCTCGACGTAATGCTCAAACACTTTGAAACTAACACATCTCCTCCGCAGGTCCCTGCCACCGTTCGTGGCGAATACGCTACGCTGTGTCTCCGTCGACGTTTGGACGCTTGTATGTCGTGATCGTCCTTAAGTACCCCTGCCGCCGCTGGCACACTCGCTCTGATCGGACCGCTTGATTTCATTCTGGCTATCCTAATCTGCGCCGCCGACCCACTCTCTTGGAGTACGCCCTCGAAATTGAGGACCTGACTGCACCGCTGCATTACCAGCGCTGCCGCAGCCTTCGATTTCGGCGGCTGCATGCCTTCTCTCTGCTCCTATTGCCTAAACTGCTCGCCTCTGACGACAAGCTTAGCTCATCACCTAGCCCAATCGATTTACGCGGAATCCCCGCTGCGCGTTATGGTGGTCGCGGCCTCTTCAGCGGCTGATCGACGAGGGGGGAACGGGTGCAACAGCATTATTGATCATCTCGTGGATATCTGTGTGCTGGTGGATTAAGCAGAGGTCTCGAATCAGATTGCGCCGCTTTGTATTTCTACGATATGGCCTGGCCATCTTTTGTTTTCTGAGTTCACCGGGTGTCCTCGGCTCATCATAGATTGGCTTTGTGGGGCACAGTTTATTTTTTAAAACATCGACCATTAGCCGCTCAACACCTTCTCAAAAGGCAGGCACTATTCTGCGATCTTATTTCGCTACGCCCATCATTTCCCCTTCTATTTCCGCCTTTGCGCTTCGACTTTTCCGCTCCCTTTGCCCGCAATCCGCCGGACTGAGCCTTTCTCCGTCATTCGCCAGTCCAGCCCCCCACAACTTTTTTGCGCAAGAGCCTCTAGCAAAGGCTCGGCCCGGAGGCTGATCTCGCTGCGCTCTTCCGCCTCCACAGTCATTCTGCCATATCGCAGTCCACTTCAGCTTTCAATACAGTTTGCCATCGGCTTCTACGCCCAGCAAGGTCCAGCGAGGATGACGATGGACCACAGAATCTCTTCCTTCAGATTTGATCCAACTTTTCGGAGGTGTTGCCTGGTTGGGAGCAATCATTCAATCACGGCGACGGTGCTGCAAAACTTTCTCAATCTCCGAGTTTTCGAAGGGCTTCAGAGAAAATCGTCACCCTCAACACACTGCAAGACCTCAAGCTGAACCGAGGACTCTTTGTAAGATAGCTCAAGCCCTTCAAGATTCTTCAAGCTCCCATGGAATGGCAATCGCTTGGGGTGGCTCTCAATCTCGCGGGTTCCATGTATCAGGCGCCTTTTGAACAAGATAGTATCTTCCGTGTCTTGTAACTGACTAATTCTTGTAACTGACTAATGTTTCAAGCCGTCGGCCATCTCATTGCGCATTCCTCAACCGTCGAAAACCTGGATTGACACATCGATGCCAGGGCTTGTGGTGTCTGATTTTCAGTGAAAGTATCAATGCATATTTCTCTGTCGGTGTTCTATTTTCCGTCCTCTTGCGATGGTACGCTGCCCCTCCCACCGACCATCCATTCATAGGGTCTATACCACCCTCGTCACTTTGTCAGGTCGGCTAATTCGGAGAAAGTTCGTCACAGCGATTAATTTTTGTGCCAAGTTCGTCAGTCCCGGAATTTTGGCGGAAAGTTGTCACCTCAGCGTTGACTTTCGTCACTTCGTTGAATGTACTCACCGCGTGCCGGGAAGCGGGTGTTTTTTTCCCGTCTAACCACCACCATTGTTGCTCTCGACCGACCCGTCCTCTCCCCCCACCGCCGTCGCCACACCATTTCCCTCAATGATCAAGCTCCTCGGTGGAGGCGGGAGCCGCTGGGGCGGTGGAATCAGAACCGTTGCGCCTGTCCAGTGAGTAGGTTCTCAAGTTTCAGGTTCTATAGGGCATTTACTCACTTGCCATGAATCTATTGCACACAAATATGATCCTAGGAGCAAGTCAACTGCCCTTCCTACCTTTCCTCGGGTTTTTGAACTGCACTAGAGCTGGACATCAATTCTGAACACGAAGGCTGATAGCCAGCATATAACCCCGTCACAATGTACTGTAGTGGCACAAGTGCCGGTCCCCTACTCCTTGCATCTTGCAATTGTATATTAAGACAACGTCAAGTTAAAAACAAACTTATGTATTTAATCAATAGAATGGAAGCGGGTCTTTGGCATCAACAACAGTATTGGGAGTCCGCGCCACCTTCGTCACTTCGTCAGTTCGGCTAATTTTGAGAAAGTTCGTCACCTCCTGCAAATTTAGCAAATATGTGGTATTCTTTGTCACTTGGAGTCCCGGCTGTGAATCTTCGTCAGTTCAGTTCCTCGCTGTAAATCTTCGTCAGTTCAACATTTCCGTCACACAGTGTGACAGTTCAGTGTCCGGATATTTTCACCAACCTGTAAGTCGTCTCGCCTGCTTCTACGGCTGGCCTGATTGAAATCCAAATCCCAAGTACGGTTTTGGCACTGTATAGCCCGATTCTCTGGACGCAGAAACTATGGTTGACACGGAACAACACTTTGAATTTGGTGCAGCAATGTGTCGAGGTTGTAGCATTGCGGGTAGGTGGTAAGCGATAACCTAGTTACAGAGAATCTGCGTGGGTGTGTGTAAATTAATAAGGAAATGCGTGCAGTAAGTAATTCTAAAAAGTCCAAAGATCAAGAAATTCGGCTGTAATATATTCATGCGAGTCGGCGGGCGGGACTGCCTGGGCATACTCCGGATACTCCTCTTTGAATTCATCCGAGTAATTTCGCGTAGTCGGCGCTTATTGCTATCCCATCACGTTGGACCCCCCCATCCTTTGAGCGGGCCAGGCTTGAGTCGTTTCCGAGGCGGCTGAGCTGGTTTTACTGTCCGGGACTCGGAAATCATGACGAATTCTGCACTTGTGAGCGCGCGAACAAGTGGAAAACAATACTTATACCTGATGTGTCGTTCTCAACAAAAGCCGCAGTTTGAAATGGGTTGGTGGACTCTGAAGAACGGCCCATATTTAGCAATGAGTCAGCAGATAATTTTGGGAGCCCACCTTCAGGTTGTTCCGAGTTGGAAGACCTCTTGCGCTTCCGAGGTCACGAAACCCGCACGCGCCCAGATGAGTTTGACTGGAGTTCCATCAGCCACTATGGGTTTTGCATCAGGGAATAAACACCTTCTGTTCGGCCTGTGCTAGTTTTAATCATGCCTGCACCTCAGCGAGGTTCTGTTTCGCATCTTGAACTTCCTTGTCATCAGCGTGTGGGAACGTGGTGGTCGGAGAACAAGAAAGGTGGGTGACAGCAGCGGCGTGGCCACGTGCTTCATGTGACAAAAATGTTGGACTGGACGGACTTTTGCAGCGGAGAATCTGAACTGACCAACATTTGCAGCAGGGAGTCTCAAGTGACGAACAATCCTCAAATCTGCTAAATTTAGGATGAGGTGACGAACTTGCTCAAAATTAGCCGAACTGACAGAGTGACAAGGATGGTGTAGACTCCAGTACTGGGGGGATAGTCTGACTCTCTTTCTTGGTGACTTACCATATTGGGTAGTTAGAAAGCTACTAGAACAACTGCTCCGGAGACTCTGATTGTGGGTCAGATCATGATCCTAATTGATGGAAAGCCTCATACAAAAATACAGTGAATTTCGGGGTTATGCTGAGCAGGTATTCCCTGCTGTCTTTCTTGGTGACTTACCATATTGCTAGTTAGAATGCTACGGCTCCTTTGTTGGAACAGCCGCTTTGGGGACTCTGATTTTGGGTCCGATAATGCTTCTGATGAACGGGAAGCCTCATACAAAAATACATCGAATTTTGGCCTACCCTGACCGATATTCCTTGCCGTCATTCTTGGTCACTTACCGTACTGGGTAGATAGAAAGTCACTACTTCTTTGTTGGAATGGCTTCTCCGGAGACTCTGATTTTGGGTCAGATCATGCTCCTGATTAACGGGAAAGCCTCATACAAAAATGCAGCAAATTTTGGCCTACCCTGACTGGTATTCCTTGCCATCTTACTTGGTGAACTTTCCAGACTGGGCAGGTAGAGAGGCTATAACACCTAAACTCACACAACAATTTGAATAAAGTTAAAGAACATTGCCTAATTCAATTCTTCATTGCATGTATCATCGTGTTTTTATTGAGGAGCCTATGGCCAAACCGACTCTTTGGCGCCTGATGCTCTCGACATGCAATTGGCCATCATGCATGACAGCGAGCAGCAGCAAAGACAGTGCAGAATGTGGAGAATGAAACATTTGTGCAGATGTGCCTTGACTACTTGTCAGCCCCTGTTCAGTAATTTATGTCTTACACTTCAACTCATATAATTTCTGTAGCAACGTCAGTCAATGCTGAGCAAACTTTTCCGGAGGTACAGTATCAAAACTCTGAAATCAACTTCAGAGGATTCTGCTCATGCAGCGGTCATGGCTGGTCAATAGGGAGGTGAGCCTGATCTCATTGCAGCTGAAGAGTTGAGAAGCAACTGGCAGATGGTTGGACAAGGAAAAAGAAGAGGAAGGCCGATGGTCCTACAGAGGGAGAGCCGGCCAGAAGGTGATTGATATAATAGACAATGTCATTAATAGTAGCTCAGTAGAATAAGACTTGGAATGTGTGATATCTGTGCACTATTATATGAGATTAGTGGTGAATACCTTGTGAATGGCAAATGTTTTCATTTCGGCAACTGCAAATATCATGAATACAAGATATGCCTTCGCTTCGCTCCTGCAGCTTGTGGCTTGCCCGTTTAGATAGGGAGCATCTGAGCAACTTCACTTGTCGATACAAAGTCATGCATTGTTCACTGTTTAGAGGAGAGGTTTGTTATTCGTAAAACTGAGCCGACTTATCGTAAAGAGTGCTAATGGGCCAGGTCAGACTGCGGAAATTACAATAAAATTCCTCCTCTGCCACTCAGCCTGGCCGTGAACTTCCGACCTGTGGGCAATGAAACAGCACGATCTAAAATTGATGGATACCCCACGCGCTGTTCATACCAGTCATAATGGTGTCTTCTTCAATCAATTGGCTATGTGAGGGCGATGGGATTTGCTTGCTGTAGAAATGAATCTGCAGTGAAAGGAGTAGAACAGAAACATTGTGAAAGGGGGTGAAAGGAAGACCTATCGAGCCTCACATCAATAATCAAGGGGTCGGTAAAATATTGGTCGCCATCTTTCAGCCCGCAACAGCACGTCAAAATGGTTTTTTATAGCTATCTGATAAAATGGGCGCCATGTACAGCCAGGTGTGCCTTGAGGATTTGCATTAGGTCAAAACACTGTCCATGAAACCGGCGAACAGCCGTGGAGAATCTGGTCACAGCTCTGATCAGTGCTGCATTTCTGAGCGAATTAATTTCCATACCATTGCCCAAAAGCTACCCAATACTGCACGGAAATACAATGGCATTGATTCTGAACAAAATAAATGAGTCTCGACAATGTCGCATGTAGAAAACTGTACCATATGGTAAGTCAGATCTCGGGATGGCGGCATTACTTTGCGCATACGTGCTGGCAATACTTAGACATATTGGAGCTCAGCTTGATGGCGGGGATATGTGCAAAAGGAAGACATGAAAAATTTTTGAAGTTGAATGGCTAAGCCGACATTGAGCTCGAGATTTGAATGCTGCGCAGTCATTTATCTGAAGTAGAACTTGGAGGTGGGCATGATTGAAGTTTCGAGGATGTGAACAGCTATCGGCTCAAAGGAGAGATCGGACCTGTGAAGGAAGGTCGGAAATTCCCGCTACCGTAAGGTACGGGTCTTTGAGAGCCCTAACTTCAGCCACTTGCAGAGCATCACATTTTCGTCATCTGTTTTTGCATAAGCACTGATCTCTCTGCCAAAATATGTGGACGGCACAAAAGCCGAATGATTGTCGATGTTAACTCATAATCTTGCTGAGAGCAATCCCCAAATTCTCGCCCGATGTCAGATGGACACATCAAATCACCCCAACCATCACTTAGCCATAAAGACGTTACTTGCTCTCTACTCCCATATCGCCCACACCACTTTCTGCAATGCTCTTCCTCCATTGATCCCTGCTTTGAAGCCTTTCCCCCGTCTCTTGGCTTGGTTCTATCTCTGGAGTCTTGGCTTCTCAATTGTCGCTTCGGGGTTCATTCGATTGGGTGACTGAAGGACCAAGGTTGACAAAATCTTTCTGAGCCTTGTTCGTTCTGTGAGAACTGTTGCTCTGGGAACACCATTGCCAACGGGCATTGAGGAACTGCCGATAACTTGAGCTTGTAAGGTAGACCTCATGCAAACACGGTTACCACACGTGATCCAATGTGACATGACCATATTTGGGACGAAACCTAGAGAAAGCGCGTTAATTAGACCGTAAAGGGTAGGATACGGATTTTGGCTCAACAATTGTCTGGGGATCGGTCCCAGATTGCCCTCAGAGGTCGAAACTTGGCCCAATGCGAAAAACTGAGAGACTAGTTTCCAAATTAAGATTTGGCTTTTTCATTTCGAGACTTCAGCGCGCTCGTTGCAGAGTTTCTTTGGCTGGTGGCACCCGTAAATTTTAGGATGGCTAGCCCTCATTTTTCTCCTCATGCCTGCCTCCAAAAAACCTACGGGACCGCGTTGCCCGCCTCAATGGTCGTTTGCCCTCGCCAAGAAAAGCCATCAAACGCGTCGCGGCCATCGCGTTGAGCCCCGTCAAACGCGTCCAAAAGAAGCACCGGAATGCGGAACCAGAAGACAGTGGTATGTACATTCTCCCTTCGCGTTCATGCCTGTTCACCCTTGACCATTAATATCAAACCTCCAGTCTCCTGTTTCTACACAGAACACACCAAACTTGTGAACCAAGACAATGATAATGTCTTCTTGGATTCAACTGGCAGCCCTCCTCCCACAAATTATCACTTTGGGCAATTCCATCAGGGATCGACACCGGAAACCCCGACTGCTGCACCGGCGGCCTTCAAAATTGTGGGACGAGTGCCCGCAAATTGTGATTCTCTGGACCGCGAGTCCATCTGCACATTCCCAGCTGCTGATCGCGCTCCCTCCATGCTTGCTGAGTCTCTTGACAGTGAGGTCATCCCTCCGGAGCTCGATGAGCTATGTGTGCCTGATGCGGGGTCATTCTTGGGGGACGGCTACCCTCGTCCGGAGCCGTCCAAGAGCTTCCTTGAAAGAATGGCATGCCTGGGGAAGAAACAGATCCTCGCCGTCGCACCTGATATTACCGCCGCTAAAGATGCATTGATGGACATCCAGCTCTTCCTCCGGGGGCCGAGTCGTGGTGCTAATCATGGCGGCTACATCCCCCTGACCTCAGTCCCTGGGTTCGCATCCGAATGGAAGGAATACGCAGCCATCTGTCCCAGTACACAAATCAAAACTCTGTGACCTACGGAAAATGGAGTCTCTCTGCGCACAAGCGGCAATTGCAATTGGCCGTGACAAGCACTGTGCGCGGACCTTCGCTAGCCTCAGCCGAGCGTATATCGCCGATCGCAAGGTCCTGCCAATCAACCCGTACGGCCATTGGACCAAGTCAATGCTCGCCATGAGGATTTGGCGACCGACATTCGCAACCATCTCCAGGAGCTCGGAAAGTTCATTACAGCTGAGAAACTCGTCCAGTACCTCGCACGCGACGAGTCATGGAAAAACACGGTCTTGAGAAGACCATCAGCATTGAAACCGCACGGTACTTGATCGAACTTGGCTATCGGTGAGTTCATGCATCCGCACAAGTCCCCATCTAATATTTAATTTTTTCAGATTCAGGACTGACAAAAAAGGCCAATATTGTGATGGCCACGAACGCGAGGATGTTGTGTACTACCGGGAAGAGGTCTATTTGCCCACACTGAAGGGATTCCAAGACCGCTCGTGGATCTTCGAAGCAGACGGCACTATTCACACCCTCGCTCCCCCCCGGAACTCGGCGCACCGTCATCTGGTACCACGATGAAAGCATATTCTATGCTCATGATCGTCGGAAATCCTGGTACCATAAAGACGCTGATGCCGTCCCGTACAAAAGGGCGACGGGCATTCGTACATGGTCGCGACTATTTTTCCGCTGATTATGGTTGGCTGCGTTCGTCCGATGGCCAACCCACCGCGCGCCCATGCGCCCCGGCAAGAAACGCGACGGTTATTTCTCGTCCGAGGATATCGAGGAACAGGCAGTTGCCGCCTGCACCTTGGTAAACGAGAGATGGCCTGAATGCGATCACATCTTCATTTACGATAATGCGACCACACACCGGAAGCGCAGCGCGGGAGCTCTGTCCGCGTGCGCCATGCCAAAGTCCATCTCCGGCACCCAGAAGGGCAAGAATGCGAAACCTGAAGCCAACTTCCTCGTCCCCGTCAACAAGTTGAACGAGGACGGCTCGCTGTCATACGATGCTCACGGCAATTTGCTGAAGAAGAACATTCAAATGACAGGTGCCTCCTTTGCCGACGGGACTCCACAAGACCTTTATTTCCCTTCGGACGCTCCGAAGCACGCCGGCAAGTTCAAGGGAATGGCAATCATCTTGGAGGAACGTCGGAAAAGGGGTGATCTGGGACCTATCTCCGAGACGGTGTTGAAGAAGAAGAATGCCGAATGCCCGAAGTTCAAGTGCTCCGATCCGAATTCTGGGACTGCTGCATGCGTCGTATGCTGTTCAATCAGCCCGACTTCGCTGCGGTCAAGTCCTGTCTCGAGGTGACATGCACTGAATTCCACGTCACCGTGCTTTTCTTGCCAAAATTTCACTGCGAGCTCAACCCCATTGAGATGGTCTGGGGCTATGCGAAGCGGCTCTATCGCCTCAACCCTGCGGAACTCCCTAGTCGCACTTGATCAGGTTCCGCTGGAATCAATGCGCCGGTTTGTTATCCGCGCATCGTTTTGCCGACGCATACCGACGGGGATTGGATGGGCCACAGGCGGCGTGGGCGGC